>OZ022265.1:106232169-106832169 GCA_963978885.1 Nemotelus pantherinus
CACCACGAGTAAATTCGGAACGAGAAATTGATGAAAGGCGAGGAACGTATCCGAATTCATTTGTGCCATTATTCACGGAAGTAATAAAATAAAATTACACCTGGAGCGATTCGGTTTTGCTATCTGTTCGTGCTCCACAGCAGTGTCGTCGGCAAGCGGAAGGAAGTGAATGGAGTGCGTCAGTGGTGTGCGCGAAGACGCCTCAATTTCACTTAATTACATGATTTCAGCAAAATAAAGTGCAAATTTGAGTTGCCGCGCTTTGTAACTCTATCGCGGTACGGTGAAATATGAGCTTGTCGAAGCTGCGTTGTTCTATGCGAACGAAAATTGATGGGCTGCTATACATCAATGCGTTGAACGGGCGTTCTCAGAGCATCTACTGGATGAAACGTTTTCATAAGGATTTGATTATGTTATGTCAACACAATCTATAGAAGCATTTGTAATTCATCGGCTTAATCGGCAGTATTTATCAATCAACAAAGTATGATCAAATTTCTTAGCGAAGCTGAGAATAACCTTCACTGGGTACCTAATAGTGCACTTGAAAAACCATGTCAAGAATTGCAACTGTAACAACATCCAATCATTTTTTATTAATCAACAAAGACTATGAGAGATAAAATCATACCTTTCTCATAAAATGATTAATCTAGCTCTTGAAAATACAATTCATTTTCGGTGATCATTTCCTCATCGATGCGATATCTCTTTCCAGTTGGCAGTTGTTGAGGGCGAAATATGAGTAAACGGTGGGAGCGGAAGCAATTCAAAATGGGAAATGATTTTTTTCTGTTCACGATTTTTTGCGATTAAGTCTTTCAAACTCACCAATAACGCCATGTAGTAATAACGACTAATTGTTCTGTATTTTCAAGACAGCCAGTGAGTATTATGCCAGATTCAGAATGCGGACTCGTGACTTTGCTAGTTGAATGTTAGGTTTTTGCTCGCGTTGGTGGGTTCCAAACGGACTGCCGTTTTGAATCTTGTGTTTAGTGAAGGATCTATATGACATTGATTGTCTCATACCGCATAGACTGTAGCTTTGATCGCCTTCACGTGGTGCATCCTGCTTTACACCAAAGTATCTAACCCACGCGAAGCTTCTTCAGGTGACAACCAAGTAGCTGCTCTATAAGCTGTTACTTGTTTGGCATCACCGCACTGAAAAAAATCCACATAACGCCCAGAGCCATGTAACATAGCGCATTATTTATGGTCCCATACGCCATGTACATAGTACTCTGAGCCATGCAATATGGCTCCCAGCGCCATAATCTCAGAATCTACATAGCGCGTGGTCCCATGTTACATGGCGCAGCATTTATGGTGCCACACGCTATGCACATAGTGCCCTGAGCCATGCAGTATAGCTCCCAGCGCCATAATTACATGGCGCAGAAATTGTGGCCCCACACGCCATATTACATAGTACCATGAGCCATGTAATATGGCTCATGGCACTCCAATTATAACTCGCAGCCATACTGTGTGAGGGGATCTATAAATGTCAGCAGGTGATACTTGGGTATCGTCGATAGATTGAGAACATTCTCAATCGGCTAAGGGCGCATATTATTGAATGGCTCCTTCGGCGACTCTAAATGCAGCCAGTGCCTGTTTGTTGCAAGCAAGTGACTTCTCCGTGTGCTCATTTATGGTAAGTAGCACTGTTTTGACTGATTTGCTTCTTCAATGTACTATAGTCTTCCACGCCATGTACTATAGTCATCCACGCCATGTACTATAGTCCTCCACGCCATGTACTATAGTCCTTCACGCCATGTACTATAGTCCTCCACGCCATGTACTATAGTCCTCCACGCCATGTACTATAGTCCTCCACGCCATGTACTATAGTCCTTCACGCCATGTACTATAGTCCTCCACGCCATGTACTATAGTCCTCCACGCCATGTACTATAGTCCTCCTCGCCATGTACTATAGTCCTCCACGCCATGTACTATAGTCGTCTACGCCATACAGTATAGTCCTCCACGCCATACAGTATAGTCCTCCACGCCACACAGTATAGTCCTCCACGCCATGTGTTATAGCTCTCCACGCCATGCACTATAGTTCTCCACGCCATGTAATATAGTCCGCCACGCCATGTACATGGCGTGGAAGACTATAGTACATGGCGTGTAGGCCTATGTACTTTTCGCCATGTATTATGGCGTGTGGCGCTATATTTTATCACAATCCCTAAATCGACTATGTACATGGCGCCAGAAGTCTATAAATTATGGCGTCTGGCGCCATGTGTTTTCTCAGTGCGGAAGTATCACCCGGCACGAACTACCGTTCGTCCATGATGCACTCTCTGATCCTGTTGTAATCTACGCACTACGTTGGTGATCTTGGCATTCGTTTTCTGACGTGGTAGTGACAGAGTGGTCTCGCTGTCTTGGTTGGTGAACGGTTGGGGGCATCCCGTGATTGCCTTGATAAAGAGATAAAAATGTTTTATGATAGTAATACTTTCAAATAAAACAGAGTGAAATCTGCTCGTGAATGGCTCCATGTTAAAATCTCCGGTCTAAAAAACCACAGCAGGTCTTAGAAAACACTCTTAGTTTCATGCCGTTAAGGTCAGTTGAGTTGTATCTCAGTCAGCTGATTAACACTGTTCCGACTCTGAGTGCCTGCTCCCATAACGACTTGCGTTAACCCTCGCATGACCTCCTTGTTTTGCACAGGTAACCATGGGATAACTTTAGTAACATATTCGATTTAAGAAAACGGATCTGACTTTGGGCCAAACAGAATCGATGTTCCCCAAAAATTTTAAACTTCAAAATCGAAACTCATCGGAAAAAAGTCTGATGATCCTAATTCCACCCCGGCCTTCAATGGCAAGAAAGGGACTTACTGCACAATGATGGAGGCGAAGTGATTGGCTTTCTTCACGGTCAACTGGAGGAGATATAGTTGGAAAGCCTGCTCAGCCGTCGACGGAGATCTTGTTCATAGTGAATTCGCGGATATCTGGCAAAACAAGCTCATCATCTGTTTCAAGCAATTGCAGTGCCAAAGCAACAAAGCTGAGTACTGATAAGAGGATGAGGCCCCTAAGTAGCCTATACTCAGCCCCCCACAGCAGGTAATCTAAGTGCCGCTTCGAACTTAGGCACCCATTCTCAATATAAATCTGTTCAGGCGTATAGAATCCAAATGAATGCCTTCAATATTCTTTGTTGATTCAAAATCTCTCTCTTCAGACACTATCCGAAAAGGACAAGGAAGCCCTTAAGTGGGTAAAATTAAATGAAGAAACTCATCCTGCAGTAGGGCTGGCTGCTCATAAACTACAGAGGTCGGCTAAACAACCTGGTAAGTTTAACCAGCAAGATACTTAAAAACCTAATACCAGTACCGGTTTATTCCGGCTATTTGATGAAATGACCAAAGAGGGTCTGGTTAGAAACAAGTGCAAAAGGTGCTTTTAGTGGGCTTTAATTATTCTGTCAAAGTAAGTCCTGGGCCATCACTGAGATACCAAGGCCAAGTTAAACTGATAATGACCCCAGGTCTAAGGCATGGGTCTTTGCTGAGCCTGACTGCATGCGGTTTTAAAGTGGCCAAAGTTGGGAAGCCACCCATCGGTTTTTGGAGTAGGTGGTCATTAGGTATGATGAGGATTTGGCCAGCACTGTAATAAAAAAAAATGTGAAGTTTATCCAGATTAATTTACACCACTTCGCTCCGCTTCTTCTGCTTCTCTGTAACTGCGCAGAGAAGATATTGAATCCAACAACCATGGCTTTGTTCAAAACCGGGTCTGCGGAGTGCATATTGACAGATACAGACTAATGTCACCTGAACCTCTAGTTACATTGAGAAACTGTAGCATTATCAAGAAGTCCAAAAAACTTTTTGTCCTATCAAACTTCAGTGACAAAGACAATGTTGCTGTTGTGGTAGCCTCGAAGCCAAATTCACTCTGGATCACTTCATGCACAACCCACACGTGGAAGGCTTGCTACCTCTTAGTAACCATGTTAAATCGTTTAAAATATTTCAATATTTGTGCGAATCTTTTCAAATCATTCCAGACATATTCAAAACATGCTGAAAGCAATAATGCATTTATTAAAACTTACAGAAGGTTTTTTTTTGTATAACAAGCTGTTTTTGAACCCAAGATAATTCCAAAGATGATGCGCACTTTATGTGCGGGTCTAGAGAGCAATCTGATCAGTGCCGGCTCGTAGCATAAAAATTTGGGTCGGCCGAAATAGAAGTTATAGTTCATAAGTTTAATTTGTGGTAAAGCAAAAAAAAATTGACCTTCATACAAAAAAATGTTCCAATAAAAACCACGAACTGTGCTTGAGCATTGTCGTCAAGAAAGAAAATGGATGTGATTGGGGGAGGAGAAAGATACTGTATTTTAAATTAATGAGTCTTAAAAAAACTACGCCTCTAAAACTAGCAAACAAGCGCAAAAACTAATTGTCAAAAGCGTATGTATAATAATTGATTATACATATGATTATTTCATAATTGATTATTTCATAATGAAAAATATCATTTTTCTTCAACTAATTTTCGTTATTTTCCTTTTAGTGACAAATGATCGGAATGTCATTGAGCTTTAAGTCAAATGTATTTAAAAATTAAAAACTTTTTTCAACTGAAAATTTAATTATCTTACCAAATGGATTACTAGTTTTCAAAATTAAAAAAAACTGTGCATTACTCATTTCACAAATTCGCCACAAAAATTAATCATAAAATGCTATGTATGAATATGTCCAGCTTTGTCCCATGTTGTTTCACAAAGTTTTTTCCTATAAAAAGATGATTTGTAGACTACCTTTTTTACTTGTACTATTTCAGTTTTTCCATCACCGTCTTAACAGCTCACTTTTCAATAAAAACACTTTCGAAAATCGGTTTTCTAACAGTTTAATGCCATAGAATCACTACACTCTCCTAAATAAAACTTAAAATCGATTACAATTTTTTTTTATGTTACTAATATACATCAACATCGTCTTACTACCCTTACATATCCTGGGCATTCTACAGTAAAAAAACTCGCACTTGACCTTTTTCTACTAATGTAATGCTATTTAACAGAAAATAAATCTCTTCACAAACAGAAAGTATCCTAAGAACAACTCAAGAGTATGTGGGGTGTAAAATTCGTTACAAAACACCCAACTAAATTACTAGTATGAAAACGAAGTTTGGAGTGGTAGCTATCTGTAGAGTTTTGAGGAGCGTAGACTGTATTCAGACTCTGCCAGTTTGGTTCGGGCCGCAATTTCGGCCGTGGCTTTGCTTGATTTTTGCTCGTACTTGCTGAGTATGATGCGGCCACTGATTCATTGGGTGGATCAATGCCTTCTAGAAGTACGGGCCGTCATGCAGAATGATGACGTCCGCGGGGAAATGTTAATTGTACAGGTTGTGTTAAAGTGAGTGAAGTGAAAATAAAGTGAGATCTGCGAAACAGTGCTAGTGAACAGCTAAAACGGAAATTAATGCGGTGCGTGCGGTATAATGTGAAAAATTCACTATAAAATATGTATCAGTTCTTGTTAGGTTAAGTGCTACACCCCGGTGTGAGGGAAAACCTTAGTCAAAATTCGAGTTATGACTAAGTATTATTATTACAATGCATCCACGCACAAAAAACTAACGTTTTATATATATTTTAGCTCAAAATCCGCAATTGGAATCTTGTTATGTATCGGCACTGCCTCGTGGAAATGTCAAAATGGCCTGTCACCATTACGTCACAGCGACAACGATTACGTGGCATGACGGCCCGTATTTCTAGAAGCCTTTGGGTGGATGATGGATGCATCGTACTTGAACGGAATGATGTAGGTTGGATGGACCGTTGACTGGCCATCGTGGGAACGATGTACTCGCTTGATGTTTTGCTCAAACCAGTATTGAAGCAAGATTGAGATAAAAACGGACGAATGAAAACGGGTCGTTTACTCGTTTACACTATACTATTTCGATGTTATTTTTGTTCTGATCTGATATTGTATACGTGGCTTATGAAAAACTTAAGATTGAATGAGGCAGATATAATTAAAAAATCAATTTGTAGAAGTAAAGAGCTTAACATTAGTTATTTATCTTTCTTATTTTTTGGGTGACATTAGTCAATTCTTTTGGCAGGGCCGGGCCGACCCTGCCGCCCCTGTCAAGCCGCCACTGAATCTGATAATTGCTTTTGTAAGTAAAAAAGGTAAAAGTACTTGGTTTCGAAAATAAAATTCCAAGATTAAGTGCGTCCTTCTTTTTATTGCCGCAAAATTTACGGTGGATATGTACTTGTGACGAAACACTATGCAGGTTAGTGGAAGTGGTGAGTGCTCTCTAACTACCAGCTTGAAGTTTCGAGCTTAAGCTTCACGTATTGTTTTTTTTACTTAATATATTACTGACAAGTTAGCTTGAGAGCAGTAGAGCTATATTTAAGAAAGAATGAAGTTAAATCTAGAATAAAAAAGTATTTGAAATTATTTTAAATAGGTTCGAAAAACCCTCAAACTATTTTACGGTGCTAAAAAAGGCTAGAAAAAGTGAATTCCGAAAGCAATACGCTTACAACTCCCACTTGAATGCAAATAATTTTAAATTTTGACAACATCTGAGTCTACGCACTTCAAAAAGTGCTATATCAATTTGTTTGATTAGATTTAAAAACTTAAAATTTATGCTCATGGCTCCCAGAGACGTTTTCACAAATTTAATGCTCAGAAATTTCATTTAAATTTCGTACTGCAAAATGAATGGTGATTGAAATTGTTACCCAAACTTTCTCTCTATGGTTTTCTGATTTTACCCCTATGAAACCAGTATTCAAAAACTACCGTTGTTTTATGATTAGATATATTCGGGGTACAATACTTTTGATATGGAGTTGCAAAACTCTTCATCCTTAGAAACAGCATTTTTAAATTTGTATTGAACAACGTCCTTTGAAACAAAATAACCACCTTTGCTTGGGTTTATTTAAATATATAATAACAACATTTGATTAATTTTTACTGCAAAAAGAGTCCATAAAGATTGCATCTGACATCAGCAGCTGAAATTGCATCGTTAGCTATACAGTCCCTTTGAATGTTCACATTAATTTTCAGTGTTGAAAATTAATTCAAATATTGGTTCTTTTCGAGAGATTACTATCACACACTAGCCAAAGGGTCTTCATGATACCGTCACAGAATTCTCATACGGATATCGATTTTTGCACTATCCGGACCAGGGCACACGAATATCTGTACACTTAAAGGAACACCGCTCCCAACCAACTAGCTCGCTTTAAACTGCGCCATAAGGGACTGTACAGTCGAGTGACTTCTAATTTCCGACTTGTTTTTCACTACAGCCAGTATGGCAACGACCAAAGTTCTAGTCGATAAAGTGAAGAGAAAGCAAAATTTGAATTTGCTTTGCCATGATAGGAAATAGCCAATGCATATTCAATGTTATTGGGTTTCAGATCGATTTTTGCTGTGCTTGTTGTGTCGAGCGGGAGTACCAAGAACGCAATAAAACCCCAAACTAACCAAAAAAAATAAGGAAAAAAGAATCAAAATAGTTTGCTGCCACTGACGGTTGAGTCCTATATAGTATGTACGAGTCTGATATTTGCAGAGGTACAACGCTGAGAACTTCAAATCCGAGTTTCTGCATGGCAGTATGGTTTCAAAGTTAATCCGAACTTTATAGATTCTGATGCTGTAAATGGTCACTCCTCTCATCATTTCGTCCAACCATCCAAAAATATAGCTCCCGTTTAATCCTTTTGCGACCGTTGCGTACATGAACGACACGAGCAGTAACAATCCCTCAATTTCGTTTTTTTAGGTTTAGAGTAAAACACAGGCGTAAGCTAATAAAAACTGTTCGTGCATTTTACATTTAAATTGTGTGAAACTTCGAAAGGAAAAAGGGAAAGTCCTGGTCTAAGATTTTCTCGCCTTTCGATATGAGGGCTGATGATGTGTAGTAAAAGAATCGATTTGTTAGAATGCAATTCAAAATTTTTGTCTATTCATTTTTTCTAATGCTGAAACTTACGAAAGCGTATCTAGTGCACATTGTATCTAAAATGTTATTTGAGTTTAGCAGATTAGATTGCAGGAAGCAATAAATATATAAAATTGAAGATATTCAAACGCAAAATTATTTAAATTTGATTGACTAGGCTATTTAAATGTTGAAATTGTTTTCATTGTTTGTACGTACTTGGTATAATTTTATGGCTGACTGGATCATTTTCCATGGTAGTAATATTTTATTTAAAACTACAAAGCTAGCGTTCGATGAACGAAGGAGCATCAAACTGAGTTTCCTTTAAAATTGGCAAATGATTTACCATTAAATCTCAATGCAGTCATATTCTAGTGCAGAGATATTGGGCAAAAAAGATCCCGGCATGGTATAGGCCTTGATATTGTTCTTCTTAGCAAAATGTCAAAAGTTCCCAAAGACACGAGTACTACTAAAAATTTTATTCGAGACCAAAGGTTACCAAAAGAAAGTTTATCTTCTTCGAGAGTTTTCCTTGACCTAAAACTTGGAGAAATATTTACCCACTACTCCATTGTCGGAGCTAAACTGTATACCTGCATCATCTATTGATACATTTTGTGCCAAGAACGATGCAACGATGGAGTAAAGATGCATTGTTAATGTTGAATAGTATTTTATAGACGAGTTTATTTAGTATATCCATTCATTTTCCTTGGCCTGACAGTTCTGCTCTTAACAGCCAAATAGTAAAGGAGGAAGTTAATCGCTTCCTCAATACACATAATGAGCCTTTGGCCACATTTTCATCCGCTAACCCTTCGGATGATCCGAAAAATGCAGATGACCGGTTCCACTTTGTCAATAGTGAATACTTGGTGCAACTGCTGCGTGGTATAAAAAGTAAGAAGTCTTCTGGGCATGATGGAATGTCTAATCTCATAATTAAACATCTACCAATCTCTATGCTCAGAACTCTTTCAATTGTTTTCAACAACGCCCTGAGCAACAGTTACTTTCCGGACACATGGAAAGTAGTAAAGATTGTTCCCATCCATAAGAAGGGCAAAACTAAAGAGTCCAGCAATTTCCGTCCAACCTCTTTGCTTCCTAACTTGGGGAAGGTTTTTGAGAGAATTTGGATGCAAATGATAAAAAACTACTGTGAGCTCACACAAATAATTTCTGAACACCAGTTTGGTGTTAGGTGCAAGCACGGCACTCAGCACGCCATCTCATACTTGCATGCTCAAATTGTGTCTCACTTGAATGAGCGAAACACTCTGACCGTGGTGTGTGCTTTAGATATCGAGAATGCTTTCGATTCCGTCTGGCACCAAGGCCTTCTGTTTAAGTTGATCGAGTTTGGATTCTCGAAAAAGCTAATAAGACTCGCCGCAAGCTTTCTTACCAACAGAATTTATTATGTCAGCGTTAATGGAGCAGATTCTATCATTAAACCTGTGACATCAGGAGTGCCACAAGGTTCCGTCACTGGACCAATTCTTTCTACCATATTCACCGCTGACCTTCCTATTCCAGTGAGCCAACCTCAAGTCCAAATCCTCCAATATGCCGATGACACGCTCTTATTTGCGTCGAGCCAAGACCCGCTCAAAGCAGCGAAGAGCCTGGAATACTACTTGGTAGAACTAAATCTTTACTTTGACGAATGGGGCATCAAACCAAACAGCAGTAAGACTCAGCTTTGCGTATTTCGCAATCCCTCCAAGTATCGGGGATCTCAAACTATTCGCAACAAGACCAAGAAACTCGCTGTCTCGTTCGGAACACCTAAGATTACTCCTGGCCCATCTCTAAAGCACCTCGGAATCGATTTCCAGGAATTTGTAAAATTTAATCCCTTTGTGCGGCGGAAAATCAAAGCTGCCAAATCGGCATTTCAGCGCATCCGACCTCTTTTTGCCAAAAAGATGGGCATGACCACCAAAGCTTAATCCATTTGCCATCAGACCCTGATCCGGCCTATCCTGACTTATGCTTCCCCTTCCTGGATTACCTGTTCAAAGACTGTCATGACCGAAGCGGAGATATTCGAAAGAAAAATCCTCCGCTTCTGCACTGATAGGTTCTACAACCCGGTAACTAAAAGTGGCCGAAGAACCTTCTTCTGTATCAGGAGTCGGGACTGAAGCCACTTAGGGACCGAGTTGTGGAATTAACGACAAGGTTTTACGGACAGACAGACTGACCTGAGACTGGGCTGATTTGGACACTAGGGCGTACAGGTGGCTCTAATGAGCCATTTATGCGCCCCGCGATGATAGCATTGCAACGGCAGCTTATGGATGCGCTTTTCGACTACACAGGCCACCCGTCAAACAGAAGGGGCTAGATTTAAGACCTAGGCTAAGATTAGATGTAATTAGGCTAAGTAACTATAATTAGACATAGGTTAGATCGTAACTTAAACGTAAGGTAATGTTTAAGGAAAATATAACAAGTGTAATCCCAGCTGTTGTACAGGCTGGATAATATCATTAATGTGTAAGAATAAAAATTTATGCAAAAAAAAAACACAAAAAAAAACGATAGGAGCCAGCAGGCCTAAATAATATAGCCGCTAGATTTTAAGTTATTTTACTTGTTAATTAAACTGTAAGTTAGGTTAAGATTTTACAAATAATTTACAATAAAAATATTTTTCAATTCAATTCAATTCATTTTCCATGTGCAAACTCGATAATTATGGAAATAATTTTTAGTATATCTTCGTTGACAGGTCAAATTACAGGTTTTGAACGAGAATTTGATGAGAGTCGATTGTTGAAAGATTGGACGGGAAAGATAAATATCTGCGAATTGTTGAATCTGTGACAGTTTTATGCTTCAGTAAACGTTATTAAAATATGAATGATTGTTTTATACTTCAGAAGCCGTTATTAAAATATGCATGATGTGGCACTCAAAGGATAGACTCAAACCTAGCATATAGAGTACATCTCATAGTAGAATACGTTTGAGTGAATCAGTCTTTCAATATATTTTGTAGATCTGTCGATACATCGTTTTTTTTTTCGTTACTCAGCCCTAAACTCGACAAAAAACAATTCTACAAGCAATGAAAGCTAGTACGAAAATCAGAACCTAACATTTCAGAAAAGCAGAGCGTACGTAATGGCTAGGACCAATATAAAATTTGATTACCTAAGCGCCTTATATCAGCCCGTCGTTCTCGCGTTAGAGTATAAATGTTGATTTTCATTCATAAAATTTGGATTAGCTCCGGAAATAAATTCGACAGCATGCACAAAAGCATGTTTGAAGTGCTTTTAGTGCCATTTTGCATATTTGCGAAGAGAAGACGACAAAATTTACAAGCGACTGATTGTTGGCCAGTCCTTCCGATACTGAGAATATTTGTATGATATGCCAAACCAGCACGCCTAAAACGTTTTTTGCGACACTATCAAATGGCAGGCAACACTTTGTCAAGTCAAAGGCAAATTAAATTTTCAGAATTATGAAATGGAAATTTCCCAAAGACGATAATTTGCTGACGAATTATTTTCACAATCTTACAGCTCAACTGGGCGGAAGAAAACGTAGGTCTTAGGTATATAGTTTCACTAACGGAAGTGTTAGTGAAAGTAAATCAAACGGCGAGTTTGAACTATTTTCAAATTGATGTTCGATATATGTATGTACATGTTTGCAAAAATTTGGTTAAGAAAAAGAATGGGTCATAATGTGAGTTACGAGGAAAATTAGCTAGATGCGCTAATTTGTTCTCTTTAAAGAAGAACAAGTGTTGATGTTATTATTTTAAATTTGGAGATTAATATATCATTTCAAATCCGCCCACGAAAGTATGAATCGAACTCAATGCAAGTTTCAAACTTTATACTCGTATTGCGCCCTACTAAGCATTAACGTTCTCTCTACCGTAGCTAGAACGTTTATGCTTAGTAATGTATAGATAGAATGTTTATGCTTAACGTTTTCCGTTGCTTGTTACTACGAAAAAGTTCTATATGTTTAAAACCTGTCTTCCACAACTATTTTCAACGTGAAAGCTGTAAATTCAGATGTATCTTAGATGAACGTATTTGTATCTATGTTTAAACTTTCGTCCCGTCCCGTCCCGATTTCCGCAGCATTAAGAAAAACACAAATCATTGAATATCTGGAAGGTACTAAAATGTAGATAGAACATTTATGCTTAGTAGGGCAGTATTGCTCACATTTCATTTTCATTTCAAACATATGCAAAAATATTGGATTTTAATGCGTTTCTGATACATATGTACATGTAATCACAAATCGCCACCATAAATGAATGAAATCATTGAGTTTTTTATATATGCATATACACCAGGCTCATAGACTT
Source organism: Nemotelus pantherinus (assembly GCA_963978885.1). Classification (NCBI taxonomy): domain Eukaryota; kingdom Metazoa; phylum Arthropoda; class Insecta; order Diptera; family Stratiomyidae; genus Nemotelus; species Nemotelus pantherinus. The sequence continues at coordinate 106,244,541 of OZ022265.1, forward strand.
TACTTTACACCAAGCTCATAGAACCGTCAATTTTCCATTATTAAAAAAACTATGAGGTCAGCTGAACTAACAAGGCAAGCCGGCAAATGAGTTGAAGCATCCACAAAGTACTTTCATGTAAAAAAGCTGTTGATGCCAAGTCACTTGAATGGACATGAATTTGAATGGCGTAACTTGTTTATTGCATGTGCAGCATAAAAATTACACGAAAAGTATGCAGTGAGAACTCTTTTACAATCTGTGGTGTACTCGTTTCGTTTTCACCCGGTACTTTATTATAGTATCTATGTTAGGATAGTTAGCTTTAGTTGTCGGTATATGTATGTATTTTTCGCCTTTGGGCTTCAAGTTTTTATTGTGATTTTTAAAAAGTTTGTGCAACACTGTGGAACCTGTTTATCGCTTTGCGTAGACTCTGTGATGAGCTTATTTGGTAAGCTTAATTTTTTAGGCTATGAGACCTATCTTTACTTCTTTTTCACAAATAAACTTTTTTATTATACTATCAATATTTTCAAATAATTCCAAATATTTCGAGACTTTGACTTTTGTTTGGAAAAACAAAGAGAACAATGAGGACTTTTTTTATTTTTATATCTTGCATTTATCACTACTCGAAGGAAGTGCTAAAGGAAGTAAATCCAATCTGTCGAAAGCTCAAGATGCCGCCGCTGCACAATGTTTATAAACATGATCGTAACCGCTCGTTGTCAAATAATACTGAGGGTAATGGAATTTTGATTCCACTACTTAAATCCTTTGCGAGTACTTATATTGCGCTTAAAATTACATGCATTGAAGATCTTGATTAAGAGAGTTTCCACTTCAGCGGGTGTTAACATCTTTCCACACTTTCTACTAGATTTGGAGTCCATAATCGTTGCTGAATGCCGTGCATCTCTTAGGGAGATGTCGGGACACTTGGCTGTATAATTGATTTTGGTACCTGACATGAGGGTTTTTTAGGGCAACTGTGAGGCCGGTAAACTAGCTACATTTGGTACTCTCCTACCGGAGGTCTCATGCTTTTTCTCAATAGGAGTACTTATGACATCGGTCTAATTGGTCATCAGGCTAAAATACTTTGTAGACGCTAAGAAGTTCTGGGCAGTTGAATCATCCTGTGCGATAACAAAGCAGTTCTGGGTCATTATGGAAGCGCATCGCATCTGGCGACTACTAGGCTAAGCTCGAAGCGCTCCACTTTATGTTGTCGGCGTTCTTATGAGCCACTGCATCAAAGGATGGCATGTGCAACAATATGCCACAGGTTTCAACGACCTCTTTCAGAGATGTGGTCTGACGAAGAAGAGGGATCCGTCCTCCATCTCATGTGCCAGTGCCCAGCTGTGGCGACAAGAAGGGCGGTGGCACTTAGTGCAACCTTTCTCTCAAATCTGACCAAGCTGCCCTTTGTCAATTTAAAGCGGATAGTGCGGTTCATTGAAGGAAGCAGGCAGTTTTCTGATTTTAGTGAATAGGAGTGAGTCAATAAACTATTGTGCCTATTTTGTGCCAAAGTGCGTCTGTGGGCAAGCCTCTGTCGGCCGGCAACCACTTGAACCTAACCTAGCCTTGTCAAAAAACTTGTCAAGCCTCTTGTCACAAAAACTTGTCAAGCCTCCTGTGATTATTTGTGGTGACTTTAACTTTCTGTCTGTCCAATGCTATAAGCTTTTTTGTGGATATCCCTCAACTGAATCCTCGAGTTTTTTGATAGTATGAGAGTGTATCATTTTTCAGCTTTTTAGCGAAGTCAAAATGAGTACCAGATTGGTGCTGTACTGACAAGTTTTTCAACTTGCAAAAAAAGCATTTTTTAAATCTAGACGTTAGGATTAACTTTATCTGTATATTATATGGGGATTAGGATCTTTTTTCTTCTCTTATGTTACCTTCTATTTTAGTTATTTAGCTCTCAATTTGGTAATTGGATTATCATCTGTAAAACTGGAATACAGCCCATAAATAAACCCAGCAAAATATTCGTCAGTGTAATATATAATTTTTAATAAATTATATCAAGTTTGCCCCGCGTGCCTTTTTCTCAGCCAGTTAGCTCAGTCTGATAATAGACAATTTATTTGCGCATTGTCTTTTTATAAAACACTCAAGTTAGGAAGGGAAAGGAAGATTTATTATATTAGTAATTAATTGTATCATTGACTAATGTTTTTTCATAAGCAAAACTAGTATGTCGTCCTAAGTTTTTTGTTTTAACTCAAAAGAATTTAGCTATAGTACGGATATCATTATTTTTTTCCAAAAGAATTCAAACAAATTTAAACTTTTCATTCAACAATTCCATCCGGTGCTTATCTTGACCAATCATCCAATACTTATCATGGAACCTACTATCTCCTAATCGAACACTTAACAATTTTTCTTCCTTTTAACTTCAGGTCACTTTTTCAATTATTTCATTTCAAAACACCTTATCTTTTGAATTTTCAATCTCCGAATTTATATCTTCAAACCGTCCACTGAACTCAACAAATTTTGATATCGCTTTTCTTTTTTACGAATTCACCGATCTCCTGCTCAGGGACTTACTATTCTTCACTAATTTTTTTTCTTGTAGACTTCTTATTTCGTCCGCCAAATCGTCAATCTCCTTTGTCTGTCAATTTTTTTCACACCGAACCAGCTACAGCGGTTTTCCCTTTTTACGTTTTCAGAGTACCGAAATTTTCCGGTATTATTACTAAAATTCATATTTCCATACATATATATATATATATATATATATATATATATATATATATATATATATATATATATATATATATATAGATATAGATATATATATATATATATATATATATATATATATATATATATATATATATATATATATATACATATAGATATATATATATATATATATATATATATATATATATATATATATATATATATATATATATATATATATATATATCATCATCAAAAAAATTCAGTGACTATTTCTCGGGAACGCGCCATTTGATTCGGCTGAAACTATCAGGATACATTGATGTATATGCAGAATAGGTCCAGGTCTGACTAAGTGTCAATTATCTATAACCCTTTGGCGCCGGCGGCCATTTTAGTGATATTTTTAATATACCTATTATTCCGTCCACAAATATTTTTGCAAAAATTAAGGTAGTGGAATGAATTCCGAACGTATTTTAAATGTAAATCGGATAATGTTTTGGAATTTTTCAACCCCATGTATGCGCTAGGTGCCTAAAATGAGAATGAAATGATTCAATTGCGATAACTTTTGAAAAAGCTATTCAATCTATATGAAGCTTTCGAAAAATATTGGTATTATTTAGTTGTAAATTTGTGTAGCTTTGAATGATCATGTTGGCTATTCGGTAGCCAGGGCAGGCGCTTAAAGTGAAAACCTTCAAATCATCAAATCTCCTCAAAAAATGTCGTTTCGTGAAAAAAAGGCACTCATATATAAATGTTATGCTTTGTCTACATAGCCAAAATAAAAAAAATTGAAATGTTACAACAAGCACGCCTGTTAACCCTTTCCCAATTTACCTATATTTTTAGCATCAAAAACTTCTGTTCACGGAAACTCACGATCCGATAATCAAAATTAATTGAAATTCACAGAATATATTGGTTTTAAGTAGGACCAAGTCTGATTTAGGAATGCGGGCAATTTTGTGCCAGTGGTGCCATTTTGAAAAATCACTAAGAAAAATAACTGCTTTTGGCCCTATAACTTCTGATTTAGTCACCTAATTTTGACGAAATTCACACCGTAGTTTTTTTATTCACTTCCGTAGGTCACATTTGGTAGAAATTTGGTTGAAAAATTCAATTGGAGCTGCCAGCTATGGTAATTTTAGTGTCTTAAATATTGAAAATTCCTGAGGAAAATAAAGCTCTTTACCCTATTGCTTCCAGTACAGTCGTTGAATCAAAACGAAATTCAAATGGCAAAATTAACTTATTGTAGGCAATATTCAGTAGAAATATAATTTCGAAGCAATGATAGGGTTGCAAGCTTTAGTTTTGTTTTTATATTTTTTCGACTTACCTTTAGTAAGCGATTTTAGCATAGAATTTTCAAATCATATGATCTTATAGTGAAAATAAACACCAAATATTTAGATCTGAAAAATTTGAAAACTTTTGCGAATGGTAACCCTAAATTTCTTTGTATAACTTCCAATGCAGTTATCGGATCAATACAAAATTCGCAGAGCAGGTTGACTTGAACGTAAGGCAGACGCGAGTTTTTTTTGCTTCCGTGCTAACAAAGGGCTGCCAGCACTAGGCCTTTTTGTTATTTTCGTTCCAATAAAAGCTTGCATTAAGTATTTTCATCGCAAACATTTGCAATAAAAATAAGTAAACAATAGGTCTGTTCCCGTACTACGATTAATTGCAATTAATTGCAATGAAACGTACTAAAACAGAGTTTTTTAGTCCGTTTTAGTACGCTTCATTGCAATTAATTGCAATTAATCGTAGTACGGGAACAGACCTAATGTTTAAATTTTCTAACATCTGGTCATTTTTCGTATGACAGCCCCAGACACCTTTCTATCGCTGTAACTTTCGATGAAGTCACCGAAACTAAAATAAGCTCTGATTCTATTATTACTTAGGGTGTATTAGTTTTAAGTAGGAAAAGTAAGTAGTGGTATAATACACACTCAAAACCTGCACAAATCCTCTACTGTTCTTTGAACATTAGTGTTTCCAGCGGTTCTGATGCGCTAGGGTTTTTTCTATTATCTTTTCCTCACTAAAGTTCCCTGGAATTATTACTGATACAGTCATGGGATTCCGTTGTAAATGGACTCCGTGATTGCAAATACTAGCTGATAATTCGCAAACAAATTGTTTTTTGACAGTTCTTGAAGAAGCTAATCTAGGCAAAGAAGTCATGAGAAATAAAATACGAACCATTGGTAAAATGACACATGCATTCTTCGTACTAAGGGAAGAGTTGGAGTCGGCTCTTGAACTGAAGGGATTAGGAACTAAAGCATTGTCACTCAGTGCACTGTCTGGTGGAAAGACGTCACTTATACGCAAGAGTGTATTATATGTTTTGTTTGTTTGTTATACAATATTGATCGCGATTGTTTCTGCTTCTGCTTTCTCTTAGTATATACAATATGTTTGCCCACCTTTTATGATTTTTCAATTTTTCATGAATTACTTGTGCATTAATTTAGACGAGTGCTTTCTTTCCATTTGTTTCATGGTCTTACACGCGTGGCGTTTGTTGCTGTCGAATTATTTAGCACTTTTCGAATTTTGTTGTTGAAACCGATATCCTTTAAAAATTTTATCAACAGCAATTCCAACAATCATAGATAACACACAACAGTATTTAAAATCTACATATTGCCTTTAGTTTCCTTGCAAGTCCTATCTTTCTTGTGGTTCCTATGCGCTAGATTTTTTTTCATTTATTGGGCTTAATTATAGCTCATTCTAAAATTGTTGTCAACATGACTATTTTGGGTGGTAGCATTGCAATTTTCTGTTGGGTACATAGCAAAAAATATTTTTTTTGAATATATATAATCATGAAAATAGTCATCACTGCGATCGTGAACTGTTTCCCAAACAATATATTCATTTCTGTCAGGAATTGCCATCTCGTAGATTGAAAAAATTTTATGCTTCCGTTTTTGAGTCCTCCCGATTGGTAGACTTTCGTTCTCGCATGAAGTTATCCATAATCCTGAAAAATGAAAATCTTATGACGAAATCTCGGGAAAATACGATGGATGAGGCAATGCTTATTAATTTCATTTATAGGGTTCCTGATGGGTGACGCTGCAAGTGATCTTGCTTTTTCCTCGACCAAGAAGACTCTATTACGACGTAGTTCCTGATAATTTTTTCAAACGGTGAGAATACACTTCTATCGTAATGGTTTGACCCAGACCCATGAATTGATACCAAATGATACCAAATGAACAAGATCTTCCGGTGGTAAACGCTTGGCTTCAGGCAAATTTTGTGAGTATGTTGCATAGGACTATACTCTGTCGAGCAGCCGTCAATGCAGCATGTTTTGTTTTAAGGTCTCCTCATCAAATTGCCCAGCGTGCCTTCTTTTTGCCGACTAGCTCAGTCTGGCGTGGGTGTTTAGGGCAGAGGAGTTCCTTCGTATTACGGCACGCAAGAACTACAACAACATTTACGTCGAACACAATCAGGAGAGGAAAGGAGGACTACATGTAGGAATCAATATTTTAAAGGCGTTATTTACTGAGTCATTATGTACATATATATATTTCCGACTTCATTGCACTAAAACTATATTCAATTATTCAAATTATAATGTAATGATAAATTACATCAATTTATAATATTCTGATTTTTTATGTATTAAGTGCATACTACTCTGGTGTGGGTAAATTTTTATACCCAAACCCGGCCGGGATTGGTTAACACCAATCTTAACATGTGTTAATGTGATTCCGCACAAGTAAGAGAAAATAGAAGGGGAAAAATAATAAAGTAAATTGATAAAGTAAAATACCAAAATTTAACAACGAGAAAAAAAAATGATCATAAAACAAACGGAATGAAATGAAAAATACAGCAAACCCACACCATTCACGTTTGATGTAATAGATTAAAAACTGAAAACTTTATACTTTTTAAATGAATAATTTTGATAAATTCAATTCTAACTAAACATACATTGCCAATAATTTGTTTTGTTTTTTCTTCAGTTATCGAAAATTATAAATTTTATACTGATTCGCACTTAGCTGTTGTTTGGTTTACAAGTCCTGTTTCTTCTTCTCCGATCTCGGGAATATTTTTATGGCACTCAACGTTCAGCGTATCTGAGACTCCACCAAAGTTTAGTTTTATCTTCTTTCCGTTATTTGCTTGCTTCTTTCTCGACTTAAATACCCTGCTGGTCCGTCTTTGATATTTGCTCGCTTTATGCTTCACTGTCCCACTTTCAAATTTAATCAATTTATGAGTTCAATTTTAAATTCCAAATTCTTCAATTTGTTTCGCTTTTCAGATTTATGAAACTGGTGACCACTTTTAGATTTTAAATTCTTCAACTGTCCCACTTCCAAATTTTTATCAAAACTTGTGATCACTTTTATTTTCTTTAAATTCTTCAACAAATCAGCTTTTCACCTTTTTCACCAAAAAAAAAACCTCTTTCGCTTCTTCAACCTCTCTAGATGCTGGCGAACAAAAGAATGCCCTTTTTCCAGATACTGAAAATGTTTTTAAAAAGTACCGAACTTTTCAAAGTACCTAAATTTTTCGGCACTTTTCCTTATTAGATATTTTCCATACCTTTAGGGCATTACCATTTCCAGTAGTGCAGTCAAGGATCACAACCATCAGCTGATAAACCAATTTATCAGCCATATTGTGGAACGTCTTGACTGTCAGGTTTGACACATTTTTGTTTATATTTGAACATATGATTTTTTATTTTTATTTTTTTCAGCATTGCAACAAGTATTGTCTGGCAATAGCCCCTGATACGTGAGTTGGCTAGTGTCGTACATAATCATTTTTCATAACATCGAACCACTCGATTTAAAAGCACTTTTTGCAGCAATAGCAAAGTACAGGCTACACGCTCCATTTGGTTATTTTCGGTGAGCTCATGAAGAAACTAGTAATCAAGCTGCCATTTTTACTCCAGCCGACGAAATCTAATGGTGCCGTTGTAGACCTGAATCTTAGCGTTTTGAAGCGCTGCAATTTAAAATTTTACGGGGATTGTCTTCTACTTTAGCAAGAATCACCGTGTCCTTTATCCGAAACACAGCCCCAAGATGGTCTTTGATTGATTGATTGAAGAAGATTTTTATTTAATTTTAGTTGTACATTCTTAAACTAGCTTCAAGTATAATTAGCAATGATAACTTAAAGTCTAGCGGCTATACTATTTTGGCCTGCTGGCTTTTATGGTTTTTTTTATATAAATATTTTTTTTCTTAAACAGTTTTTATCTTACACACTAATAATACTACCCAGCTTGTACAAGTATTGGGGTTACTTAAACAATACTTGACTTAAAATCTACCTTGCACTACAATTAAGTTCTAACCTATACCTTATTGTAACTAACCTAACCTAATTAGACCTAAAACTTAACCTAGGTCTTACATTTAGCCCCTTCTGTTCGACGGAAGGCCTACATATGTAGCTAAATAGCGCATCCATGAGCTGCCGTTGATACGCTGACTTCGCGGGGCGTATAAATGGCTCATTGGAGCCACCTGTACACCCGATTGACCAAATCAGTCCGTTTTCATGTCCGTCAGTTTGTCCGTAGAATCTTGTCATTAATTCTACAATCCGGTCCCTAAGTGGCTCCAGAAGGTTCTTCGACCACTTTTTAGCTACCGGGTTGTAGAACCTAGCAGTGCAGAAGCGGAGTATTCTTCTTTCGAATATCTCCGCTTCGGCTATGACAGTCTTTGAACAGGTAATCCAGGAAGGGGAAGCATAAGTCAGGATAGGCCGGATCAGGGTCTGATAGCAAATGGATTTAGCTTTAGTGGCCATACCCATATTTTTGGTGAAAAGATGTCTAATGCGTTGAAATGCGAATTTGGCAGCTTTGATTTTACGCCGCACGTAAGGATTGGATTTTAGAAATTCGTGAAAATCAACACCGAGGTACTTTAGAGGTGAGCTAGGAGTAATCTTAAAAGTTTCGAACGAGATAGCAAGTTTTTTGGTCTTATTGCGAATAGTTTGCGATCCCCGATACTAAGCTGTGGCTTACTACTATTTGGTTTGATGCTCCATTCGTCAAAGTAAAGACTTAATTCTGCCAAATAGTACTCCAGGCTCCTTTCTGCTTTCAGCGGATCTTGGCTCGACGCGAATAAGAGCGTGTCATCGGCATATTGAAGAATTTGAACGTGAGGTTGGCCCACTGGAATGGGAAGGTCAGCGGTGAATATGATATAAAGAATTGGTCCAGTGACGGAACCTTGTGGTATTCCTGACCTCACAGGTCCTTTGGACCAAGATGGTCTTAATATTAGCAGTGTTTAATGACTCCAAAAAAAGAGCAAAGCATCTTAGGGCAAGTTCAAACAGAGCGCCTGTCAAAAAAGTCGAGTAAGTTAGGGCGATTGAGAGGCGAAAAGTTCGATCAAGTAAGGCCAATTTAGAAGCAATTCTCAAAGTTGGTCGCGTGTCAGAAGTTCAACCGGCCAATTCACTATTAAAAACTTTATTTCAGGCACAATTTTGACACTTGACAAATAGCTGGCTGCTACAAAAAAAAGTTAGAGCAGAAATTGTGCTCTAAATTGCTGTAGGCAAACGTAAAACAAGCTCATGAAAAACAAATCAGAGCAACTTCGGGCAAGTTAGAGCAGCCAAATTACTGATGAAACACACTTTGCTGAGATATCTCAACCTAGCTCAAACCTCTCAAACATAGACAATAAAGGCTGTTGTTGTCAGACAAAACCTGGTTGAGCTTTTCGTTCTGAAAGCATAGAAAAGTGTATGCAATTATAAATCATAGCACAGCGTACTTTTACAGTTTCTAGAACTATTTGTATAGTTTGATGTCTCCCACAAGGCTGAGTACATTTAAATGGTAGTCAAGACACACTCATTATTATTTGTAAATGAAACCATATTTCTCTCCTTGGTACCAAAATTTGCTACTGTGTGTCATTTTGCAGCATCTGTCGCTGTTTTAAAGTAGTTGTAAAATTTAAAATTTCGAAGATTTCTGTTTAATATTAGTTGAGCCACCACAGACATGGTTATAGCTTTGCAACTGTTTGCAATTATCTCAACACTTCAATCGGATAAAATTAAAATTTTTGGTTAATTATTCAAGTTGAAAATGAAAATGAGCTTCATTGATCAAAATAGCTTAAATAATAATTGGTCTATGATGCCTTTCAAACCACATGCATAAAAAACACAAATGGAATCAAAGAGCTTGCTTGAAATGATACGCTATCCTAAGTGAACAATTTAAACCTGTTTCTCCCAATTATGGATGTAAACTTATATAAACCGAATTCCAGCTGAATGTTACTAATTATTCATTTAAATTTTTTCAATGCGGTTGCTTTAGTTCGAAACGAAATGTAGCACGCAAATTCATTATGCGGGAAAATGATGGTTTTTCTGTTGAATGAATGAGGTTTTGGTAAGGACATTGAATATTTTACGCATAAAACAATTCAAATAAAACATGTAATATTAATGCATCGAATCAAAGTCCATTTAATTATTCCATTTTTTCCGAATTTCACGTAGTTTATTTGAACGTAATGAAATATCAGGGATACAGTAGATAAGGATTCACTGACCCCAAAAACTCGGCACCGTGAATATCACGCTGACAATATGGAGATTTCGCGGGATTCTCCAGTATTGAAATGCTTGTACAACACACTCGAGTGGAAGCAAAGTAATGTAGACGTGCTTGAATTTATGAGGCCCCCGGACAAGATTTCGAGTACCGTTTCGTTACGAAGGATGACGGTATGTGCATTATGATGTTTGAGGTAGTGTTTGCTAGCCAGTGTTTTTTTCTAGTCAAGTACTGCCACGACAGCAACTCACCCTTGAAAACAACAACTACAGCCGAAGTCGCAGCCTGATACATCGACGACGTCTTTGAAAGAAATATTCGCTCGTAGGGACAACTTTGCAATTTTAATTGATGCTCAAAGATTTGAGGGCTTGTAATTACCCTTAAGGAAAGAAAACAAGTCCGTTAAGAGGGAAGTCTTTCGCATAGTTGTCGGCGGCATTGTAGTACAGCTTTGGCAATGGCAAACGAAAATCTCATATATTTTGGGCCCCGGTTTCGCACGACATTTCCAAAGCAAGCCAAAGAAAAACAGAGCGCAATTTAAATGCTAATTTTTGTCTGAGATTTCATCTTCACTTTTCCAAATCGAATACTCTCGTCGCTTTTTCCGAAACGATGATGTTTTTAGATGTCCAGAAAATCTTTTGCTCTCTTGTCCGGAACAATATAACTAGGAGATGAAGACCTATAAAAAGCATCAGCAGCAGACCAGTAGCAGGCATCTTCGATCGAGAAAACGAATGAGAAATGTGAAGAAAATGTGTAATAATTAGGCGCTTCATTTTCTAGAAGCCCCAGAATAATTTTTTCCCGTTACTCGAAAATGTATTACTGCCGTACGAAATGCTAGGAAACGAAAGAAATGGTGAGGGTTTCATGCTAAATAAGTTGTGGAAAAATAAATGAAATGATCTCATTTGCTTTTGTTTCTTGCAGTTGAAATGTTCACAGCATCTATAAATTCAAATTAATAAATGAGACTGGACCCTAATTAGAAGAACGCTTGCAAGAAGTCAAAGTGTTTCTTAGAGTAAAACTTTTACAATTTCTGGCAAAGAGATTAGAGTAAGGTTGTCTTTGTGACTTTTTAAAGATGGTAAAAAGTTTGCATTTGCGAATATTTTGTGTTGATTATCACATTTGGACGTACCATCGAGCTTAAATATAATATTTATTTCTCACATACATAATCCCACTAAACAGCATCTGGAAAATTCCTTTCGTCGTGAAAAGACTGAAAAAAACATTTCCAGCTATCAAAATATTAAGTGGTATTTAATATTATCGCCGCCTAATGACAATTTAAAAAATTCTAGCGTATCAGAACCGCTAAAAAACTAATTTTTGAACAAATTGTCTTTGAATGACAATGTGGAAAGACGTAATACACTTTTTTGTAGAATCATATCAACCATTCCTTATCCAAAGCAACGAAACTCAACTATAACACAAATGATGAAAATGTTCAGTGCTGGCAACACTTTCCCAACGAAGCAGCAATAAGTTTACCTTAAATCAACTTATCCTTTGAATTTTGTTCTCATCGGGGGATTTCATCGAAAGTTTTAGCGGTTAAACGTTGTTTGAGGCTGCCATCCGAAAAATATTCAAAACTCGGAAATTTTGAAAATTGGTTTCTTATTTTTATTGCAAATGCTTTGCAGATGTGCATGTAATTTGAAGCATCTGTTGGTGCAATATTACCCAGTGCCAGCAGCAAAGCAAAATATATACCAAATCTGCTTTACGTTAAGTTAAACCCAAACATTAAATTTCGTTTCGATTAAGTCACTGCGCTGGAAGTTATACGGGTGAAAATTTTTTTTAGGATTACCATCCTCAAAACTTTACAGGTGCCTTAGCCTCGACTCCTTCGTCTGCTCTGAACGTCCTGCTTCATCTCTCCCCGCTTGATCTCTTTATTAGAGGCACTGCCGCAAAAGCTGCTGTCAGGCTTAGGGAATCAGGACACTTCGTGCCAGGATCCTTTGCCCACAGCAGTATTGAACGGAGTTACGCAAGAAGCACTGACTACCTGGTTTCCACTCTGTGCTTTGAGCGGGGATATCGAGCGACTGTGGAAGATGGGCAGGAATGGAATCGACAAATGTGTACTGTAGCTCTTAGCATCTACACTGATGGCTCGAAGACAGCTGCAGGAGTGGGTGCTGCAGTATACTCTGCGGATGCAGTTATGGAAGCAGCTTTCAGGCTTCCGTATCACAGTATTTTTTTCCAGGCGGAGATTTTTGCGATACGTAAGGTCGCAGATCTGATACATGCCAAGGATACTACTAACGAAGTATTAAACATCTTTACGGACAGTTAAGCGGCGGTAAAAGCACTGATGTCTCACATATACAAATCGAAGTATGTATGCGATTGCATTTAGGCCCTGAACAGACTGGGTAACAGCAGAAGAGTCAGAATCTTCTGGGTTCCCGGTCATAAGGGTATTGATGGAAATGAGAAGGCATATGCGTTAGCCAAGTATGGGGCTAGTCTTCCCCATTTGGGAGCGGTTAACATCCTTACTCCTATCCAGACAATTAAGTACTCAATCGACTCCAAAACGATGCAGGGTGCGACGCGCAGGTGGGTCGCAACTCAGACCTGCAGGGTAACCAAAATCATGTGGGGGTCATACAATCTCGCATCGACCAAGTACCTCCTCGAGTTAACACGGATTGACTGCAAACGACTCGTTGGTATCATTACTGGTCATTGTTTTGTAGCAGCCCATGCTATGAAAATGGGACTCCTAACGAGCGACACCTGTAGAAGGTGTCAAGAGCCGGGGGTCTCAGAAACTATCCAGCATCTCCTGTGTTACTGCCCGCCACTGGGGAAAACCAGACTGCGATACTTCGGTGAGCCCTGGCTGGTGGATCTCTCACACGTGGCAGAGCAAAAGCTGAAGGACATCCTTCAGTTCGCGAAAAAGTCCGGGGCCTTTGATGGCCGCTTGGACTGAATTCCTTTCTCGAGGTCCATTTATCTGGTATCACTACGGACCGGTAGGTCTATGTGTGGCCATGTGCCAGCCAGTACAACCTAACCTAACTTATCCTTAAAACTTTTCAAATTTTTAAAGCGTAAATACTTGTTGTTAATTTTCATTGCAGGATCATTCCCATTTGCAAATCTAATGACATAAAGAAATTCCAAAAAATTACAAAAATGGTCATAGCCGGCAATTCTTTCATAATTTTTGTACGAAATACCTACAACATTTGGTTCACATCAAAGTCTATTTACTGCATGAACTTCGTTTTGATTTCATGACTGGACCGAAAGTTATAAGAAAAAAAGCTTTATTTTGTTAGTTTGCAAGATTAAGGAGTCAACAATCACCATAGCTGGCAACTCTATTCTAATTTCTCAGCCAAATTTTCAACAAATGTTATTTAAAGTAAGATTTAAATATTGTGTGAATTTTGTTTGAATGTGATGGCTGAATCGGAAGTTATAGGCCAAACAGCTGTTTTTTTCTCAGTGATTTTTCAAGATGGTACCACTGCCACAGGGTTACCGCTTTTCAAAATAACTTCTATCAGACCTGATCCTAGTCAATACTAACATGTTTTGGAAATTTCATTATGATCGGAAAATCCGGTCGTCAGTTCTCGTGAACAGAACTTTGGAGTGCTGAAAATAGAGGTAATTTGGTGATGTGTGCTCTTGTGCAAATCGGAATTTTGAAAATTTTAATTTGACATGACGTACAAAGGTTAAGATTTATCAATGATTTGAATTTTTTGTCAAAAACCAAAAATTTTTCAGTAGGGTCAATGATTTGAAGGATTTTTTTTCAGGAAGCTGCCGCAGCTACAGGGTTACCCGGACTACCTTGGAAATCCATGTGTGCTAAATTTTGGTCAAGATCAGTACGCTCTGCAAATTTCACGATGATCGAATGTTTTCGTCAGAAGTAATGACAAATCAAAATTTGAAAAAAAATCCTTGCCTACTTTTAGGCACGCTGCTCTCACACATGGCTCAAAATTTCTAATTCTTTATCATAAACAAACTAAAAACATAATAAGTTTTCATTCTCAATACTTTTTTTGAACAAAAATTAACGCTGCTTGGAAATATAGGGGTGCCTCATAATTCACTAAAACGCTCGCCGCCGCCAAAAGGTTGTAGATATTTGAATTTTAGCAAATCATGGACCTACCTACCATATACATCTACGTTCTGCGAAAATTTCAGCTCAATCGGATCGGCCATTCCAGAAATTATTATAGCCAAAATATTATACCCAAAAATATGTCACATCTGCCTCACGTTGAAGTCAACCTACTCTGTGAATTTCGTATTGATCCGTTGACTGCATTGAAAGTTATAGGGATACAAAGAAATTTAGGGCTACCATTCGCAAAAGTTTTCCAATTTTCTAGATTTTAATATTTGGTATTTATTTTCAGTAAAAGATCACTACGATTTGGAAATTCTATGATAAAATCGCTTACTAAAGATATACCAAAAATATACAAAACCAACCATAGCTGGCAGCCCTATCATTATTTTTCCAACTAAGTTTCTACTGAATATTGCCTACAATAATTTTAAATTGCCATTTGAATTTCGTCGTGATTCCATGACTGTACTCACAAAATTTCAGACACCAAAATTATCATACTCCAACCGAAGTTTTCAACTAAATTAGAGTAGGGTTCAGCTACTTTGTGAATTTCGTCAAAATCGGGTGACTGAATCAAAGTTCATAAGGCTAAAAGTAGTTATTTTTCTTAGTGATTTGTCAAGATGGAACCACTGACACGGAATTGCCTGCATTTCAAAATCACTTCTATCAGACTTGGTCCTACTTAAGACCAATACATTCTGTAAATTTCAACTGTATCTGATTATCGGGTCGTGGGTTCCCGGGAACAGAAGTTTTTGATGCTAAAAATATAGGTAAATTGGGGAAGGGTTACCGTTCTTGCCCGTTGTAAAATTTCAAATGTTTTACTTTCGCTATATAGGCAAAGCACGAGATTTATATATGAGACGCTTTTTTTTTCTCCAAAAAATCCATAATTATTCAGGAGGTTAGATGATTTGAGGGTTTTCATTTTCAGCGCTTGCCCTAGCTATAGGGTTGACAACATGCTCATTTAAAGCAACACAAATTTACAACTTAATAATACCAATATGTCTTGAAAATTTCATAATGATTGTTAAAAGTTATCGCAATTTAAAAACTTCCAAATTTTCCCGATCTCTTTTTAGGCACCTAGCGCACACATGGGGTTAATAAAATTGCGAACATTTCGCAATGGAATGCGAACATTTCGCAATGGAATGCGAAAACTTCGCAATCGAATGCGAAAATTTCGCAATGGAATGCGAAAACTTCGCAATCGAATGCGAAAATTTCGCACTGGAATGCGAAAGTGTCGCAATGGAATGCGAAAATTTCAAAATGGAATGCGAAAATTTCGCACTGGAATGCGAAAACTTCGCAATCGAATGCGAACATTTCGCAATGGAATGTGAAAATTTCGCAATGGAATGCGAAAATTTCACACTGATATGCGAAAATTTCGCAATCGAATGCGAAAATTTCGCAATGTAATGCGAACATTTCGCAATGGAATGCGAACATTTCGCACTGGAATGCGAACATTTCGCAATGGAATGCGAACATTTCGCACTGGAATGCGAACATTTTGCAATGGAATGCGAAAATTTCGCAATGGAATGCGAAAATTTCGCAATCGAACGCGAAAATTTCCCACTGGAATGCGAAAATGTTGGTCTGCTTCTGACAAACCCTCTTAAAGTAGGAACAATAGCCCTTAATCGCATACAAAGCCATATATGGCCTTACAATTTCGTTATCCGGTTTTTACCTGAAATTCTACAACCAGTGCTGTGATATTGTGGGAATTTTCCCTTTTCATGGGAATTTTCGCCCTCTAAGATTTGAAAAAGTTAAAAAAGTTTTTCGATGCAGCTCCTAGCTACAGTGTAGCTTTACTGAAGATTTGCGGAAAAAAAAATCAGTTCCTGTCTCCTGGATAGCTATAAAAAGAACTTAACTCACACATATTTGTCTCCTATTTAAGTATAATAATATTTTTCAACAATATTCCAACATTCAATTCACACAGTTCAAAAGCAATGCATAACTATCTTCTGGCTCTCCCGGTGAGAAAACATAAAATTAAAAATCCTTTTTAAAAAATTAATCTGGATGACATGGTCATTAATCTGACCACATGAGCTTCGATGCAACCTTATTCATATTTTCAACTCACTGCATCTGAATCAAAAAAGCACTTGTCAAAATGTGGGAAAACTTCTACTGGCAAAATTAATTAGTTGTCTGCGCTTAATCACATCCCTTTCAACTTGTTCAAAGTGAAAAATAATCCGAAAGATACACCACATCACAGCAAGTTCACCGCTCATTCAGATAAAAATTAATTACGTTATTCACTAAGATAAACGGTTAAAGCTTCAGAGATACGATACCGTCGATCAATTCAGTATATCCAGTGCAAAATCCTTATCAGTGCATACTACTATCAGAGGCTTGAACGATACTGGCTCTCTCACCTGAGCTCCAAGTCGCTTGTATGTGGATAAAAATATTGATGAATATTCATGAGATTATATAAAAATCTGAAAGTTCTGCCAGGAGCGCTTCATTGGACAAAGTAAGAGAACGGATTCGTTTCGACCCGGTCAATCCATTTCCACTCCAGCTCTTGGCACGGTAATACTAATATGCGTGCGTCCCCTGTACATTGTTGTATTGATTTCGCACAGGATTTCTTTTCAGGAAAAAAATGAATTTAAATATTCACTGGTTGCAGGGAATACTGAAATGCGTTAAATATCCCAAAAGAAGATACTCATGTATTTTTGCGGGGCGAGCAAGTAACGTTTTTTTTTAATTTACGCATACATTTGCATTCACTGACATTCCTCAATGCATGGGACACAAATGAAATGATTCCAGTGAATTTAAAATATGCAAGCAAAATTAAAATTGAATTCAGTTCGACGAGTAAACGAATCGCTTACGAAAAGTTTTTCGGCCGAAAGAATCTTTGATCTGCCAATAAGCTGAATAAAAATTATTATTCGTTAAATTAAATACATATGTATGTATATGCAAAACTTTTGCTGAAAATCGCGGTTTGATGTGTTTTTCCGGTGAGATGCAGCCTGATGTGGATAACCGGCGCGTTTATTTAAAATAGATTTTTACGTCGACGAATGTGCCCAGTTACTTGTTTTCCAAAATTTTTAATTTTATGATTTAATACTGAATATTTGGTTTATCCTGGAATAATATTTATTTATGGAAAATATTGATAGCTTTGCCATAGGAACGCATTTTGCGGAAAGTTCAGTTGATTTTTTACATCTGATTTGATGATTTCGACGTGATATAGTAAAATATTACTGATTTTCAAAGAAAATTGGTTTTAGATTCACTTTTCCCGAAAATTCATATTTCTTTATACAATGTTTAGATATAAATGCAAATGCATATTTACATTCATTTACCTATCATATATAATAACAAAAGATTCAGCGAGATTATCTGAAGAGTGCGTGCTTCCATGAAGCTGAAATTTCTAGGAAATATTGGTGTGCATAAGAAGTACGCTTTTTGTCAAAATAAAAAAAGGATATCTTCAGCTCTTTGACGTCGTCGAGCATTTTAGTGATTTTCTAGGCACCATTCTAATTCTATAGAACGAAGAATTTTCGAAAAAAAAACACCAAAATGTGAAATTAGAAACTGATAGCGTAATAAGCTGGTCTATGATGTTTTGGAAATGGGCGCTGACCAGTTAAGGGGTTACACCACAGTAGAAATTTCAGAAAATTGATTTTCTTTTTATTGGCTTAAAAAATCCTTTGAAACCTCTAGAATAAGAGGCAAACGGTTTCATACCTGCTGGAAATCGTTTTCAAAGAAATTTCGAGCACTTTTTCGACTCTTCCCGACTGCTCGAAAATGACTACCTGTGGTAGATGCGACACCTGCTCATTGGGTACAGCATTATGTCTTATCATACGATTTCCAACTTCTCTAATACACTAATATAAGTCGTTAGAAACATTTTCAAGCATGTTGAACACGAAGTTCAATAGTACAGTGTCCTTTGATGTTGAGAGAAGACGTAAATTTTGCGTGGAAGTTATTCGAATTACGATTTTTTTGCAGTGCTAATTTCTCACACGTTATTTGTAGCTTTTACATTTATGTGAGTTACAATGAGTGAAAAGAAAGTGTATGCAAGCCTTAAAAGCTCAAAAATATCGTATAAGACGCGGCGACGGACCAATGTGACGAAACGACGACCGTTGGACAGATATAAGGCGGAGGAAGATTCGGCCGGTGTCAGCGCTTTGGCAAAAAAATTGAAAGTGGATTCTGACGTTATCGATGTATAAAGTAAATTTGGGTATTGATTGAAGGTAAAAAAAATTAAATGATCAAAATTTTTTATTTTATCATACTTGAAATACGAGTCAAAACTTTAAACGCGTTTTTCTCGAAACACGTTTTTTCAAATCGGCACGCAGCATAACTCAAACAATTTTCTATTTTTTCACTCCAAATTAATATCACATCTTTAAAACAACATTCCGCATAGAAATACGTAGCCGATTTTCAATAAGTAAATATCTCGATTTTTTAGCTACAAATAAGTGCCGGTTTTTTTGAAGGAAAACGCACTTTTTTTTTCAAATGCTCGCCAATTTTACAAAAATAAATATTTTCAAAATCCCCTACGTATTTCTCTAGCTATACTAATGTTCTTTAAGAAAATTTTTTTTATTTTGTTCCAGATTAATTTTTGGTGCACTTCTACTGCGTGCCGCGGAGCCCCTCCAAAAAAAACCGTTCCGCAGAAACGGCTGTTGGGCAGCCATTTTGTAATATTTTTTAATTAACCAATTTTTTTAAAAAACTTCAAAACATGCTTAACCAACATCTTTAAAGAGAATTACTTTTTTACTTTTCCTTCCACTTAAAAAAAAATCGCAGAAAAACGTTAAATTTTCGCTCTCTACTGTGGTGTAACCCCTTAAAAGTGCGATTTTCATAACTTCTAATGGAGTTTGCCGTTCCCTCAAAAATTCAAAGAAAGTATCACTACTTCTAGGAAATGAGTTTCTAAGATTTTTGTTGAATGGCTTGGCAAGCTTCAAGCAACTGAAGTCACTTGAAGCAGAATCTTGGGTGTGAAACGGTTTACCTACAAACATTTGAAAATTTAGGAAAAATAAAACTTGCATATTTTTATTGAGGTGTTCGCTAGTTGGCTAAAAAATGATGATAACGACTACTCTGTTTTAGCATCACAACCAACTTGGTTCATGTTAACACCAATACACTCTGCGCATTTCGTTCCAATCCGTTGACTGCATCCGATGGTGTTGGGTTGAAAAGGCTTTTAGGGTGACCTGCAAAAGGTTCACAATTTACGAAAATCAAATACAGTGGCTCAATAAAGAAGTCGGACACATACCTACTTACATTTCAAAAGAGAATAAACAGCCCAAGAATGCATTTCAGACAAAAACTAAATATATATATTTAACTGCATATCATTTATTTATGAAAAATAAAAACATTGAAAACATAACTCAATTTCATGATTTTATAAAAATTAAAAAGTAAAAATGTGTATAAAATTCTTGCCAAAAAAGAACTCGGACACTTAATTCTTTATAAAGTTTAAAATATTATTAAAGGTTCCTAATATTTGGTTGGCAATCCATTATTTTTCCTTATGGCTGTTAGTCTTGCTGGTATGGACTCTACAAGTTTTTTGCAAAGGGATGGATCAATTTTGGCCCATTCGGTTTGAAGTGCTGACTCCAATTGTTGCTTGTTCCTAATTGTATGATTTTTTAACTGGTTCTCCAAATAAGCCCATAAATGTTCGATAACATTTATATCGGGGGATTGCGGAGGTGTTTCCAACACATGCGAACAATTGTACAGCAGCCATAATCAAACATTGAGCGCTTTGTGCTTTGGATCGTTATCCTGGTAATATTGGAAGTTCTCTTTTATTCCCAATTTGTTAGCACTCTGCACCAAATTTTCTTTTAGAATGTTCAAATATTTTGTTTGGTCCATAATTCCGTTGATTACACAAAGACTACCTGGGCCAGCTGCGGACATGCAGCCCCAGACCATCACGGAGCCACCTCCATGTTTCACAGTAGACTGTAGATTGCGCTCTTGGAGCTCTTGGTTATGTTTTCGCCACACATAACATTGTCCATCGTACCGAAATATATTAAATTTACTTTCATCTGCGAATAACACAGTAGACCAAAACGAAAAGTCTTTGTTTTTATAGCTGTTCGTGAATTAGAGTCTTCCTTTTTCGATTGCACTTGCTCACAAACGGTTTTGTACGGGCTACTCTCCCGTGTAAATCTCTTCTTCTCAAAACTAGCTTTATGGTTTTGGGGTTTAAATTTTTCTTAAGATATTCCGATACTTGCTTGGCTAGTTTAGGAGCACTTAATTTCGGGTTTTTATAAATTTTTTGTACAATCCATCGTTCATCTGACTTTGAAAGTACTCTAGGTCTACCACTTTTTTGTTTATTTTCCACTGATTTTGAAGATTTAAAACGTTTAATAATGTCATGAACTGTAGAGTGTGCCCTATTTACGATTTTCGCAATATTACGGACCGATTTCCCTTCTTTATAATATTTTATAACAAGTTGTTTTACTTCTAAAGAACTTTGGCCACGTTGCCTTCCCATTTTCAATTTTAAGTTCATAATTTCACACAAATAACAAATTCAGGCCTTTAACTTGATTCAGTTGAATGTGCAAAGCTGTCAAGTACCTAAAATCCGGGAATTCCCGTTTTAAACCCACAAGCAAAAAGAGTACTGTCAACTGTCCGAGTTCTTTTTTGGCATGCATTTTACGCACATTTTTGCTTTTTAATTTTTATAAAATCATGAAATTAAGTTAAGTTTTCAATGTTTTTATTTTTCATGAATAAATGATACCCAGTTAAAAAAAATATTTTTAGTTTTTGTCTGAAGTGCATTCTTGAGCAGTTTATTCACTTTTGAAATATAAGTAGGTATGTGTCCGACTTCTTTATTGAGCCACGGTATATTGTACTTTTATCCATTGCAAATCTACTAGTAGCATCTAGCATTATCTTCATTTTTTTTATGTGAAAGTAAAATCAGTGCACCAGCTCCTTGCCAAAATTTAATCATGCTAAACTGCAGTTTGCTTTCTTAGCTTTGTATTTTTACCATTTGCCGTGGTACTCTACCATATAAAATAATTACAAAATACGCTACTGAATTTTTTCCAATTAGTCTTCTTCTTATCTTGTGACAACTTATGCATATTTTTTTATAAACGTTGTGTCCACATTACTATATTTGTCTCTCTGAAGCAACATAATTCATGCAGTTACAATCATGACACCATAGTTTGGTTGTATATTAGCTACTTATTACTCAGCCGCAATTGACCTATATTGGTGCTGTGCACTACCGATAGTTCAATATATTTTTATGCAGTGTCAAATCTGTTTCTTGAAAGGATCTCCACATATGCTTATGTAATTCAAAAGTTTCTTTTCCAAGGAAGAGTAAAGTATGCTTGAACTATCTGTTCTTAAAAGAAGTTTTTCTTCCGGAAGCATTTGCTCCTTATTTTTTCTTGATTGCCACAAACTGGACCTCTTAAATATTGAAAAGTCGCTGTCCCTACCAAAGCTCCCTAAATGAAAACATCCACATTTATATTTGAAATCCCCTACTGCTGCTATTAGCACCAAAAAATTAAAATCAAAATCCAATCAACGGGAGCCATTTAGGCCAAATCTAACTTTTACTTAACTAACTAATTGGCGCCCATGTTGGGCGCTCACGATGAGTGCCAACTTATAACCGTTATGTGCTACAAAACATCTTATTTGACCCTTTGCTCTCGATTGAGATAAAAAAGAGTAGTTTTGTGTGTCTTCACCTAGGACAAAAAGGAAGGATTCTAGCGCCACCCAATTAAATACCCTACCATAAACTGCCACTGTGTCACATCGTCTCTCTGAAGCGATAAGTAAACGATGGATGTCTATCCGCTAAAATTTTTTGTTTTATTCGAACCCGCATGCTTTTCAAATTAGTAATTCATTGTAGAAAATAAACTTCTTTTACCTAACGATTAACTTCACGATTAATTATTTTAGATATACTTTATTGTTTTGACAGACATTGATATTTCGAGGGTACTCTATCTTATTCTCCAGTGCTTGTAAAAAAACACTGAAGAAGAGGGCAGATTACCGTTGAAATATCGATATCTGTCAAGAAATTAAAATATATCTAGCTTCTTAGGGAGAAATTGGTCTTTAAATTAAAATATTTAATTTTGAAAGTAAGAAAAAGTTGGATCTCGAATTTGACTATCAAGGGTATACCTGCTTAAACGTGTTTTGTGCGTGGGAGAATCGAGAGGGCTAATGGCGGAAATTTCTATATCCACTCCATTTCTACTATCTCACTGTGTTTTATCCACTCAGTCCAGTTTGTATGAGTTGCCTGAGTCGCCTTTTCAGGTGACAGATGTACGTTGGCAGTAGCATTTTTGAACGTTTGTATTTATTGTGTATCAGGTGACTAATTACTCAATTAGTCATTTACGATCTAAATTGTTCAATTGTTATTTTTCATGATCATGTACTATTTTGCCTTGGTCGGCTGGGGTTTTTGGTTGCGTATGTAGTCGTTGTTGGTGTTTGTGCATATTCTATTTGATTAATAATTGTGTTTGTTGAAGCTTCATTTTTTTGACTTGACAGTTGGTTCAAGTTGTTATATGTCATTCTCATATGTTGATACAGTGCGTGACAAAGCTACAGTACATGGGACTAAAAATGAAAAAACTCCACTAGCTATAACAATTTATTTTCTTTATTAGATTGGGTACTTTGTACTTCAATAGGCGAGCTAAATAAACATAGCAAGAGCCTGAACACTAATAGAAACATGAGAAATAAAAAAAATGAAATAAAATCAAAACTGGTCGGCGCGACACAGGCTTCAATATTTATTAGACCCACCTTTGTTGCTTAGCACTTTGCACATCTGTTTTGGCAAAGACGAATACAAATATCTGAAGTAATTTTGGTCAATTTGCGTTCATACCATCTAAATTAAATCGTTTCTCGTAAGGACTCTCGATCATTTTCTCGACCACTGCACGTGATCTCGTGCAAATTGTAAACGAGCGTGTTTATGTGCCTTCCTCAGTGGTGTCGTGCATTTAAATTTTTTCCATTGTAAATGCTCGGTTCGCTGCAAAATATTTTGTGCATTACGTACACTTGTTTGTACACCTGCCTCTACGCTGATTTTTGCCATTTAAATCAAAGCAACCCGTAGATAGCCCGCTTTTTCCGTTCGGTTGCTGCTGATGGTCGACCCCTTGCGTGCTGTTTGCTGTATTTAACGGGATTTTTTAATTCAGTTAATATCGCTGCTCGTTTTTTTGGCTAGCGTGTGATTTCCGAAACATATTATCCATCCCTTTTAAGCTGTTTCATGACTTTCCTTTCGGTTGTATTCAATTTCTTACCACGTCGTATATACTATCATTTTTAAAAATTTCAGAAAATCTATTGCCCAGGATAATTTGCATTTTGATTTTCTTACTGAAGTTGTATAGCAATTGGTTTCAAATGAACTAACAATACTTCAAAAAGGCTAGTGTGCTATTAAAGTTTCATCGTGTCTCTGAGACGCCCGATCATTGAAATTCCCGGGACAGAAAGAGTAATTACTGCAGGTCAATAATATTTTATAGCTTCTCCTTATACTTATTTTTACTAATGGTCGAAATATATATATATATATATATATATATATATATATATATATATATATATATATATTTATATATATATATATATATATATATAGATATATATATATATATATATATATATATATATATATATAGATATATATATATATATATATATATATATATATATATATATATATATATATATATATATATATATATATATATATATATATATATAAAAAATTCAGTGACAATTTCTCTAGAACGCGCCATCCGATTAAGCTGAAGCTTTCAGGATACATTGGTGTATATGCAGAATAGGTCCTCCAAATGTCAATTATCTTTAACCCTTTGGCGCCGGCGGCCATTTTAGTGATACTTTAATATACCTTTTATTCTGTCCACAAATAGCTTTTGCAAAAATTAAGCTAGCGAAATGAATTTCGAACGTGTTTTTAAATGTGAATCGGATGTTTTGGATTTTTTTAACCCCATGTGAGCGCCAGGTGCCTCAAAAGAGGCAGGGAAAACTTTTGGCAGAGTTATAAAATCATTATGAAATTTGTATTGCTCTTGATGAGCGTGTTGGCAACCCCGTAGTCAGGGCAAGCGCTGAAAGTTAAAACCTTCAAATCATCGACTCTCCTAAAAACTTGTCGCTTTTTGGAAAAAAAAGCAACTCATATATAAATCTTATGCTTTGTCTACATAACCAAAGTAAAACAATTGAAATTTTACAACAGATAAGATTTAACATCAAAAACTTCTGTTCACCAGAACTCACGACCCGATAATCAGATACAATTGAAATTCACAGAATATATTGTCCTTAAAAAGGACCAGGTCTGATAGAAGCAATTTTGTAATTTGGACAATTCTGTGCCAGTGGTGCTATCTTAACAAATCCCTAAGCAGTGGCCCTATAAATTTTGATTCAGTCACCAGATTTTGACGAAATTCATACAATAGATGAATCTTACTCTGAGCCACGTTTGATAGAAATTTGGTTGTTCCTGCCAGCTATGGTAATTTTAGTGTCTTAAATTTTGAAAATTCGCTCAGGAAAATAAAGCTCTTTGCCCTATAGCTTCTAGTGCAGTCATGGAATCATAACGAAATTCTTATGGCAAATTGAACTTATTGTAGACAATACTCAACTGATTTCTTGTTGGAAAAACAATTATAAGATTAAACTATGGTTGGTTTTGTTTTTTTTTTCGTCATATATTTAGTAAGCGATTTTATCATAAAATTTTCAAATCGTAGCAATCTTGTAGGGAAAATAAACGACAAATATTACGATCTAGAACATTTGAAAACTTTTACGGGTGGTAGCCCTAAATTTCTTTGCATCTCTATAACTTCCAATGCAGTCATCGGATCAATACAAAATTCACAGAATAGGTTGACATCAGGTAAACGTGACATATTTTTGGCTTCGGTGATAGTAAAGGGTTGCCAGCACGAGGCGTTTTTTGTTATTTCCGTACCAATAAATGCTTACATAAGCATTTAAAAATAAGTAAAGAAAATAAGTAAACAATGATCGCGTTTACAGCAGACGTTTAGTCCGCGGACTATACACCAAATTCCACATAAATTATTTAGTCAACCTGCTGTAACACTTAGTACTCGACCCAAGCAATAGGTCAGTACACGATTTCAAGTGACCTGACCTAAAATAGGTCGTGGACTATATCGCTGTAAACACACCCGACCTAAGCCTTGATTTCGCGCGACTATTAATAATATATGTACGTTGAATTCAAGCTCACAACCCTCGCGTTTGACTCAAAATCATTTAAATAATCATGCTTGAGAGACAAATGAAAAGATAATTGCAGTGTATGTACTAAAATCAAACTAAATGACAGCTGCCACCTATGTGCAAATGAGGACTAAATTCAAATTTTAGGTCAGGTCAATGTTAACACCTTAGGACTTAATTCACTTTGTCCGCACTATAGTTCAGGTCACATTTGGTCCAACCGTTGTAAACCCTACCAATGTGTAAATTTTCTAAGGTCTGGACATTTTTTGGATGGCAGCCCCAAGTACCTTTCTATTACTGTAACTTTCGATGAAGTCATCGAAATTAAATTGGTTGAGGGTATATTATTACTTAGGGTGTCCTTAAGTAGCTAGTGGTAGAATACACACTCAAAATCTGCACAAATCCCCTACTGTTCTTTGAACATTAGTGTTTCTAGCGGCTCTGATGCGGTAGGGTTTTTTTACCTATTCGATTTTTCCTCAAATCATTGAAAAGTGTGCTATGTCCTATAGTATTGTTGAGGACTGTACATGTTAATTGGCGGTTAGTTTGGATGGTCAGCTACGATTGGTGGACATTGTGGAGTTTTCGGCCATCATTTTTGTTGCGTCTATAATTATTGTTGTTATTTTTGCCCTTTGGTGAATAAATAACCTGGTTTTTACTCTTCCTACTCAGCTGTGCCTATTTTCTTAATTTAGACTTCATTCTCCATCGCTTTCTCTTCTTGAGGGTGGTTGAGCTTTTTTCACATGGCAGTTCGCGTTGGACAGACCAGGACAATGAATATGTTTCCTATTGACTGCCACGACGCAATGAAGGACATTGGCTGTTGTTTCAAATCCAGAAGCGTTTAACTTCCATAGCTCTGATGCCGATGGAATGCAATCTTTTCTAATAACTGTCCGTACTATTTTACTTGGTGCTAAAATTTGCACCCGATAATTATCTTGCTGACAAAGAAAAGTACAAGTACTTGCAAGATACATAGGAAAGAAAAATTATGTGAAAAGCTTTGAATTTCTGTTGCTTTTAGATTCTACTTTTATTTTGGGTAATTTTTGCTGCTGAATTATTCGGTATGAAATATTCTTATGTTCAGTCACAAGTTTGCATTCATCATCAGACCAGTCATTCCGATCTCTGTAACTGCCGCCTAAGGCCAATGACAAACACAGCGGTTCTTGCGAGGCATTTCCCGAGAGGAAAACCGAGTTGGTATAGTCGTGCATTAATTTAGCATTGTGATGACACACACCGTGGTGCGAACCGCCTCGCGGTTTCGGAACCGAGTATGTAGACGAAAGAAATGACCCACCGACTCGGTTTTCGAGCGTTTTTCGATTTGTTCATTGCTGCGTAGTCCGATCGAGCTGAAATTTTCTGGATGCATTCATGAATGCATAGGATAAGGGAAGGAAAATCTGATAAGAAAATTGATTTTTGAAGAATGGTTAGGATACAGTATTGGAAAATGAAACATTTGTGGGCACTTGGTTTCTAAAAGTAGGCAATTACAGATTTTCAAAGAAAATTAGTATAAGAATCACTTTGCCCAAATTTCATATGCATATATATACTTAAATATATACATATATATACATATGTATGTATACACGACTATTTTTTTCACAAGCATCTATATGATACTCCGACGTAATTTGTAACTGAACCGACTCGATAATCGCTTCTGAAAAACGCTGTGTGTATCAGACGACGCGCCAAACCGAAGCGTTAAACGCTTCGGTGAAACCGAACTGTCTGTCATTGGCCTGAGTTGGCGTCAGTTGTACAAATAGCAGAATTCTTAAAGCGTGTCCAGTTCCCACTTACGCCCAGCATCTTGATGCCAGGACTCACTCTCCCTCCATCGAACTCTTAGAGGGCGACTCTTTACGCAAAACCAAAGGTGTTCCAGGTATTCTCATTGCGTCAGGCAGCCGTGTTGATTCAAAGCTGGTTCACGGATGCGATGCTTCTATGGAAAGCAATTCTCGCTCGGAAAACCATACCAGCAAAGTAGTGCTCCAAGCCTAAGTTAGCATCTCACGTGGTCTATCTGATTACAAGTGGCTCCATCAAGGGATACCCAGATGACCTTACGGATATATTTATGAGAAAACTAGGTACATGCAGATGCTGAAAATTCTAAGACTTGAAGTATATTAACATTAGTGTTCTCATACAAATTATGGGTTCCTATGTAATGGCTGAATTCCTGTTTTTTACCTATTTTGGATTTCCAAGGGCAATTTTAACATCTTACTTTAGGCAGACATTGAGGATCTGCTTTCCCTGTTCATAATAATTTTTTTTGTTGGTAGCAGTTTCATCCGTAGGTCCACAAGCTCTTTTTAAAATCTGCCTCGCATCCAAATGGTGCATAGCCTTTCGTTAATAACGTAAAAGCTGATGATGACGATAGACTTCATTTTTAAGCTGAAGCCTACCCCGACAACACGGTGTTTTGGGTAACAGCTTTATTATATGTCATATTCATTTTTTTGTAAGATACCATTCCATGTCCATCTGATCTCTTGTATTGCTTTTATATTGGCCTAATGCTCATCAAGACAATGGCCAGCCGCTAAGCAGCTCAAGCTCGATAGAGTGATCTTACCTTCCATTAGAAGATTTTCAAATTGTTTAGCCGTTATCATTTGCGTGGTAGTTATAGTGATATCAATCCGATTCTGAGGCTTGTTGAATATGTGTTTACGGATGATTTTATCGGTCTCAACCTTACTTGGAACAGTGCACCTAATCTACTCCTTGTATACATTCTTGCAGGGCCGGTCCTTCTATATGTGCACATGGTGCTTTGAATCCAGGCGGCAGCATAAGACAAGCACAAAAGGCGGCAAAATAAAATATATAATTCAAGAATAAAATATCTTCCTCTAAAATATCTACCATATAACCTTTATCTATATGTAAAATAAGTTGGAGAAATTAAATTTTCAGTTTATTCATTTTCCGCTTACGGTAACACCTTGAGTGTGCACCTGTAGGGTTGTTTACTATAAAACCATCCATACACCATAAGATTAGCTGACGCAATTCTAGAATTCATCAAATGCTTGTATAGAAATTTGTGTATACTAGAAAAAAACTATGCTACCAGATTCGCATCATGTATTGCATGTTAAAACAACAAAATGTTTTTTGCATATACGTATACATACCGAGAGTGTGAATGAACCCGTTTTGACTTCGAGGTGGGGTGCTTATCTCTCATTCACAGCAAGTTCATTTGGTGCACTTTCAAATCGCGCTCCGATGCCGCCTAAGGCGCCGTACCAATGGTACCC
Organism: Nemotelus pantherinus; assembly: GCA_963978885.1. Lineage (NCBI taxonomy): Eukaryota > Metazoa > Arthropoda > Insecta > Diptera > Stratiomyidae > Nemotelus > Nemotelus pantherinus. Next base: position 106,273,795 of record OZ022265.1, read on the forward strand.
TATGCGTCAGAAGAGATCAAAGCATAATTGCGTGTAACAAAAGGAGATGGGTATGGAGCACTTGTGCGCCTTGACTGATCATCGTAGATGAACTCGAAGGAGAAAATAAAAAATAAAAATATTATTTTTTATTCACGGAGGAGATTCATTTAGAGACATTGTATACGGTTGGAGATTAGTGTTGTCACTTGGATTTGTCATTTCTTGAGTGTAATGAAAATTTCAGTTTGGAAAATTAGATTTGAATGATATGAAAAATCATTTTTATTTTATGGATGAATAGTTGTAAACCTATGTTTTCGTCCTAATTAAAATGTAACGGAAATTTATCACAAACGTGTATTATAGGAAACTGGAAAATGTTAAAATAATTTTCCCCTAGATTGGCTTGTTAATTTGATTTCTTATTAAATAATTATTTCTTAATAAGATCGTACCCATATTTCTCTCCCTTTACATGATCACAAAGCTGTAAAAACAAAGAACCTGTAAGCATGATTGTAACTGCACTAAAAAACAAAATCGTTGAATACATCAAAATAAGTAAATACATATGCAATTATAGTCGATTTGACACCAGATTACCTTTGGTAATCAGCTTCGCACACTTTAAAAAGGAGTATTTAATAACAAAAAGCAGTTTAAAGGATTTTCAGAAGCAAAATATACGACCGTAAATGGACTCACAATTTTAAATGAATTAATGAACAATGGGCTATAAACTGCAAATCTATGACAAAGGCTCCAATATAGAGCGCAGGCAATATAGCGTGCAAAATTTAACAAACACCTTCAATTTGGTTGTCAACGAAACAGCGAACTTTTTTTTTTTTTTTAGATACTAGGAATAGGTGTTTTTGACCTTGTCAAACAGTTTTATGTATTTTTGCAGTTCTATGAATAGTTGGCGCATTCTGCAGACGTATGTTGAGGGCTTAAGCCCTTATATGATACAAGATTTGAAAATTCACTTAACGCCTTTAATCTCCTGATGCAAAATCTATTTGATACATACGAAGCGTTAGGAGCTTTAGAGGAAAGTGAAGATTCGAATATTAAGCATATTGTAGAGTGTTTAGGAAAAAAATTGCTAAAATTTAAGTTTATTGTTAGCTTAATAGTATAGTAATTTAGATAAAATCAATATTGCAACCAGATTGATTTAAAGCCACTCCCTATATCTAACCACCACTAAGAATAGTTCATAGCCAACTTTAAATTTTTTGGTGGAATATCGTAGCAACTCAGGATTTGGAAGTTCACCTGTTACTGCAAGAAAATCGCATTAAATTTAGATGTATCATGTAGGCCAAATAACCAAAGCTAGTCATCCCCCACGTTCTCAAACTGGCCCAAAACACCAATTTGGAGGACCTATAGTAGTGTGCTCCATATAGTATATTTGCAGACCCTGAGCTGAGGGCGGCAAATTCTTCCTATGCACCAGGCGCTAAACACATTAGGGCCGGGCCTGCATTCTTGCTTGTATTCCTCACCTTGCCTATTCTTTCTATATACATAATTCCAATCCAAAACACTATTGAATACCATGACAAGCATGATAATGATATAGCCAAGAGCATAATGTTTAACTTAGTCGTATACTCAGACATTTAGGAATTTTTAGAAATTGCACATTCATATCACACCACAGGTGCACCATACATGCATTTATAATGTATCAAGCTCTCTGATTTCACCTTTTCATATTCATAAATCAGATTTGTGCTAGACAATCAACTTTCAGGAAAATTATGTCAATGACAATTTATTCAAGAGAACTAAGAAAAGATTCCAAGTACTTGTTGAGATCCAATTCTGCACGTAAACCATTTCAAATGAATGCAATATTCATAGCGTTCTTGGTACCTAGCTGTGTCGATCAATACTTACAGAAATTTGAATATCTTCTGTCGATGCGAATGAAATTTAACAGGTCAGTAATTCCTCCATGATGATAGCTTCGATATGATGGTCAGACTCATAGCTTCTTGAAACGTAATGCAATTTTCAAGTTCTTCTCTCTCTCTCTGTGCCAACAAAATAACTGTACATGCATCAACTGCCATCAAATATGAATATCATCGACGTCAAGAAACAAATATCAATTTGCATTGCATTCAGCGTGGAATATCGTTTACAACCTGACGATACGTTCCCAAGCTGACTTCCATCTCCGAATTTCACCTTCGCTACTATTTCAATAAAAGTTTCAGGTACTCTTCTCCACTTACATGATTTTTCCATTACCGTTAGCGATGCTCTCATTCAAACTATTTGCGAAATACTTGAGAGTCTCATTCCTCAAATCGATATCGAAGTCGTGCTGGTCAATTCTGAGTAGTTTTTCCTGTTGGAGCTCGCCTTGTGGGGAAATCAGCCACACTTTTCTTCGATATCACTGACCTGTCCCAATTAGGCAGAAACGAGTTTATTGTAATTCAGCAGGGATTCACTGGCCATAATCTGGACGATTCACACAGGATTCGTTCGGGGATTTTGGACTCGGCCGCACCGCTTATACCGCTATTACATATGCATATTTGGTCGATCTAACACAGATGGCAAAGTGAGTGAAGTGGTGTTTTTTGGCGAATCGCTTGTTTCATACTAAGGTGTCGTTAAATGTTTCACGTGAAAGTTTGGGTATTGGGAAAAGCCACAGAATGAAGAAATTAGATGCGCTTAATTTTGAAAGTGCTAGTTTGAGTGAAATGCGTTGCAAGTCTGCATTGTTGATAAGATCGAAAGTATTATTGTTTGTGTTCAAAGAAATTCACGGTTCAAAGAAATAAAATTAACGAGCATGCAGAAATGTATGCAAATTATTGTAAAGGAGGCTTCGGAATGGTGTGATAGATCGACAAGAGAGACTGACAAAGATACGGAGAATTGACAAGGATCCAAAAATAGGACAATAAAATTTGGCTTTTATTTCTAGGATATGAATGAATAAGCGAGTTAGGGCCAGCAGCTAATGCTCTAACAAACATTAGACTTGTTGCATATAAAAGCATTTGCTATGAAAAAATCACCTTGGCATTCAAAGAGGTCTCGAAAACTATTTTACTTAGCATTTTCGTTCATCACTCTCTAAAACTATTTTTAGAGTCCCTTCGGATGTTTAAACTAACGACAGCAAGCACACTCAGCATGTATTTGGTGCGTATTCAATTCAACAGGAAATTGGTCCAATCACAGATTGGATACATTTAAGAAAATAAAAAAATTCGAAGTGAATAAATAAATGTATATAAATATTTAGAAATTAAGTATAGTAGGAATTAAATATGGTAAAATTAAGTGAAACGAAATATAACAAAGTAAGCTAAGTAATAAGGCAAAAATAGGTAATATGCAGCATAATAAAAAAATCCAATAAAAATAATGTTAGGTTGTAGTGGCTGGCACAAGGCCACACATAGACGTACTGGTCCATAGTGATACCAAATAAATGAACTACGAAAAAGAAAGTTCAGTCCAAGCGGCCATGGAAGGCCGCGGACTGTTTCACAAACTGAAGGATGTCCTTCAGCTTTTGCTCCGCCGCGTGCGAGAGATCCACCAGCCAGGGCTCACCAAAGTAGCGCAGTCTCGTGCTCCCCAATGCCGGACAGTGACGCAGGAGATGCTGGTTTATTTCTGAGACCCCCGACTCTTGACACATTCTACAGGTGTCGCTGGTTAGGAGTCCCATTTACATAGCATTCGCTGCTACAATACAATGACCAGTAATGACGCCAACCAGTTTTTGTAGTCAGTCCGCGTTAACTCGAGGTGGTATTTAGTCGATGCGAGATTGTATGACCCCCACATGATTTTGGCTACTCTGCAGGTCTGAGTTGCACCCCATCTGCATGTCGTACCTTGCATCATTTTGGACTCGTTTGCATAGGAGTTGGAATGTCTATCGATCCCGGAACGGGAAGATTAGCCCCATACTTGGCTAGCGCATCCGCCCTCTCATTTCCACCATTGCCCTTGTGACCAGGCATCCAGAAGATTCTGACTCTTCTGTTGTTACCCAGTCTGTTCAGGGCCTGAATGCAATCGAGTACACACTTCGATCTGTACGCGTCGGACACCAGTGTTTTTACCGCCGCTTGACTGCCCGTAAAGATATTTATTTCCTCACTTGTAGTATCTTTGGCATATACCAGATTTACGGCTTTACGTATCGCAAAAGCATCCGCCTGGAAAATACTACAGAGATTCGCAAGCCTGAAAGTTGCTTCCATAGCTGCATCTGCAGAATATGCTGCAGCACCCACTCCTGCAGCTGTTTTAGAGCCGTCAGTGAAGATGCTATAAGCTACTGCGCACATTTGCTGATTCTATTCTTGCCCATCTCCTACAGTCACCCGGTATCCTCGCTCGAAGCACAGAGTGGGAACTAGGTGGTCAGTGCTTCCTGTGTATCTCCGTTCAATAAAGCTGTGCCTTAGTCTGACAGCAGCTTCTGTGGCAGTGCTTCTAACAAAGAGATCAAGCGGAGAAAGATGAAGTAGGACGTTCAGAGCAGACGAAGGAGTCAAGGATAAGGCACCTGAAGTGTAGAGGGTCGTCAATCGCTGAACTCTGTTCGCCATGCTAGCAGAGGTGGTTTTATTCACTGCTGGCAACCAAACTAAGTATCCGTAAACAAAGAACGACATAGCTATTGCCTAGTGCATCCAGTGAGTTAGAGCAGGGCTTAGACCCCACATTTTACCCAGCACGCTCTTGCTGGCGTAAATCGCGTACGATTAACTTAGTTTGTAACTTGACATGATTGAGTCTAAATCAGGAGCTTTGTACTTCCTAGTGAAGAGCACAAGATGCGTCTTATTGCGGTTGATGCCAAGGCCCACCGTATTCGCCCACTCCTCAACTAGGCCTAGAGAGTACTCGATGAGCTGGCCAAGGGTATGTGGAAACCTACCCGAGACTAAAGTAGCAATGTCGTCAGCATAGGACACAATCGCGAGTCCCTTGCTTTCCAGCTTTTCCAGAATTGAGTTTATAACAAGTTTCCATAAGAGAGGGAATAGAACCACTGAAACCCGGTGTGCCTCTCACCCGCCCACTGCGCTGATATGAGCCTTTGCTTAAGCATGTTGCTTATCCAGCTAAAAATAGTGGGATGAGTTTTGTATGTGTGGAGGCTCCTCATAATAGCAGTTTTGTGCACATTATTGAAGGCACCTTCAATATCTAGAAAGGCTCCCAAAGCGTATTCTTTGTAATGGAGTGTCCTTTCTATTTCAAGGACTACTCTATGAAGAACCGTTTCAGCAGATTTCCCTTTTACATACGCATTTTGGGCTCTCAATAGAGTTTGAGTACCACCTCTTTGTTTGATGTATAGATCTAGTAATCTTTCCAAAACTTTTAGGAAGAAGGAAGTTGAAAAACAAAACTAGGAAATAAGATTAATTAGAAACAAATATTTTACGACGAAACATGTTTTTGAAGATGGTAATAGAATGTGGAAGAGGACCAAGTTGAAGACTGTTAAAAGTGCGTAAGAGTTGCAAAACAGAAAAGTGGAAGAGAGTATCATTACGAACATAAGATACTTCAAACACAATGGAGGACCTGATAAACCTTATGTTTTGTCGCTCAATTATCAAAGATGCAAAAGAGGAAGATAGGTAACCATGGCATATTCGGAACAGGAAACTCTCATCCAATGCTGTGTTGCTCAAGGAGAGGAATGTTAAGGAGAGACAAACGTTCATTTTAGGGTATTTATGGAAGCTATATTTGAAAAGTAAGGTGCGTGTAAACATCCGCTGTACTGATTTAACAGTATCTGAGAGGTATTTTAAACGAGGACACTACACTTGACAACAATATTCAAGTATAGAACGGTCTTGAGTAATAAACAGGTGTACAAGTAGAAATACTAAATTAATTGTCGCGGGAACGAATCACAAAGCAAGCAATCCAAGAAGCCCTTCTAATGATAGTTAAGACATAAATAACGAATTTCAGCTAACAATCAAAGGTGACCCTAAGATCAGAGAAATGCAAGGAAAGTTATGGGTGTGAGCCTTTAGAGAAAAGTACACAGAAAAATGTTTGGAAAAATTAAGAGACAAACAGTTCAAGTTACATCAACCAATGAGATCATTCAAATCTTCCTGAAGAAGTAGAGATTCAGCAGAATTTTGACCACCGGGAAGATTTTTAAATCATCTGCATAAAGAAGACAAGATTACTTAAAAGCACTGAAAAGATAGTTGATAAACAGAATGAACAAAAGTGGCTCTAAGGTGAAACCTTGAGGAATACCAGCAGAAAGGGAGAAAAGTGAAGGCGACCAACCAAAGAGGCAGACAACACAAGTTCGATTAGTTAAAAAAGTGGAAATCCAGGATAGCAAAGGTTCACAGACGCTATAATGTTTTAGTTTGACAAGAAGCAGCGCATGATTAATAGTGTCAAAACTTTTTACGAAATCAGTATAAATGATATCAACTTGATTGTCGCTGTCAATCGCAGACGCAATTACATGAGTAAACTCAACAAGGTTCGCAGCAGTGTATCGGCCGTTTAGAATGCAATGGTGTTGCGCTGGAACGACATAGTTGAGGGTATCATATATGCGATTGAAAACGAGGCGTTCAAAACTTTTGAAAAGCAGTGAAGAATGGAGATAGGGCGATAGTTAGAAGCAAAGCTACGTTCACCCGACTTGAAAAGGAGAATGATATTCAAGACCTTCCAGGAGGTCAGAAATTCACCAGCACAGAGACTGATATTGAATTATATGGCCAAACCGAAAAAGGATACAAAGGAAGACGCAAGACTTTACAAGCAAAAATTTATTCTAACCAGGTTAAAATAAGAGTAACTCAACCTCAACAGGGTCAGTCACAACCGAGGAGAGATAAGTAGGGAAATCAAAAGAAAAACAGTCAGAAGCAAGAGTTGCCCGGTTAGTGTAAACGGAGAAAAAAACATAGATAAGAGATTGCAAATATCAAGAGGGTTGACAGACATTAAATACTAGGGAGCCAGGAACAGAGGAAGAGGCAAAAGACCAGAAACTTTTGGGGTTATTCGAGTTCAAAGAAGATTCAACAGACGAGGAATAGTTGAGCAATACAAATCTTATTTCCTTTTAGGCAGAGGAACGTAAACGGAAATATAGCATAATCTTGGTCAGATCGAGATTTCAAAAATTTCAAACGTGCAGAATTTTTATCTTTAAGGTTACTCTTTACCCTTGTGTTAAACAAAGGAGGATCATGGGGGTTTCGAGAACAGGAAATAGAAGTTTATGCTGAAATCAATTGAAATTCCTTATGGACCGGGTGCCCCCTCTAAAACAGAGTATTCACAACTTGTCAATCGCTGCGTACATGGACACAGCACTAGGCACGTATGTCTATGTAAAGGAGACTTGCCGTCCTGTCAATTTTGTATTAAGAGTTAGATTTGCTGCGAAAATTGACAGGGGATATTGGCATTCGAACATTTTTCTACAGAAAATGCGCAAGCTGTATTTCAATAATGTTAGAAAAACAATTTATGAATACTTTGGTTTTCAATATGATACTTAAGTCGAATATTCCAAGTGCGTATTAATTCCTGTTTTTAATAATTTAATAATAATTTTTTTAATGTGTTGAGAACAAAACTAATGCCGGAAATAAATCAAACTAGTTTTTTGATTGACCGACTCTGGATACTGGGGCATCAAAAAGTCTTCTCGTTGCGATATACGATTAGGTTTTTCTTGGACATACATTTTCACGGGCCGTCCGGACAAAACCTAATCGTTTGTTGCACTACATTTAGCTCAATGAATTTTTCATTTTTTCGGTAGCGAAACCGCGAAGCCAACCGTTGTCAAAATTTGCATAATCACAATTACTTTCAGGCTCTAAAACCGATTCGGTTATAACCTGAACGCATGTATGTATGTCTTAGCTAACTTAATCTGTTGAGTTCCATTTAAAACGGGAAAAACCATACAAGATTCTAATCGTATGTCGCTGCAATTAATCCTGCACTGATTATAAGAAAATATTGACCTCATTTCCACAAAAAATCGGGGACACAAATGATAGTTGAACTATTGAAACAATTCCCCATAGACTAAATTGTCTCACACGACAATCAAACAAAATATGTATGTATATCAAACATACACGCTTGGAGAAGGCATAACGTTCAGTTCCTACCTCGAGGCGACATTTAGTGGCGCAAGTAGTCTTCGAAACGCAGCTGCAAAAAAAAGAAGACATCAAACCGCGAACAAACTGGCAAAGTAACGCCAGCATATCCACAAACAGCATCCACGTAAATCAGTAGCTGTCGAACCAAGTTTTTTTTCTCTCTAGGAAAATCAAACCGGAAAAATGGCGGAAGAAAACTTCAGCATTGCGCTCCCGAATCCTAATGTCTGAACATGCACCACAGCTCCGTTGATACATCCACACGTTATTTACATGCAAATTGGCTTCAGCTGGCTCCAACATTCTGTCCCGAGGCCAGCTTTGATTTAGCGCCTTCGCTCTGCACCCGGGCTTGCATTCGTAACAGCCGGGCCCTTTTGTGAAAGTCGAACACGAATAATTGCATTTTAACCTTTAGCTTTGTCGGATTTTTCTACCCAGCTTCACGTTCTCGTTTCATTTTCGTTCAGGTTGCTTTCAGCAAAACTCGGTATCATTTTCTTTATCCAGCATCAATTTCAACAAATTTCCTCCTTTAAATCTCTTCTCTCATACACGTAGCGTATACACGTAGTTAAAATAGCAGCTTTCACAATATGCCTATTCAGTTGCTGTGAGGAGTGAGCAATGCAAAAACAAATTTAGCGTGCAAAATAAAACCACACAAGCGGCGGGTGACGCAAGCGACCACAAAGCGAGAGACGGAAAAAATTGACATTTATTTCGATTTTACAGGATTTTGATATTTTATTCTGAAAGGCTAGGAGGAAATGGCTTTAGGTTCAGATTTAAATCTGCATTTTGGGTTGCAATTAAGTATGTTTTTTTAATCTTTTTTTAATTAAGTGTAAAATGTATTGAGCCATTAGTTTGAGCTCGGCCATCTTATTAGACCTTACATATTCCAATTGGGAGAAATATAATAGGTTATTTAGTTTTCTTCATAAAAAATATGCTGTTTGAAGTTAATTGAGTATACAAACTATGTTCTGAGTACTGTGTCTGCGTTAAGAAGAAATGGTTTAAACAGGAAGCGAGCCATGAGATTTAAAGTTGCCATGCTGGATGGGTCAGCTAATAATAAGCCTTGCAAATTGTGCGAATCCAGTGAATGCGTTTATTTCATTCATTTGTCTCCGTTTAAGCTGTTTATGTGAATGAAGTTTTTATGAAATTTCAGGAGATTCAAGAGCTATGGTCATCGTTTCATAATGAAAATAGACCCAAAGTAAGTGCCCAACGTGGGAGTGATACGTCGTTTCAATGATAGGTTACCTATTCTTAATTATTGTTTCAATGTTCTGATTCAAATCATTAGCAAGATAAATTGAATATATGCATTTATTGAAATATTCACTAACAGAGTGCGATTTTTTGCTAAATTTAGATTTGTCATAGCTGCTGACAAAAACAGCAGAACATTACAAAATTTACAGAACGTATTTATTTTCACCGAAAAAGAATATGTGTGGGCAATCCTGTAGCTACAGCAGGGACGTAAAAAAACTTACACGAAAAGTAAATATAATATTAAATCTAAAAAAATGATAATGATGTGTAGTGATGAATCTTCTCAAAGATTCTGAAAATTATGGGAAAAAGAAGAATTTGAGAGAACCATTTGCTCTAAGTTAAATCAAATTTTTCAAAAATTTAGTTGAAAAATCATAAAAGGGTTGCCTGCTATAGTAATTTTTTCAATTTTTGAACATTTCTTTACTAAACGATGTTGTCATTAAATTTGCAAATTGGAATAATCCTGCAATGACAATTAGCAAAAAATATTTAGGTTTCGAAAATTGGATACTTTATTATCTTAGCTTGAAACAGTTTAGGTATATTTTTGGCTATGATGCTAGCAAAGGGCTGCCAGCACCAGACATATTTGCAAATATTGCACCAGCAGATGCTTTCATTATATATTCAGATGAAAAACATTGACAATAAATAAAAGCAGCCTACGAGTATGTTTTAATTTTCCGAATTTCGGATATGTTTCAAATGGCAGCCCCAAAAATCGTTTTATTACGAAAACTTCCAATGAAATCCTCTGATGAAAATGAAATGCAAAGGGCAGTTTGATTTCAGCATGGAAAAGTGCTGCCAGCACTGAACATTTTCATTATTTATGCTATAGGAGATGATATCATGTATAAGGAGAATAAGTAACAAGGGTTCTACTTTCCAAAATTTTGAAATGCGGTTGCCATGGAAACATTTTTATCCTTTTAGTTTTGATGCAATCATCGGATCAAAGAAATACATGACGTTCAATAGTCACATTTTAGTCACTCAAAAACAATTTATCCAAAAATCAGTTTCCTAGCGATTCTGATGCGCTAGACTTTTTTTTAAAAAATATTTCTAGGTTATAAAGAAAAAATGGGGTTTTCAAATGAAACTTTTTGTTTTGAAAGGTGGAAAATAATTAATGAATTGCTAGTAAATGAATAGTTGCACTTACGTTTAAAATTTTTTGCACTAATGTCTTATTTATTTTCACACTTGGCCTCTGCTTAAAAACAACAACAAACAAATGGCAAACATATCAGCGAACCGTGGAGCTATTAAATCAGGCAAACACAATTTATAGCTCAAAAAAGTGCAAAATCAATTTAAAATATGTATAATAAAAACTATCATTAACCACAAAGAGGTATAGAAATATACTATTTTTGAGGTAAATTCATAGCTTTTTGATACAAATTCATAATTGAAAAGCTTCCGACTAAATACAAAAGAATAAAACTTTTGTAGTGCATTCATGGCGCCAACGAAGGCGCCAACCTAATTCTTTTTTTGTGCTTCGGAAATCTTTCAGAAAAAATTTAATGGCTTCCTGACTACGCAAGCATCAGCCAACGTTAGCACGATTGAGGGATTTCTCCGTATTTACAACCTAATTCAAGCATACCTAATTCAGCCTAGCAGTGATGCCAATGGTTGGCTACAACGTTAGCGAAATGAAAAAATTAGAAATTTGAAGTTCTGCCGCTTCGAAAATTTCGGCCGACGACAATGTGGGCATTACCATACAAAACAGTACATTCGAATTTTTTTGACAGCGAATTTCTCCGCCCAGTCCGACATTTCGCAGTTATTGTGTTTCAGGGGTATATCTCTAAGAAAAATAACATACAATGAATTGGTGTATGAATAATATCCCTGAAGGCTACAGCTTTTTTTACACAGCGGAAATTTATTTGTATCGGATTTTCCATTAGGGTCGCTCCAATTTTCTCCTGAAATTTCCCTGTTATGAAATGATATTTCCGCCAAAAACTTTTGATGTTAGATCAGTTTAAGAATTGCCCTTTTTAATCATGGATCGATAGGCGCTTCAGCAACGTTTAGAGATACTGCAAATTTTATTGTTACATCAACTTTACGCGCATTATGCCCTAGGCCCAAAGACAAAACTACTAAAACTAGTACTGCATTCAAATTAAAACGGATCAAATATAATCGGAAACGGTACAGCTGCAACGCCTATCCCAACTAAAACTGAAAAGCTACAGCTGCCATTGAGCCTGGGCAATGGGCATTGCGTCAAACTTACGGTCGTCATAATCGCACAGATAAACGAACGAAGATAAACGAACTTTTGAACGTTTAGTGCAAAAATTTGAATCAACATTTACACTTAATAGTGTTGTCGCGCTAGTGAGACAAAGAATTGTGTGGAGTGAAGAGAATATTGCGGCCGTACGTGTAAGTGTGAGACAAAAAGAAATATATTCTTCGTTTTTTTGCAGGAATTAGTCATTGCTCAAACCAGTTTCTGGCAAATTTTACGTAAAGATTTGGGTTCACGTTCTTACGAAATTCCACTGACACAAGAATTAAAGTCCCAAAATCAACAACAGCGACATGACTTCAGTGAATGGGCACTAAATATGCTCGATGAAAATTCTGATTTCTACTGCAAAATCCTACTAAGTGACGAAGCACAGTTTTGCCTAAGTGATTCTTAAATAAGCAAGTTTGCTGACTTCGGTCAAGTGAGAATCTCAAAGCCGTTCATAAAAGTCATTACATCCGCGAAAATTGACTGTTTGGTGAGGTTTTCATGCTGGTGGTAACATTCTACCATACTTTTTTTTAATGTTCTTGGTAACCCAGTAACGGCAATGGTGAGTGCTACTGTGCCCTGCTAGCCGGCTACTTTTCACGTAAATTAGAAGAAAATAGTCTGCTTGGTATAGGGTTTCAACAAAATGGCACCACTGTTACACAGCTGGACAAACAATCGACTTATTGAAGTGGAAATTTCAGAATCGAATTATATCAAGAGATGGCGCTGTCAACTGGCCGCCTCGCTTGTGTGACTTGATTTGTAGACCTAGATTTTTTTATTTGGGGTTTCGTCAATTCATTCGTCTATGCCAACTAGACATGGGTAACGCAGCGCTGATACCGATTGTCGGTATCAGTAGCGCAGTAACGCACTTCGGTATTAGTAGCACAGTAACGCAGTTCGGTATCAATGGAGTTGGCGCTGCCGCTTTGCAATGTCAACACCATTTGGCTTGGCGCTATGCTACGGCGCGGCGCAAAGATATGAGTTCACCTCAGAGTCAAATTCTTGCCACAGCATATTCATTCAAATTTTTTTATGAGAGTTTTTCTCGAACGGAAAATCAATAGCTTTCCAGCTCATATTTTCTTTTCCGATCGGTTCGACTCATAGCCCAGTGAAATCCGACATAAAAAAGACGAAACTTCGGAAAAATTAGAGGAAAGCTGAATTTTGGTGTGAGTCATGGTACTGGCATGTTGAACAAAATGTCAAAAGTTCCCATCTATCCGAGTGCTGCGTCACTTTTTATACGGGGTCAAAGGTCACCAAAAGTGACCTTTCCTAAATATCTCAGTAACGGTCACGTCTTCAGAAAAACAATGTATGACGAATTTGTAGCTTAGCAAATTTCCAACAAAAAAGATTACATAGCTTTTTCCTGGAACCATAACCGTTTTTGAGATATATTGATCTAAACATTTGTTACTAACAGCACCCTCATTCTCATCGGCATGTTGATATTATCCGATTTTGATTACGACTTGGCATGTTTGTGAGTTTGTTTTTCTATGTTTAAGAGGCGCATGAAAAAAAACATGTACACAAACTTATCTACCAGACTCCAGGGTAGGTGGGAAAGTGTACTCCGAAAAGTTACCACCACCCCCGCCCCCCCTTTGTATTGTAAAAAACTGTATTGCGGCATCATTTATGAGATATTCCACGAAAGAGCTGGACAAAACAACCAAATTGCAGGTGGAAATAGGTTTTGTAACATATCATGGGCCTAGGAGCATGAAAAAGCAAGATAATATCATGGCATAATTCTGTAAACGCTCATTCCTGACATTATAGGAGCTCAATCCGATGCAGATTATCCCGGAATAATCAGTTTTTTACCAATCCTGTGATGACTGCATAGCGCCAAAGGGACATGACACATCCCGAAACCAATTTGCACCTGAAATTACGTGACCTTGCCCTGATCGTTCATGGGATAAGAAGGAATGGAAAAAACAACTAAAAAACCGGGTATTTCGGGGTGGTTCGTTTGCAGGGGTGGGTAGGGTGTGGGAAGGGTGTGGATGTAGGGCTGGTCCTGCGATGTCAAGAAAAGGCAATTCACAGTATAAAAAGTGATCCCATCTTGTTTAACAGTGGGCAAAGAGTAGGCAACGAGCTCATTTCTGAAGATTTGGGATGGATGCTCAGGGATACCATTTTATGTCAAAGGGGGAGGGGGGAACTTTTCGGAGCACACTTTTCCACCTATCCTGGAGTCTGGTAGATAAGCTTATTTATATGTTTTTTCTATGCGCCTCTTAAATATAGAAAAACAAACTCACAAACATGCCAAGTCGTAGTCAAAATCGGATAATATTAGCATGCCGTGAGAAAGAGGATGATGTTAGTAACAAATGTTTAGATCAATATACCTCAAAAACGGTTATGGTTACAGGAAAAAGCTATAACATCTTTTTTGTTGGAAATTTTTTAAGCTACAAATTCGTCAAAATTTGCTGCGTTACCCATGTCTAATGCCAACCATCCGCAAACTTAAGAGATGCTCAGATCCAATATTTAACGTGAAATTGCTGGAATATCGCCCACACTGTGCAGAAAAGCCATAGAAAATTAAGTTCAGCGGGTCCACAGTTAGCGTTGAAGGCGCTTCCGGGGTAGGCATTTGAATGATGTTGTGTTTTATATGTCATGACATTGATGGTACTTTAACCTACAAAAAATAATTTTGTTCATATCTTAAATCATTTTTGTTTTATTTAAAAAGGTATATGGGGTGCTTTTAATGGAACCCTGTATAATATTTAGATACCACTGTGTAATTCTTTTTTGCCATGCAAACCTAAAAATCACAAACTCTCTTTCTTAAAGGTACAAAACAATATTTTTAGTTCGTATCATATATTTCAAGCTGATTATTCCTACTAATTCAAATCTGAATGCTCTCCACCCTGCAGAGTTTGTCTGACGTGCAGGACTATGCCACACTGCAGAGATCTTACATAGTGGGCAACTTTTTTAGAATGCTCACCAGGTAAACATCCACTCATCACAGGATTTTCGTTTACAGACATATGAGGCGTTCTACAAAGACATATTCAATTCCATGTTCGAAGTATATTCTCTCAAAGTTTTGGATTTACTTCAAGCTAAAAGAAGTGATTGTAACTTACTTCGTTTTTCAAAGCAAATGGAAAGCACTCTTCTTCTCGCTTCATACAAAAAAAAAGTATTATGGATATAAACGACCGTTACTTGGTCCAGAGCTCTGGACTGCAAATGCTGCTGTCGGTTCTACGGGAACTACTTACTAAAGCCTGGTCAGTTGATCCGATATGTCAAATTGAATTTAATTAAGAATCATTCGTTACACTATACTCTGTTCCGCTAACGTGCACTATGAATTGTTCATCGAATTTACTGTAATTCAATATTTCTTGAAGATTGTTCCAATGCTGTTGCTTCGTAATTACATAATGCCTGGGTGTGTTCCCCGTTGCAATCATCACAATCAAAGATAGAGTTCAGTTCATGATGATATAGTCACAATATCACATTGCTATTCCTTCTGTGAAATCGAGTTCGCTCTAGTGGCAATCGAATAACGATGCCATCGAACATTTTCTACTTTTATGGAACAACAATTCGATAAATTTCCCGTCAAAGCGATTTTTTACGATTCGCTATCGGGGTAGGGGTCGTGCCCGGGAACAGAGGTTTCCACCATAACTCTATCTGCTTTCGCTTGAATTTTATCGATGACATGAAACGGCGAACCGTTTAGCAATTACTCGCTGGAGCATCTAACGACCACTGTTCTGTGGAAAAATCTCGTAATGAAACCTGAAGGCAGTAGTCAAGAGCGAGGGATAAGGAGTGGAACTAGAGGAGCAGTCGAGAAATTGAAGAAACCCTATGCGAATCGACAAACCCTTGCCCGTTGCCAATAGCAGTGCCTTCCGTCCCAACCCGCGCCAGGAAGAATTAGGGAGTCCATCGCGAGCGCTTATCATAATTCAAGTGAGGAATAAGTTCCGTGACCGGAAAGTATTAGGTCCTGTCAAATTGAAAAAGGTTCCGGATGTGCTACATTTGTTCGGAAATATTCAGCTAGGAAGCGAGAGGATAAGGCTGCTCGCTTGAGCGAATAGGTGATTCTGTTACTTTCACAGGATGCGAACAGGAACGTGGAGCAAGTTCGCCCGGCCGATATCAAAAGTTTTTTCGTGCCGTACTATGGCATCGTCGTCGCACCGAGAATGGGACTTGAACTGTTTTCTTTCATGGCGCTTTTATTTTAAATTGGGGCCAACATTTCGGACTGAAATAAATTCAGATCTATGTCAATACATTTTATTGGTTTGTCGATTTTCCTATTATGTATTTCCTCGGGCCGTCGCATAAATGGGTTGTTTCCTTTTTGCTCGGCGATACATTCCGTGCGACGGCAGTAGCAATGGGAGTAGTGACGACGGCAACAATCACGACAACGGGTGGGTGATTTGAATGCAAGGTGACGAAAATTCGACGGAACACGTGCTGACGCCTTCGAATATTTCGCACGATTGAATTTTATTGCTAGTCGTTGACAAGAATTTCCACTGGTGGAAAGCTATGATTTATTAATAGTATAAATCATCCGGAAACATGAAATTTGAGTGTATTTTTGGAAAGTAGAGATTTTCAATGGACGGGTACTTTCCAGTTTGCTAAATATCTCAGACGTGAAAAGTCGATTTGAAAATGAGTCGCCTCAGTGCTTTTTATGGTAGTTCCGAAAATCATCACAAGAAATAGTTTATAATCTGGTATGATTTGGTTCTGCTCTAATGAGCTTTGACGGCTTTATGGATACACAGGAACACCTATTCATATCTTGAGTTTTTTGTCTGTAATTCAACATTGTTACCGATTACTTTCATTGCTTGTTTCAAATGTCTGAATAGATACATAGATAGATAAATTCAATTTGAAATCGAAAAAAGCAAAAAAAGTAGCAAGGTGTCGGAAAAGAAAAGTCAATCAAAGACTTTTGTGTATAATGGCGGAAGAGGGTGTCTGTTAAGGCAATAGAGGTATAAGACTTTAGAGTGGCGGTATCTGTGTAAACGCCTCTAGGTGTGTGTCTTGAGCGTTAACTTGTTTTTTTGGAAAGTTCTTCTCCCCCTCGCCTTCACCTGTCAAGCTTTCGGGGCTGCTGTCAAGTACCCAGGAGTCAATCTCGAATCAAACACACAAACAATTTTTAAGTATGCAATTTGGTTTTGAGATGAAATTAACTAGAACAAGCTGCGTTTTCAAAACAAATATAGCGACGCGGGTGTCGAGAAGTGTAGAAAATTATAAGAAGTATAAGATAAGGTTGAAAGTGCCAGTGACACCTTCAATTACTATCTTAATACGTTCAATTACTATCTCCTGCCTGCCTGGGTAATCTTTCTGCAGGTAAGTACTTACCATTTACCTTATGGTAAAGTCTGCAATCGAAACTAAGTAGATTCGGATACTTGGCGTGGCCGAAAACTAGTAATTTTAGTGCAATGTTGCAATGCGGACTCAAGTGCTCGTCTTCTGACCACGAATCTGACACCTGGGCACCTGACAGTTTCTCCTGGATTCCAAAATGGTGGAAATGCCAATGAAGTAGGCTTAGAAGCTCATGCACAGGGGCAACCGATTTTAGTTTCAAAAGTTTAGTTTTAAAAATCTACGATTACTAAAAGCGTATATTTCACAAAGAAGAAATAATAATTTTTGTGAAAATTTGTGTTGTTAGCTATTATAACTTTGGTTAAGATAAGAAACTTATTAAAATGGCATGGTTTCGACAATCATAAATTCAGGCTAATTTTAGAAGAACGAATTCATGTAAATAAAAATTTACCCAAAAAAATCTACGTTCTGCCTTAATTCCGGCGAAGCCGGTCCCAAGCCTGGTTAAAAAGGAAGAGGGAGGTAGTAGAAAATTTAGCATCTCATTTGCATACAGATTTATCATTGTAAGCAAATGTAATGAAATGAAAATAATCCTCTAATTAATCTGCGTACAGTGGTTAAATAGCGTTAACACAATTAATGAAAATGTTGCAAGATAATAATATAGATATAGTTCTTCAACAATAAGATTCGTTTCGTTCTATTTTATAGAAGCAAATATTTGAATTTGAAGAGAGAGAAGCCATATATTTCAATTTATTGACAAATATTAATACCGAAGAACAATGACCGACCACGATGTAGAGTGCAGATTACTTTCAAATTTTAAATATACGAATATTTATCTTTGAATTTTAATATTTCCCTTTTTTTTCAAATATGCGCGCCAAGTGAATGCCCCCAAAACGAGCAACTGATCTACACCCCGAAAGATATTTCGTTGTATTGGAATAATTTGTGGATATGGGTGACCTCGAGACAGACTGCTTCTTTACCACCACTCTTAATGTCTTATACCTCTATGGTTAAGGCCATATCTGATTGGGAATCAGATATGGCCTTAACAGGATTGTTATTCTTGATGAAAATAACTTTCTGTTTAAAATGTGTTACAGCAAAATTGAGTGACAAGTGAGCTGACCGCAATCATGCAAAAGCGTTCAGCACCATTAATCAATCAAAATATATTTGCAGCTCAAATTATTTCAACTTATTTAATTTGCTGATGGAATCTCCGTTCTGGAAATAAAAAAGTAGTGTAAATACTATCCAACATATCAAACTATTTCATTTTTATTAAGTATGCTAGAAATAAATTGAAACCTAGAATAAATGTACTGGTTTGTACGTTAATCAATATATCTTTCCCTGAAATTCGCAACATATCATCATAAATAGAAAACAAAAGCCAGTCTGACAAACACACACAATCATCAACACCATATTAGCCATGTGTTGTAGAGAACCTAATTTACAATATAAGCTTGATACGTATGGCTTTCACGACTCATTTGTGACATTCAACACGACAAGCTTTAGTCCCAGCACCACCTAGGAGGACATGGCGATTGTGTTGGAATTTTCCTTGTCATTTTGATACTCATCCTTTTTCAAATCCGCTCATCAACAATTCATTATGCTTCGAGAAATTTCCGCAACGCTCTGCTAACATTTATGTTTCAACGTTTCATGATTCATGAACTTAGCGCACAACACAGAATCGCACAGACGAGTAGGATTTGCTGTAAAGCAGACTTGCAATGTTATCTAAAATTTGTATTTGTGAATCATGGAGCGTGGTCATAAGCTTTGAGGATTGAACACGAGAAATCGGTTAGATGAAATCGAATTGGAGAAAAATGTTTTGAATGCTCTCTGGTGCTATTAAATTTTATAATACGAAAATAATGAGGAATTTGTCGGTTATTTTCAGTTATATGGTAAAACTTCGATGCTGATCAATTACAATTAGGCACAGCTATGCAAATATTCGTTTAGCGTATATTGAAGCAATTTTACAGAAGTTTTTGCTTTATTTTGATTAAAACTAGTTCAAGTTTCAAGCAAAAAATTGTGAAAGTATGATTGTTTCACGGAAAAATATGAGAAATTGCATCCAAAATAAAGCAGAAAATATTATGCCCCCAATGACGTTTCAAAATATTGTTACTATTGGCACGCATAAGTACGTGCAGTGCATCCAGGACTCATCTTCAGAGGTGACTTCTTCTTCCACTGCTGAAGAAGCCAGCACATCAGGCTCTGAAGATACTTTCGGTTCAAAAGAAAACTCATTCGACATGTCAGTTATTCTAAAGGACCAGGAACTGTCCATTGAAGACCCCTTAGTAAGTATTAAACCAACTCATTACAAAAAGTGGCAAAGTCACTGGCGAGTGAGGAATTTTCTTCAATTAATTATGGTAATCAAACCAGAAAAAAAAACACATACGAGTCTCTGGTTTTGTCACAAACATCACGACCTCAAGCTTACCCCCGCCTCTGTTCAACAAGAAGAAAAACAAGTAACAGCCCCGATGGGAATCGAAATCATTCTGCCCGAATATAAGACAGAACTGGCATAAGTCTTCAAGAAACGCAATCTCAAATTTGTTTAATCTACAGGGTATTTTTAGACATTCAAATTATGCAAAAATTACAAAAACGGCCTAGGAACTGAATTGAAAAAATAAACGTTTCATTTAATTTTATTTATCTATTCATTCTTAACCTAACTAAAAGTAAAAAAAAACTCTAGCGCACCTGAACCGCTAAAAAACTAATTTTCGAAGAAATTGTCTTTGAGTGACAAAAAACTGTGGAAAGACGTAATACACTATTTTGTAGAATCATATCAACCATTCCTTATCCAAAGCAACAAAACTAAACTATAACACAAATGGTGAAAATGTTCAGTGCTGGCAACACTTTCCCAACGAAGCAGCAATAAGTTAACCATAACAAGCTCATACTCAAATCAACGTATCCTTTGAATTTCGTTCTCATCGCAGGATTTCATCGAAAATTTCAGCAGTTAAACGTTGTTTGAGGCTGCCATCCGAAAAATGTTCAAAACTCGAAAAATTTAAAAATGGATTCCTTATTTTTATTACAAATGCTTAGCATATGAGAACGTTGTTTGAAGCATCTGTTGGTGCAATATTTATGGAAATGGCTAATGCTGGTTAGCCTGTGTCAACACCATACCAAATCTGCTTCACGTTAAGTTAAACCCAACCAGTAAATTTCGTTTCGATTGAATCACTGCGCTGGAAGTTATACGGGTGAAAAGAATTTTAGGGCTACCACCCTCAAAACTTTTCAAGTTTTTAAAGCGTTAGTATTTGTTGTTAATTTTCATTGCAGGATCATTTCCATTTGCAAATCTAATGACAGAATCGCTCAGTAAAGAAATTCCAAAAAATTACAAAAATTGTCATAGCTGGCAGCCCTTTCATGATTTTGGTACGAAATTTCTATGACATTTGGTTCACATTAAAGTCCATTTACTGCGTGAACTTCGTCCTGATTTCTACACTGGACCGGAAGTTATAGGGAAAAAAGCTTTATTTTGCTGAGCAAATTTGCAAGATTTATGAGACAAAAATCACCATAGCTGGCAATTCTATTCTAATTTTTCAGCCAAATTTTCATCAAATGTTACATAGAGTAATATCCAAGTATTGTATGAATCTTGTCAAAATCTGATGGCTGAATCGGAAGTTATAGGCCAAAAACCAGTTTTTTTTCTCAGTGATTTTTCAAGATGGTACCACTGGCACAGGATTGCCCGCATTTCAAAATCACTTCTATCAGACCTGGTCCTAGCTAATACCAACATGTCCTGTAAATTTCACTATGATCGAATAATCCGGTCGTCAGTTCTCGTGAACAGAACTTTCGAGTGCTGAAAATAGAGGTAATTTGGTGATGGGTTGCCGTTCTTGTGCAAATCGGAATTTTCAAAATTTCAATTTGACATGATGGACAAAGGTTAAAATTTATCAATGATTTGAAACTTTTGCCAAAAATCAAAAATTTTTGAGGAGGGTCAGTGATTTGAAGGATTTTTTTTCAGGAGCCTGCCGTAGCTACAGGTTTACCCACACTATCTTGAAAATCCACGTGTGCTAAATTTTAGTCAACATTAACACGCTCTGCAAATTTCACGATGATCCATTGTTTTTCTTAGAAGTAATGACAAATCAAAATTTGAAAAAAAATCCTTGCCTACTTTTAGGCACCCTGCACCCACACACGGCTCAAACTTTCCAATTCTTTATCATAGACAAGCTTAGAATATAATTAGTTTTCATTCCCAATACTTTTCTTTAATAAAAATTTACACTGCTTGGAAATATAGGAGTACCTCAAAATTCACTAAAACGCTCGCCGCCGCCAAAAGGTTTAAGATATCTGAATTTGAGAAAGTCGTGGACCTACCTACTATATACATCTACGTTCTCCGAAAATTTCAGCTCAATCGGATCGGCCAATCCAGAGATTATCTCGCTTAATCATTTTGCTGATATATATATATATATATATATATATATATATATATATATATATATATATATATATATATATATATATATATAAAGAAATATGAATTTTCGGCGAAACGAGTTTAATACTATTGTTCTTCGAAAATTAGTAAAAACTCTAGCGCACCTGAACCGCTAGAAACTTCCACCACATGTGCTGCTTATTACGGCCAAACTGTTTCAAATGCCACGTTTTACTTTGGTCTCAAGAATGCATTATAACTCATATGGTGGAAGGTTTAAGATATTACCACCGGCATAAATTTCAACGTTTATGAGAGCAAAACACGGGTTAATTATATTCGTTATCAGTTGCTTATTTCACAAAATTTTGAAAGTAGCATCTCATATAACATCAATGAAGAAAATGCTCAGTGCCTGCAGCACTGTAACTGAAGTTGGTGTTTGGGGCTGCGATCCGAAAAATTTGCAGAACTTTGGGAATTGAAACATTGGCTATTTATTTTCATTGTAAATGTTTCCGGTATGAATACTAACTGTAAGCATTTATTGATACATAAGTAGCACAACCGACTCGTGCTGGCAACCTTTTGCCAGTATCAAAGCCAAGAATATATCACATCTGCTTCACGTTGTTATATTACATTCGAAGTTATAAGAGTATAAAGAAATTTAGGGTTACCTGCAGCGAGTTTTTTCAAATAATCGAAAGCTTAATATTTGCTGTTTATTGTCACTACAATATCATTACCATTTGAAAATTCTACGATAAAACCGCTTAATTAAGATATTGCAATCAAACACAAAACCAACAATAGCTGGCAACCCTATCGTGGCTTTTCAACCAAATTCAGCCTGAATAATGTTTATGACAGGTTTCATTAAATTCAAATTCAAATTCAAATTTATTCTCATATTATATACACTTAACATTATTGTTGGGCCTTAATTTAGAGCTTTAGGCAGATTGCCTCTTCAACTATGAATATTACTTAAGACTTATGCCTGAAATCATACAAGTTTAGTTTTTTGTACAGCACAAGGAAAAATAGACAAAAACCTTGTTTATGGATATTTTAGCTTTACTTACATCTACACTTATCTTACCTTATACTACCTTAATTCTACTTTAGGCAACGCTAAACAAAATTAGTTGGGTGCAGTATCGAGAGTTTGCAAAATACAATGAATAATGGCGTTGTTGCAATTGCTACACTTTTCAATAAATTTCCTTGTATGTTTCTCGATTAGGTATTTTAATTCTTTAATTCCCGTTTCCTGATGAAGCTTGCGTGTGGAGTAATAAAATGGTTTCTTAGAGATCATCTTGAGCCACTTATTTTGGAGTATTTGGAGTTTGTTTTTATGAGAGTTGGCACATCTGCCCCAAACTGGTGCTCCATAGAGCATTACTGGCTGTAGAACCTGTTTTACAAGCGTCATTTTGTTTTTTAGGGTCAGTTTTGACTTCCTGTTTATCAGAGGGAAAAGAGCATGTGCGCTTTTTGTAACCTTCAAGCAAGCGTTGTCTACCTGAGCTTTAAATGTGAGTTTTTTGTCAAGAGTCACCCCTAAGTAAGATACTTCTTCCACCCATTCAATTGTTTGGCCCAACAAGTTGAGGTTTCGAGAGGGGAGATATGATGCTTTGCGTCTTTTGGTGAAAAATATTGCTTTGGTTTTTGCAGTATTGATTTTAATTTTCCACCTGAAAAAATATTGATAGAGCTGCATGAATGTATTTTCCAAATTAGACAGAGCTGTTTGTGGGTCATCTGTGGCAGTGTATATGCAGGTGTCGTCTGCAAAAGTAGCAAGTTTTGAGAAATTATTAGTTGGAATGTCTGCTGTAAAGATATTGAAAAGAGTTGGACTTAAGCACGATCCTTGAGGGAGCCCTGCAGGGATTTTACGAGGCGAAGAAAGGCTGCCATTCACCTTCACTGCGAATTCTCGATCAGTCAAAAATGACTGGACGATCTTAATAAGGTAGTGCGGGGTATTAAATTTATACATTTTGTAGAGCATGCCCTCGTGCCATACGCTGTCGAATGCCTTTTCAATGTCTAAGGTGACTAAACCCACGGACTCTTTGGGCGCAAATGCCCTTTTGATGTCGTGAGTTACTCGGAATAGCTGGTGGTTTGTTGAATAACCCTCTCGAAATCCGAATTGGAACTGGGGAATCCGAATTGGAACGAATTTCATATAATTCATTAATTATATGAAATTCGTATTGATTTCATGACTGCACTGGAAGTTATAGGGCAAAAAGTTTTAGTTTCCTGAGCGAATTTTCAAAACCAAAGACACAAAAATTACCATAGCTGGTAGCATTAATCAAATTTTTCAACCAAATTTCCACCAAACAGAGATTAAAGTACGGTTCAGCTACTCTGTCAATTTCATGAAAATCTGGTAACTTATTCACATTTCATAGGGCAAAAAGCAGTTTTTTTCTTTGTAATTTTTCAAGATGGCACCACTGGCACAGACTTGCCCACAATTCAAAATTGCTTCTATCGAATCTGGTCCTACTTAAGTCCAATGCATTCTGTAAATCGCAGCTGTATCTGATTATTGGTTCGTGAGTTCCCGCGAACAGAAATTTTTGATGCTAAAAATATAGGTTAACTGGGAGAGGGTTACCGTTCTTGTCCGACACGAAATTTCCAAAGTTTTACTTTGAACGTGTAGATAAAACATAAGATTTGTATACAGATTGGTTTTATTGTAAGAAACGGACATTTTTTTGAATATTCGATGGTTTGAATATTTTCACTTCCAAATTTTTATTTTTTCAAATTTAAGACACCAAAATTATCATAGCTGGCAGCTCCAACCGAATTTTTCAACCAAATTTCTACCAAACGTGGCTTAAGATAAGGTTCAGCTACTGTGTGAATTTCGTCAAAATCGAACGATTCAATCAGAATTTATAGGGCTAAAAGCAGTTATCATTTTTAGTGATTTTTCAAGATGGCACCACTAGCACAGAATTGCCTGCATTTCAAAATCACTTCTATCAGACCTGGTCCTATTTAAGATCAATACATTCTGTGAATTTCAAATAATTCTGCTCATTGGATCGTGAGTTTCCGTGAACAGAAGTTTTTGATGCTAAAAATATAGGTAAATTGGGCAAGGGTTACCAGGCGTGCCCGTTATACCATATCTTTTTTTTTTTTTTGGTTATGTAAACAAAGCACAAGATTTACATATGAATGGCTTTATTTTGAAGAAAGGGCATTTTTCCAAGAGAGACGATGATTTGGAAGTTTTCACTTTCAGTGCCTGTTTTAGCTACAGGGTTGCCAGCACGCTCATTAAAAGCTACACAAATCTACAACTAAATAATACCAATATGTATTGAAAATTTCGTAATGATTGAATAGCTCTGTCAAAAGTTATCGCAATTTAAAAATTTTCAAATTTTCCTGTTCTCTTTTTAGGCACCCAGCGCACACATAGGGTTAAAAAATTCCAAAGCATTATCCGATTCACTTGTAAAACACGTTCGAAATTTATTTCGTCAACTTTATTTTTGCGAAAATTATTTGTGTGCGAAATAATAGGTATATTAAAAATATCACTTAAATGGCCGCCGGCGCCAAAATGTTTACAATAACTGACATTTAGTGAGACCTGGACCTATTCTGCATATACACCAATGTATCCTGAAAGTTTCAGCTCAATCGGATGGCGCGTTCCTGAGATTATCTCACTGAAATTTTTTGATGATATATATATATATTTGGAAATATGAATTTTTGGCCGAATCGATTTTAATACTAATGTTCTTCGAACATTAGTAAAAAACTTAAAAGCTAGCGGGTATACTGTTTTGACCTGCTGGCTCTTGTCGGTTTTATTTTGGGTATTTATAGTCTTTTACATTTTAGATCTTACACGTTAGTCATCTTATCCAGCCAGTAAAGATGCTCTAAAGTCTTAAATATAGCCTCTCTTGCCCGCTGTGAGGCCTTCATAAGTCAAAAAGGCCATAAGAAGATTACAAAGATCTTTATTGAATTTAATGTGCAGTACCATAGGTACTACCATCCGGAAGAGAAGCAACTCAACTTTGTTATTCGAGGTTTATACAGACTCACCGCGGAGTCAAATTAGCCTTGGAAAGGCAGGGTATCAACCCTTTTGAAGTTTTTCACATTAAAACCAGGAAAAATCCTTGGTTAATTTTCAAAGTTTTTATTTGAAGGAAAAAAAAACTTATCTACAATATTCAGGTTTTCTGACATTTAGTGTGTCTGGTCAAAGGAAAAAAAAACTTATCTACAATATTCAGGTTTTCTGACATTTAGTGTGTCTGGTCAAAGCTGGCCAATGCCACAATTGCCAACAATGTAGCCACTCCTAAAATAGCTACCTTGTGATTGTTTTCACAATCACAAGCGTTGTAATAGGCTCAAAGAAGAAAAATCACAGTGGTGGCAAGCTATGGCGGCTGTCCCAAAAACCTCCAAAATATCAAAGCTACTCTTCGACCACCAATCACTTCTAAAAAACATATCGAAAATTTCAAATGATCCTTCCTCAAACAATGGGATAATTTCTAGCCATCATGCAGGTTCAGCTTCATTCGATGATGAAGGACATGTTGGCGAAAATGGTACAGTATTTTCCAACATCCTTTATTCCATCTTACAAAAATAGGCTAAGACAGCCAGATCTTTATACTTACTTTTAATGCGAATTGCATTCTACCCGAAAAAGGCGAGCTGCTACTGACATTTTGCTCATATAAGAGACCTTTCTAAAACCGGGTAGACGTTTTCAAGTACTCAACTATCATGTTCACAGAAATTATAAACTTACAAGTAGGGGAGGAGACACAGCAATGCTTATTAGAAGGAATATACATGACAACGTTTTAATCAACACGCATCCCAACTCTTATGGGCATGAAAACCAGAGCGATCAAAATGCAAACAAGTTTTCTAAATGTTACTGCTATCTTTGCATATAGACCACCTAGCACACAGTATTTGACGAAAGAGCTTCATGCACTCTTCGACTTCAATGGCTCTATTTTTTCCGGAAAGAGACATCAGTGTTCACAGTCGCTACTAGAGTCGTTTAAATTCAATCTTGCTCGAAAAGAGCTGTACAAATTAGTGGAAGGGTTCCCATCCTGCCTCCACATTTCTGATGATTACAATCATTTAGGCCCGATACGGAGCCATGTTTTGGATATCCGGGCTAATGTTCTTGACGAGATCCTTTTGGCCTACAAGCCAGTTCTTACAAAAATTGAGGATGTTTTCATTGCCGCTCCCACGAAAGAAATATCATCAACTAATTGGCAAGTACCCCGTGTCGCCATGGTTAATGATAGTAGCTTAAAACTGCCCGTAATTGCTGATGGTCAATCAACAGAGAATCAACAGAGCTGTTGACCAGGAGTATTAAACAAGGGTAAGATCAACCCACGTAAAAAATCCTAAAATCCTATTTAAGATAAACATGATCTTTACAAACTATAGAATTCAATAGCATACACAAAAAATGTGGCAGTTTACCCTCGAAATATCTACATATATCTGGCAAGAAATTGAAATATGTTCAGCTTCTTGAAGAAAAATTAGTCTTAAAGCTAAATTGTTTGGGTTTTAATGCCAGTAAAAATGGAATTAGATTAAATTAGTAGTTAACACACAAAGATACTGTTTGACTTATGAAAAAAATTATGAAAAAAAAAATCTAATGTCAAATTCTGTGCGTTTACAAATTCAAACAGTTTATTTTCTACTACCACACACTTTTATCCGAAACAATAACTGTCACAATTTAATCGCTTTAAATTTCCACTCTGCAATTCATTAAACTTGTGTACACATTTTAATTGTTGCGCTCATATCAGTATCATTTGCACTGAAATTAACTCGCTTTAAAATTAAACTGAAAAGAAACGTACTAAATTCGCTTTTTCACAAGATTTGCCTAAAAAGACTCGCTTCAAAAGGCTACCACTTAGAATAAATAATTAGAATATTAACACAAATATTCTAACACGTATTTATACTTCGTTAGCCATTTTCGGAATGGATGATTCTGATTGCATGCTTCTATATTCTCAATTTCTCTCGCCATGGGTACCCATTTATGCCTCGATTACACGCATGGTAAATTTTGGCGAGTCAAATGTGTAAATAGTCACCTCGTCTATCCTTGCCTGTTTTTTTAACATGTCATAACATGGAGGCAAGAAATTTCCTAAGTTCCTCGACAAAACGTTCGCTATATGTGTAAACGAGGTATAATGCCTCGTTTGCACAAATGACGTAGAAGATGGCTTTTAGGAGATTCTTATTTATGTTGCTGTATATGCAACAATACTTTTACTTTAAAAAAACATAAAATTTCATCGCACTTCCTAAATATGGGCTGCATTGACAAAAATACGATTGTCAAAAGGGTTTTTGATGGGTTTCCAATTAGACTCGTGTTTCAACACAAAACGTTGCCCAAGCCTAAGAAAGCGGTAGGTATTCATTCTAAGTGAAACTCTAAAGAAAGAAATGATTTTATGGATTTCATACTAATTTAACTTAACCTTTCACGTTATATTTAGAAGAATGAATGAATGAAGAAAGACCCTCTTCTTCAGTATCTATCAGTCTAAGCACCGAGGAAGAGGGAGAATGGCCATCAAAATATTGATATCTGTGAAGAAATTTAAATATATCTGGCTTCTAAAAGAAAAATTAATCTTAAAATTAAAATACTAGGCTAACAACAGAATCATAAATCGTGCACACAAAGTACTTTCTTATATGGACAACTGTCCATCAATGGTCAGAGAAAGATATCACAACCACCGCAAACCAGAAAACACATAAACCATCATTAACAAATGAAAAACTTAAGTGAAGATACGGATGTGAACGAAATTATTAAACTCGAATCTAAACAAACACTACAAAATCGAATATATTTGTAGAAGAGTGATTCTTTTTGTTCTTGCAATAAAAGGGGAGGTGTGCTTACGGTAGCTTCTCGCGACTTGTGATACAGAAAGTTTAATTTGAGCCTGAAAAGAGCCAAATCTTACTCAAGACCCATCTTTGACGAGCTTGGTCCAGACTCAAACCCTCAGACCGATAAATAATAATAGTTTTTCGCATAAGATTTTTTTTGAAAACAGTTTAGGAATATTGAAAAAAATGGCGACGCCGCTATATAATTTTGAATCAATCTTTTATCGTAATTGTGTGACATAAGAATTTTTCAATGTAACGGAAAGTGTGCAAAATAGAGAGACGTATTAGATATGATAAAAAGTGAGAATATTAGTTTTACAACGTATTTCACGGGAAAAGTAGGAGGAAGACGGTCAGGTGCAGAGCCTCTTTTACTAGCAAGCTTCAAAGTAGTTTTAACCGTTTTTTTCCTTAGCAAAGTTTGTTTCAGTAACTCCTTAGAAATGATAAGATGTTGCGATTCCGGCAAGGTTTAAAACTTCTTGAGAGCTATCAGTGAAAATATGTAGATATTTGTAAAGAAAGAAGACAGTTTTTTTAATAAGAAATTTTTATTAATTTTTTAGATAACTTAAAAGAAGGAGTATTTAACATAAAAAATCTTATATCTAGCGGATATACTATTTTGGTCTGCTAGCTCTGATTGTATAGTGATTATTATTTTTTCGATCATTTATTAATTTCGTTTTTTCGCTCACACTTATAGAATTTTACCAGGTTGTACATGACCTGGGGTGGGATTAGCTACTTTATAATAAAAAAGAGAGTAGTGAATTTTTAATAAAAATAAAAAAAAGGATAAGCGGTTGTTTTCCGCTTCGCGTTCACAAAGCCAAAAAGTTTGGTTAAACTCCTTGTAGCATTTGGACGATTTTATTGATAGATCTCTCAGCTGGTACGTTTGTGTTGTGTGGGTTATTTTTGCTTGGTTTTCTCTATTTTCGTATTTGTTTTATGTTTTTATTAAATTTTTGGTCCCCGCTATCATCCCCCACCATCTGATGGTAAACATTTTCTGGCTGGGGGCCATCAAGTCGAGTTTTATCAGACTTTTATTTTTTGGGAAATCAATGATTCGTTTCGTCCTCCGTATATCATGATTTTAAAATCCTTTGTGCCAAAAATTTTTTACAGCTGTCTTCAATCATTATATTCTATATTTTCATTCGCGTAATTTTTCTTTGAAAAGTATCGGTTGACATTTTTATTTCTGCTCCAACCACGACAGTGTAGTTTGTATATAATCCTACCAATGCTCTAACCGTACTTCGCTTTGTGAAGTGATACCATGTGAAAATCTAAAGATGACTTAGGTTGTGGCTTTTAAGATACTCGAGCGAACCCTTCGAGTCACTAAGATGCGAATGAAAACTAGCTATGTCTTTGTTGTTGTGTATTCGCGAAACGAGTCCGTAGTAGGCAGCGTGGGAAGGTGGAAATGCTAATTTTGTGACGCAATCATCTTGTCAAATCACTCTCAAGCTTTGACGGAAATGTCTTCGTAGAGTATAAACTCACACTTGTTTTTGTTATATTTTGCCACCGAAGAGGGAGCTCTTGCATATTTTAGTAGACATCTTATAACTATGTTAGCTTGTAGTGCGCGCACTACACACGCACATTACCATAATGAAAACACAAAGAGTTTGTAAAGTATTTTATGCTGATCATAACGAAACATGCTTTGGAATTTTCATGAGTGCAGGATGCATACTGTATTTTAGCGAAATTTAATGATTTATACAATGTGAGCTCTTTGCATCCTGAGCATTTACAAAGTACGTCTCAAGGTACTTGTATATTTTTACATTGTTCATAATTGCCCATCGTCATGGCCATCAAATATGAAGTCGCCTGGAGAACCAAATCAGTTCTACCCTTTAAATTAGTAACGGCGACTCGTACCGACAAATATTAAAGGCGAGCCAGCAATAGCATGAAACTGCAGTTGATGGATGAGAGCAGAGATCTTAGATATGCAGTGGACGACATCCACTGGGAGAGGTCGGCAAACAGCATCGATTCACTCTAATCGAATTGCGATGATGGACATTTGATAAATTGCATTGGATGATGTGAAAATCCCTTGTCGATGGCAGCACGAGATGATGGATGCCTCGCAGCAGTCTACAATCCTGACAGTGTCTGTTAAATTGAATCGAATTTTCATCCCACTTAGCTAGTTTCGCGCTTCAAAGCCACCCTCAGAGAAATAAATTGGCAACTGTTATTAAAAAATTATGATTCGTTGAAATGAAAAATTGTATGTTCCGCACGGATGAGATGACTTTTATCGCTATCGTTTTTA
Source organism: Nemotelus pantherinus (assembly GCA_963978885.1). Lineage (NCBI taxonomy): Eukaryota > Metazoa > Arthropoda > Insecta > Diptera > Stratiomyidae > Nemotelus > Nemotelus pantherinus. The sequence continues at coordinate 106,304,757 of OZ022265.1, forward strand.
GGTTGTTGGGATTTTCAAAGCAGCTTGATGTGTATTGTTGTACGTTTTGGAAAATGGCATAATATGAAATATTCACTGATCGATTTGCTCGATGAATGTAGCAGAGTTTTCAGTTGGGTAGTTAAGCGAAAAACCTTTCAACTTTCAAGAATAATAATTATGGGGATATTTAACAAATGCACTGCAGATTTCTCATTTGTCTCTGTTGGTAAATTTTATTCTTTAATATTTTGAAGCATGATGATAGCTGTTGTAAGCATTCCTACTAATAGTCTTCAAATACAAAAAAAAAAAATATGTTAAGTTCAATCAGCCATCTGATACAATTTAACAAATGAAAAGCCCACGTACAAAGCTAAGAAACATAAAAATATGGAAAATTTGAATTAAGATAATTAGTGTATTGTTGAACGGATGCTAAGCGAAGGAAGATTCAGGGAGAAAAAACGCTCTTCATAGGGATAATAGGGAACGCTGTAAACTTACATTGGACAGATTCAATGGCATCGGCAAGTATACGAATGGTGGGCCACACTTGGGAGCAATTCTCAAGGATGCAAAGAACTACGGAGGTGACCAACGTGTCGATATTCAAGGAGAAACGTGAGCAGTAGAGAAATACATGTAGATTGAATTTTATTTTGACGCCGACAACAACACCAAGACGTTGTCCTGATCCACCTGAAGTATAATTCGAGCAGGGAATAATCAAAGGATAACACGTTTGGTTTTATAGAAAAGGATATTACTAGGCATTTGGATACATTAAGAGGGAGCGAGGAAGTGATGCATTTAAGGAGCCTGATGGAGATGGCACGTTGTCTCATGCTTCCAGCCAAGCTACCAAACTCACTGTGGGTAGGAGCAGTTAATATTGGTAAATTCATGCGGAATAGATGTCCTGAAAAATCTCTCGATTACAAAATGCCATTCGCAGCTTATTTTGAAGAAAAACCGTACATTGAATTTTTACAGATTATGAGAAGTCAAGCTATGTCATTGAACAAAAGTGGCTAACGCAAAAAATTCGATCCAAAAAGATAAGATTATGTACTCAGATTATAACAAGTAAAGCAATGTCATTGAACAAAAGTGGCTTACGCAAAAAGACAAGAATTTGTACTCAAGGGTTACAGAAATGAAAGGCCTATCGAATATGGGAATTATGTAGTAAGAAAGTCATCAAAACAAGAGATATAAAATTCTTCGAAAAAATTGATGAAAAAACCAGGAATGTTGTTTTCGAAAGTCTCAACGAAGGAAACGAAATTGAAGAAAAACTAAATAGTCAGGAAACAGAAAACGATATAAGGATGCAGTATAATAACGCAACGAACAGATATAAAGATGATGCCACCTATGAAGATTTTCATGAACCAAAAATAAGGGTAACTCCAAAACGCAAAAAAGGCTGGCTAAAAGTTAACCAAACAGGAAATATCGTTATGGATGAAACATTGACGGTTGAAGATGCCAGCTTATGAATTCAAGCGATGGAGAAGCATTTGAAATTTTAACGAGAAACAGAACGTCGTCGTTGATACCCCGGCCAAAAGCAAATGGGTAATCTAAATGAAAAGATATTTAATAGGAGACGTGAAAAACGCAAAGCACGACTGGCAGTTTGAGGTCATACTCAAAAAGCTGCAATCAATTACCAAGAAATATTCGCAAATATTCGCAAAATACTCTCACTGGATTTTCTACAAGATCACTAAATTGCATATATTTTAACCAGTTACCCGTTACGAAATTATAAGAACCCTCCTCGCAGCAGCAATTGAAAAAGAAAAGCATGCACATCAAATTGACGTAGTGTCCCCACGGGAAAAGTAAACCTTCGGCATATATTCGGTTAGCATTACCGATCCATTGCATGTTTATTTCTTTTTAACATTGCATATCCTAGGCTGGGAAGATTTACACAAGGGGAAACTTATGCTTTTAGCTTTATAGCTTTATGTATAAGAGCTTTTTGGAAAGTTCGACATCGTATTCTCGCATTTCCGTAATCTAGGGTGAATACGAATTGAAGCTTTGGCCGGCGGCCGATCGTACCTCTGCATGGCTCGAAATGTGTGGTTATTGCATGCTGAGTAATTGTGACGCTCATTGGAAATTCCAATAGCGCATTCTCTTTGCTACTAGAGGGAATTGGTACTCTTGTTTTTCATACATTTTACTTACCCGTGATGATTTGTAATGCTCCGAAATTTTCATCTTTCCGCTTTATATAGCACACTTCCTATAGCCGATGTATGCTCGCAAGTTCTTTTCCCCTTATTTCTGCGAGTGATGTTCATTGGCCAGTCATGGACTTTTGGAAAACCCCTTGCAAGCAGATTACATTTTCATTACGAATAATGAATAAATTCTGTCCGGAATGCATTACAGCGATTCCCGTTGGATTTAGATGAATATACGCACAAGATAGCTCTACCTCATCTTGTTCAAGACTCATTCAACCTACTTATGAGGACCTCACTTCAGATGAGTTGTTAGAATGGTGTGGAAGAGACTTAAAGCTAAACAGTTACAAAAGCGTCAACTCCGTCATCTGGTCAATCGCTCCTAAAACAAGTTCCGATGGTACGAATATTATCGAAATTGCTAGTAACATTGCTACCAGCATTTTGAACGATGGTTGTAACAGTATTTTACTGATGCCAAAACTATCCATCTCCGGGAGCGTTGTGCTACAGGAAACGAACGAGCAGAAAAATGCTCAAAAAAATGTCAAGCATGGAGATCCGCTCAAAAAGCTGCCACAATCTGCTGCTGAGGGGAAAATTTACATATATACCAGGAATAGCTGATTGAAAGTTAGACTCAGACTCAAATACGAGGGTAGTCTGAAGGCTTTTTTCGGCACTTAAGCTTTTTATTTTTCAACATAGTCTTCTATTAGCATTATAAACATAGCCCATCGTTTTTTTCAATTTTTTTATTTCTTCCAAATAATAGGTTTCTTCAAGACTATGAAAATATGCGTTTGTTTCAATGATGATCTCTTCATTCGACCCAAAGTTCTTATTGCCCAGCCATTTATTCAGTTATGAAAACAGGAAATAGTTGCAGGGGGTTGAATCTGTAGAAAATGCTGAATGGGGTTGCAGTTCGTTGCCCAATTTATTAATATTTGCCATTAAGTCTACACACGTATTCACCCGTGCATCGTCTTGATGGAACAGCACTATTTTCTTTGTCAAATGCGGTCGTTTTTGTTTCAAATCAGTATCGAATCTGTCCAAAGGCTTTGAATGATTTGAATGAACGGTGATCGTTTTACTATTTGCAAAATAATCAATGTGATTGATATATCGTGCATCCCAAAAAATGTGCCCATAACCTTTTTGGCAGACCGACCCACCTTGGCCTTCTTTTGGTGCACGTTCTCTTGAAGAAACCCATGGTTTTGATTGCTCTTGGGTCTCAGGCGTGGTGTGATTCATGATACAATGAGAACAAGGTAATCCATTGCGCATGCCTATCTCTATCCCATTCGCACACTGGTGACAACAATGAGTGATTTGCCTTTAAGCTAATGTAAAATTGGGCAACTTCGAGGAGGGCGTTTGGGGTGTTAGTAGAGGGATATTTCGATTTTGATGATGGGGATTGAATGACTAGTATGTGCTTATAAATGTCCAAGAAAATCTCAATGAAAAAGCTATTCTACAAAGCACAATGATGGAAAACCCAATAGCTTATTTTCCTCAAGAAAATGTTGAATGCACTCACTTTAACGAATCATTTAGAGTGTTTTTATGGGTACGATGCTAGTTGTACGTACGTGCGATGTTGGGTTGCAGATTCATGCAGCTCGATAGATGCAAACGGGCATACAGGGTGCGATTGAAAAGTATCGAGACTTTTGTTGTTATAACAATTTAATCGAATCTTCTTTAAAATATAATTAATATTCTTCGAAGTAGGTTCCTTGGGCTTCGATGCACCGGCGGTAGCGGTCCTTCCACTGTTCATAGCACTGGTTGAACGCGTTTTCCGGTATGGCTTTCAGCTCGTCGGTTACACTTTTTTGAATGTCCTCAATCGATTGGAATCGCCTTCCCTTTAGCTTTTTTTGATGAGCGGAAACAAAAAGAAGTCCGGAGGAGACACGTCTGGGCTGTAGGGGGGGTGGGTGAGCACTGCGATGCCCTTTTTGGCCAGGTAAGAGGTGCAGAGAAACGCTGTGTGTGAAGGTGCGTTGTACACTTTTTTTCGCTGTACACTTTGCGCATGGCTAGTGTTTCCGTCACAATTTGTTGCACGTTGTAATACGTTAAATTTAACTCTTCACTGATCTCACGGAGGCTTGTACGCCGGTCAATGTTCAAAAATTCACGCACTCTGTCGACGTCTTCGTCCGTTTTCGACGTCGACGGCCTCCCTGAGCGTTGTTCGTCTTCGAGGTCCTCGCGGCCATCTTTGAACGCCTTGTGCCAAGCGTGAATTTGTGCTCTGGACAAAACTTCATCTCCATAAGCTTGCTTAAGAAGATCCTGGGTCTCAGTGAAAGTCTTGTCGAGTTTGACGCAAAATTTTATTGCGTATCGCTGCTCTAACGATCGTAACATTTTCGTAACTCGGAGAACCTAACCAAGCGCCACGCCACGCCTTCACGCACTGGACGATATTAACTCAACCGCTGTTGCCAGCGAACTGCGAAGTGTCGCGTTTGAAAGAGTAAGGTTCAACGCACTTTTTCCCCCACCACCTGATTTTTTTGGACGCCTTGAAATCGTAGCGCGACAAAAGTCTCGATACTTTTCAATCACACCCTGTAGATGGAAACGTGCATTGAAAAATTATGATGTACTTGATGTACTTGAATTATGTTCATTGCGGCTGTTGGTCAGCTGCAATTTGAAAATATTGGAACAGTTTGAAAAAATGTTGGTATTTTCTTATTCAAGTACATCAAGTACATCATAATTTTTCAATGCACGCAGTTGTCACCAGCGCAGAACGAACGCATTTTGGTACTCGGAATAGACTACCTTGTTCTCATTGTATCATGGTGTGATTGAACCATGTTTTGTCTACGGTGGCAAAACAGTGCAAGGATTCGTTCTGATTGCAGTTGAACATTGTTAAACACTCCTTTGAAGTGGTTACATAGACTAATAAATAGCACGGAAAGCGTGACATTTTACGATAGGAGAGAAGGGTAGTGATCAGCTGGTGCCTGATCGGCGAGGCCGTGCGGCGGCGCTAAATAAGTACGTTTCTCCATAAGCGAAAGTGAGGGAAGCATATTCTGGACCCTGATACATCAACCAATGAGAGATGAGAACGTGCTGTTGTGCGTATGATCCCATCAAGAAATAGTAAGCGCCGCGACCATTCGATGGCAAAAAAACATAATTGTCTGTAGTGGATAGAATAAACGTATCGAGGATGTTGTTTCTATTCTCCAAATGATATGGAAAATGGTATTCCGCGTGAATTGTCTTATTGCTGACCATTTTAATACACAGACTAGGTTTTAAGAAAATTAATATTGCATAAAACGCCAATCGTTAAAAATGTGTTTTTGCAAAGTATATGTATATTGCCTGGTCAGAATGAAAGAACGTACCTTATCGTAGCATTACCGCTGGCGGGGTATTTTTTGTCCTGTTTCAATTTTCGAAATCGGGTACTGCTATCAATTTTTCGCAATTTATGGGGTAATGTCGTAATTTATATCGCAAATCACGCGATTTCCGTGCCATTTATTAGTCTATATGCTCGGACACGGTTCCGTTTATGATGAGAGAGTGTTCGTGGCAACTTATCGCACGGGTAGCTTCTTCAGGTCCAAATATTCATGTAACATGTGATATGTCCCCACAACTGAGATGCATATGACCTCAGCTACCTCACTCACTTTGATTCTCCGGATTCGCAGTTTTTATCGGCGATTTCTGGCATGACGAACTCTTTTGGGCAACCTGAATTTTCGGCGTCATAGGTAAATATTGCAAGAAAGTTGTCCATACAGCAAGAAAATCGGTTTTTGCAAAGGTTGCAGTGCATGGAAAAATAAAAAAATCTGATATCTATGCCTACGATTGTTGGTATGTATAAAGAACATCAAAATTCTTGCACAATAAAGCATAACGGAAGTGCGAGGGAAAATGGAGCAATGTTTGATAGATCGGTAGAGAAGTGTGGAGTCAAGTAAGTGAAATAAAGAATAGATGGTGACTCAAAGATATTTAAAGGCATTATCGATATTAATCCATATGGTGATGATTCTTTAGTGGAAAAAAGGAGTGTGTAGGATATGTGAAGAAGCATATGAGCTCAAAATTACGTAAAATTAAAAAAGATAGCAAAGATTTTGGGAGCAGACGCTATGACACATTAACAGATAAAATTATTAATGAAATATCTTTGTTTTTTGGCTATGGCTTCGGAATCCAGATTCAATTCAGAACATGAAGAACGATGCATGAACAATTTGACAAAGTGACGACGTTTAAAGAGTAAGAGTTGCACCAAAATATTTACATGCAGGAAAGAGGACAATTGAAATTGCAAATTGTGTAGCTGTTTTGAAGCCTTTTTACCAATTTTAAAAATCATTGGCATCATGGGGATGACTACGGGTCCAAAAGTCCATACATTTCCGATGCTTCTATAACTTCTCGTTTAGCAGAAAAAACTTAGAAAAATTCACATTTTGGAGTAGAAGAAGGCTCAATGTATGGGTGAAAATTCACCAATGAACGAAATGTAAGTATAACGCACCATTGTATGCAAAAAACTGCCTGACACTTTGCTCAAATCTTTCAATGCGTTTTTCTCGAAACTAATTTTTTTCAACAAGGTTGACATGATATCTCAAGTTACTAACCTTCCATCGCTCCTACCAAAAAATCTCTCTCCCTCTCTCCCTCTCTCTCTCTCTCTCTCTCTCTCTCTAAGATAGGGGCTATAAAGAAATCATTACTAATAAGGAAATTTAGCTTACTTTTTGTTTTAGGGTTAGGTTGGAATCGTGTCAACCAGGACGTTCGCTTGTCTTTTATTTCCAACTTTACCAGCCTGTAACTTTTTCAGTTTTAAATTCTTTATTTATGTGTATTCTTAAAAAATCAATAAATATCTACTAAACAATATTTTAACAAAAATGTTTCAGGGTTCTTTATCGAAATCAAATATTTTTGCATCATATTTTTTTTCTGGAAATTAATAAAAAAATACTAAATACAAAAAATATACTAAAATGCGTTGTGTTCAATAAATTAACTTATGTTATACATATGCGTGTAATTAATTATTTTTAGCTTATTTTTCTAAATTGTTTTCTTCTTGCTTAATTTTATCTGCAGAGATGGAACGGTTATTTAAGTACTTAAACAATATTTGTTACCTTTCTGTCCATAATGTTTTTATCCTTCATTTCTTATTTTCTCCTTTTTTGTTTTGCTGGCTAAATCCGATTTACACATGAACTCACTCTGTAAGCTTTACATATAAAGTTGCAAATATTCTATAATATTTTCCAATGAAAATTAATAAATTTCTATCTTTGATTTCGTTTTCGTCGCAACCTCTTTTTTTGTTTAATTTCGCTTTTTACGTCGATCTTCACATATGATTGAGTTATTAAGAGCTGATCAACTTCAATTTACAAACATTAATGTTTTTTACGGAGTTTTTCCCGCAATATCTTTTGAAGTGTGTGCAGAATATATTTTTTTGGTCTTTCTAAGGTATCTGCCTGCACATTGGATTTGGACATTGAAAGTCATCTGCCAAAACAAACATCCAAACAGAAAAACAAAAGAAAATCTTTGTCCAATAAAAGCTAGTGTTAGAGTTCAAACAAAACAATCATTCCACCAGTCAATCTTTCCGTAAATCTTTTATATCCCCGGTTCACCGATACGCTATTATTTTCATTGCTCGAAGTAGATATTGTCCGGCACTTTCCTATTAGTAACTTTCCAGGGCCACCGGTCAATCCGAAGAAACTTCGGCAACTCGATGACACATGTCCGAAGACTCGTCAGTAAAGTCAAACAACGGACTTTGCACAACTTGCGAGACGACTACCCTTTTTATGGACTAACTAATGAAAAGACACTCGAACGTAAAAGGCATTAGCCGGCAGGAAGAGCAACGTCGAACGTAACCTTCTGCCTAGATCGTGTTGCCGAGCAAAGTTTATTGATTATAGTGAAGTTTATTTCTATTTAACGTTCGAACTATCGCTACGTGACGTCGCCCAAGTCCACGTACAGCAGACACTATTAGAATAAGACTTTCTTAAACTTGGAAGTTAATAGCTTGTCTATTTGGGAAAACTTCTTGGAGGCAGTTTCTCTGCACCTTATCCGTTCGAATCGAATGAAGGACAAAATAATTATATACTTGAGAATGCCCTGAAGATACTCTTCACTATCCATGCAGTGTGCAGTTTTGGTATAGAATTGTTGCTCGATGCTCTGTGTGCATAGACAATACTGTTGGTACATTCCTGAAATTGCACGCCAGGCGACACTTGCACAAACTTAATGACCGACTTCTTGATGCCATGCGATGCCAAAGGGACTATTTTAGTTCAATGCATGCAGAGATAGTTTTGTTAATGGATTTAAACTGAGTTCCAAGAGGACTCGGTGTATTACGTTGAAGTGGAGCTCCGAGTTACAGAGATCGGAATAAGAAAAGGCGCACTTGGGCTTCTTGTTACATGAAGTGCTCGTCTGGAATCTCTCATTAAAAGAAGAGACACGAAAAAATGGATCACAGGATATTTGAAACGTATGTGTGAAGAACATTGCGTAACATAAGTACGTTGAAGTACGTTGTAAAAAACAGTTGTAAGTACTTTCATTCAAGACTTGAAAGCCAGCGCTTAGTTCTCCTACCAAAGTATGTGCATTTTTTTGTTCATTTGATGAAAACAACGTATCAAAGAAATTGTAGTTTGTTATTCGAAAAGTAGTAGGTTTGTATTTAACCCGAGCAAAGAGAAATTTTCTGTCATAAATTCATGCGTTTATATAGCAAAGCTTGATGTCAATATTCAAATATTGAATCTAGCTCAACAAATATAAAGCAGAAATATTTTTCAATTTACATTTTATACTTAGCAAGTATATATAGTACAGTACATATAGTATAGGCAAGTACATATTTTTCCATGTTTTAACAGCGATGCTCAAATATATATAATATCATTTGATGTGTTTTTTTTATAAAAACACTCAAAATGATATTATATACATTTGCGCTGTCAAAACTTGGAATGCGCTGGCAATATGATAGCTTGCTTATTTGCTCAACCGAAAATTTTACACAACAAAGGCAACTTTCAAACCGTGTTGTGGTGTTTGACAATTTTTTTGCATTTATTTTCATATTGTTTACTGCATTATTTAAACTATAAACTGTACAGAAATTTCATCATTGAAGCATTTTCACCATGAAAGTAGAAAAAATCGAAGATGCCCACAATCGCAACATCAGCAACGTCACAGTACCAGCAGCGGTACAGGCAAAGTACGAGTATTACAGTTGACACCAAAAGCTTAGGAATCTTAGTCAACAAAAAATGAAGCATCATTGGCTGAAGCAATAAATTAAAAGTCAAGCACTTTGCGCGTGCGACAAAAATTCTGTAACAAAATCAAAAGGGCATCATTTCTGAAGAGTCGGTACGAGACCTCAATACCTGCTTCAGATATAATGCTAAAATTGTACTGCATGGTTTTAACAGCAAAGGGAGGAGCTCACATACAGGCGGTGTGTTGACTGTAATAGCTTGCACGAAAATAGCAATGATAGCCATACAGATGGCTCAAGAAATGTTTTGCTGGAAGTACTTATTTGCGCGTGAAATTATCAACAAAGTAACCTTGATATCTCCAAACGGAGCCACTCTTAATCCAACAGACCATTTGCTGATAGATTGCCGCCACTTTCATAACCTGGAAAATGTACCAATACATCGGGGAGCTAATATCGACTTGAATATTGACTTGTTTGCACTGTGCTACGAACTCAAATATCAACCATCAGGCCAATTACGAATTGCACACAGGTTGATATGGACACCACAATTACTTTTGAGCCACAATTACTGAAGGGAGACAATGAAACCCCAAACTATTTGACGGTTAATATCTTTGGCTGGTCTGTCCCATATAAAAAAGGAGACACTACCGAATGCAATAATGATAGGGTTACAATGTTGCTGAATACCCTCGACGAAGGTGTCTCAATAAGTTCGCGGAATGAATAGGTAGGACAGTTTAATGTTTTTAGTTTTATTCAATCGAGCCATTAGTTTTCCAGCTATCATTGACCAAGCAGTTCAATCTGGGAGAAAATGTGAAATATCGAGAAAATCGAATACCACGCTTTTATAAAGTATAAAGGCATACTGCTACCAAACAAGGGAAGCCGGCTCACACTACACTGAAAAAAAATCCATATGGCGCCCAGAGCCATGTAACATAGCGCATTATTTATGGCCCCATACGCTATGTACATAGTACTCTGCGCTATGCAATATGGCTCCCCGCGCTATAATGTCAGAATCTACATAGCGCGTGGTCCTATGTAACATGGTGCAGCATTTATGGTCCCACACACTATGTGCATAGTACCCTGAGCCATGCAGTATGGCTCCCAGCGCCATAATTACATGACGCAGAAATTATGGCGCAACACGCCATATTACATAGTGCCATGAGCCATGTAATATGACTTATAGTACTCCAATTATAACTCGCAGCCATACTGTGTGAGGAGGTGTATAAATGTCAGCAAGCTTCTTGAGTATAGGAGAGATTTTATTGTAGTAGATTATTTGACTGCAATAAGATAGTTTAGCTAATAGAAACACCTCAAATAAAATTAGTTTGCCAAAAAAGTCACGAAGAAACGGGAGGAAAATTGATCAAGCCTTCGTGATACATTGGGAAGCGATCTTCACGCTGCGAAAATTTCGATAATCAATCGAAAAAATTGAGGCCCGGGTGTCAAATAATTTTTGCAAATAAATTTTAATCGAATAAAATTTCATTTCAAAAATAAACTGCAAATCAATCGTAATTATTACGCTCGAAAAGCATGTTATTGCACTGAAAAAACACATAGCGCCAGAGGCCATGGCGCCATGACTTCTGGCGCCATGTACATAGTCGATTTCGGTAGATTTGTGATAAAATATAGCGCCACACGCCATAGTACATAGGAGCACACGCTATGCTTATAGCCCTCCACGCCATATACTATAGTCCTCCACGCCATGTATTATAGTCCTCCACGCCATGTACTATAGTCCTCCACACCATGTACTATAGTCCTCCACGCCATGTTCTATAGTCCTCCACGCCATGTACTATAGCCCTCTACGCCATCTGCATGGCGTGGAGGACTATGTTACATGGCGTGGAGGGCTATAAGCATAGCGCCTGCTCCTATATACTTTTCGCCATGTATTATGGCGTGTGGCGCTATATTTTATCACAATCCCCAAATCGACTATGTACATGGCGCCAGAAGTCTATAAATTATGGCGTCTGGCGCTATGTGTTTTTTCAGTGTACAACGCAAGAGATGGCATCTACTTACAAGGACTCTTGAATACGTGAAACCATGATTTACAAGTGGCACAGTCTGTTTAAGCAAGGAAAAAACTCTCTTGAAAGGCCAGGACGGCTAATAGAAGTAACCAATCCGAAAATTGTTAAATAAGCCAAAAAAGTGATACTGGAAGATGCTAGACTAAAGAAAAAACAGCTTGCAGAAATAGTTGGAAAATCAGATCCAACCATTTTAATTATTCTTCAAGATCATCTAGACATGTCTAAGGTCAGCCTAAGGCGGACGCTAAGAATGCTCGCCTCAAAAATATCAGCGCGTGAAATGATGTCGCGCGTTTTTGGACCTCTTTAGTGAAGACGATGATGAAGTATTGAGTCGAATCGTTACCAGCGAAGAGATTTCAGTTCATCGTTAGGAGTCTGAGCTCAAACAAAAATCTATAATTTGGCAAAAAAGGCCTACCAAGACCCAAGAAGTTTAAGGTGTCCCAGATTGCTGGAAATGTAATGTTGACCATTTTTTTGCAGCTCAGAAGGAATCCTGTAAACCGGCTTAAAAAGCAAAGGCGTCTCCATAGTCGGAAAATAATAAGTTCCAATTCTAGAGCGACAAAAAGCAGTCAACCAAAGGTGTTCTCTTTCCGCACAACAGCGAGTCTGTTCACATGGATCGTTTTGCGTTGGCGACCTGGCATAAGATGGGCTTCGATAGTTTAGATCACCCACTATACAGCCCTGACCAGGCTCTCAGCGATGTTTATCTTTTCTCAAATTCGGCAGAGGAAGAAGTTTTCAAACGATGAAGAGTGAAAGACGCAAAGTTGGCTTCCTTTTGCGGCAAAGATAAAACATAGATACATAGTATACATGAACTAATCAAAATATTCGAAAAATGCATAAGAGTGGCATATATTTTATTTCCATTACTTGCCTTCCATTTTCAACCCATACTCATATAAGGTGCATTTATTTTCAAAGTCAAGGTGAGCATTAGAAATAAGTCCATCATACTGCTTGCTTTTGTTGGCGACACTAACATCACGTGCTCTAGAGAAATATTTGTATTAGTGGTATTTTTGAACAGTATTGATCGGTATTTTTCATGAAAATTTAGAGGAACCGTGTGTTTCCCTATAAATGAAAATAATTTTTTGTATGTAAAAAATAGATTTATTGTTTAATGTACAAGAGTAAAATACTTACTAAGCTTACATGCTACGAACATCAAAAATGAAAACTATCTTAGCCTACTTGGCGTTTGTTAATTTTGGTGTTTGTTTGAAGTGCCAAGTGTTTGTGGATTGTGGATGTGTATTTATGTTAAGTATTAGGTGTTCCCACAAAAACTTCGCAAGGAGCGAAAAATATAATGCTGGAAATAATTAAAGGAAAATTAAAGTACATGGTAGTTGCCATTTTTTCCCCAGATATTCAGCGTCCCAAGTAGGGGCAGATTTGCCGTATAAGCTGCCTTATGCTTAAAAAAATTGCCGCCCTTCCTCTACATGTAAAATTACAGTTACAATAAAAAGAACCTGAAAAGATCTAGAAAAACCCACAAAGTACCTTAAAAGATTCTATATAAAATACCGAGAGGACCTATAAAGAACCTAAGAAGAACCTATAAGGAACTGAAAGAAATTAAACAGTATCCAAAAATCTTATGAAAGCTGGCTTAAGGTTGAAAAAAATTGCCGCCTTTACCGTACATGTAAAATAGTAGATAGTGTTTGTTTAATGCTTAACGTTTACACAACCACACGTCTGGCTTTCAGCTTGGCAAAAGAGTCGGTTATAGAACCATAATTGATCGTTTGCAGTAAGTCAGACTCAATTTCAAGTACAGAGAGATCATTCAGCCGGTACTCCTTCGTTGTAAATTGTAAATAATTTTTGACACGCTGGAATTACGAAAAGCGTCTTTTCTCGGAGCAATTCGTCACGGATGTGCAAATGCACATCCTTAAAGCAATGTTGAAAACAACTATTTTGGCAAAACTCGGGAATAACAAATTCGAGCGTTATTCCAGGTATTGATGAGCGTTATTCCAGGTATTTTCAAGCAATACAGACCGCAGCTCCATATAATTCATTCTCCGTTTTTCTTATTGCGGGGCTCTAGGGACACCAAATGCATCAGAAGAGCAAGTGTATGAGTGAAAATTGGGTTAGCGATTGCAAGGGTGGGCGTCATCACTTTGGCTTTATCGCGGCAACATCCAAAGCTTAGACGGCAACATCCAAAGCTTAGACAGCAAAAGTAGGAACGTCCAACCTCAGAGCATCAATAATAGCGAGCATTAACATCTCATGACGATACTCCAGTAGTTTAATTTTTCTCGCAATATACTCTTCGGTTATTTTGAGATTTTTAAAATGATCCGTGGATGGCATGACATTGAATCGAACCTAGTCTACTAAATCGATAAATGGCGACATGCTTATAACTTTCGTCGAAGACGGTTTGGGCTCTCCAGTTCCAGGAAATGTGTTAATAGTTATGCACGAAAAAATGCCGAAATATGTATGCAAATATGCAAGAAAAATCACTGAAATATGCTTATAAACATGCAATTAAAATGGGCAAAATACACAATAAGCCTGCGAAAATTGCCAAAACATGCAAAAAAGGTTTAAATACATATGACTGTAAGATTTTTTTAATTTTTTTCAGTTGTACACAAAACATTTAGAAAAATTTTCAAACATGAAGGATGCCGTTTCTCAGTCAAAACTGATGTATAAATGAAAAGATTACTGACAACGGCAAAAAAGCATCGTAATTTTCGATGGTGATAAAAGTGCTACGTATTCGTTTCGAATATTTTTTCGGTGCAAATTTTATTGAACTCGCACCACTAAATTAAGGCCCACAATTCAACATCAGATTCTTTCGAACTTCTGATGAATTTAAATCAAGTCGATCATAAAAGTTGATCAATTATCTTGATCCATGATCAATTATTGTCAATCACGTCGAAGTATGCTTTGCTTTTAAGCCCTTTCGATTTGAAAATTTTTATTCCTTTGAAGACGCACATAAAGATGACTCTGATGTACACTATGCTTTTATATGCAGTGTCATAAAATATGCAAAATGTCATCAATTTGTATTTGGTTTGTCATCGTTTTGTAATTGCTTCTGGGTTTGTGTCAATATATAGAAGAAAAATATCAAAAGGAGAAACCAGTACTATTAAATTAAAATTCGCTGGTATAAAAATGATGAAAATATGCAGGAATATGCATTTTAAGTCGAAATATGCTCTAAAGGCCGAAATAAGTGAAATAAGCAAAATATACATGCAACATGCACGTGCATAGCTATTCGAGCCCTATTGATGATACATTAAAAAAACTCTAGCGCACATGAACAGCTAGAAACACTAATGTTCGAAGAACAGTAGAAGAATCGTGCAGATTTTGAGTGCATATTCTACCACACTAGCTGCTTTTTACATCCAGACTGTTTCAAACGCCATGTTTAACTTTGGTCTTATAACTCATATGGTGGAAAGGTTTTAGATATTACCACTGGCATGAATTTCAAAGTTTATGAGAGCAAAACACTTGTTAATTATATTTGTTATCAGTTGCTTATTTCACAAAAATTTTCAAAGTAGCATCTCATA
The DNA here is from genome assembly GCA_963978885.1 of Nemotelus pantherinus. Classification (NCBI taxonomy): domain Eukaryota; kingdom Metazoa; phylum Arthropoda; class Insecta; order Diptera; family Stratiomyidae; genus Nemotelus; species Nemotelus pantherinus. Next base: position 106,319,944 of record OZ022265.1, read on the forward strand.
CAACATCAATCAAGAAAATGCTCAGTGCCTGCAGCACTGTAACTGAAGTTGGTGTTTGGGGCGGCGATCGGAAAAATTTGCAGAACTTTGGGAATTGAAACATTGGCTATTTATTTTCATTGTAAATGTTTCCGGTATGAGTACTAACCGTAAGCATTTATTGATACAAAAATAGCACTACCGACTCGAGCTGGCAACCCTTTGCCAGTATCAAAGACAAAAATATATCACATCTGCTTCACGTTGAAATTAATCTACCCTGCGGATTTCATCTCGATCGGATGACTGCATTCAAAGTTATTGGAGTATAAAGAAATTTAGGGTTACCAGCCGCAAAATTTTTCAAACAATCGAAAATTTCATATTTGCTGTTTATTGTCACTACAATATCATTACCATTTGAAAATCTTGCGATAAAATCACTTAATAGAAATATTGCAAATAATAGAGATATTGCAAATAAAACCAAGAATAGCTGGCAACCCTATTGTGGCTTTTTAACCAGATTCGGTCTGAATTATGCCTATAATAGGTTCCATTAATTGTATGAAATTCGTATTTATTTCATGACTTCACTGGAAGTTATAGCCCAAAAAACTTTATTTTCCTGAGCGAATTTTCAAAACCAAAGACACAAAAATTATCATAGCTGGCAGCACCAATCGAATTTTTCAACCAAATTTCTATCAAACACGGCTTGAAGTAAGATTCAGCTACTGTGTCAATTTCATGAAAATTTGGTAACTGAATCAGAATTCATAGGCCAAAAAGCAGTTTTTTTTCTTTCTAATTCTTCAAGCTGACACCACTGGCACAGAGTTGCCCACAATTCAAAATCGCTTCTATCAGACCTGGTCCTACTTTAGTCCAATGTACTCTGTAAATTTCAACTGCATCTGATTATTGGTTCGTGAGTTCCCGTGAACAGAAGTTGTTGATGCTAAAAATATGGGTAAGTTGGGAAAGGGTTACCGTTCTTGATTTGTATACAAGTTAGTTTTTATTGTAAGAAATGGACATTTTTGAGGAGATTCGATGGATTGAATGTTGTGCCTGCTGTAGCTACAGGCTTGCCAGCACGTTCATCAAAAACCAAGCAAGTGTGCAGCTTAATAACATCAATATGTTCTGTAAGTTTCATAATGATCTGATAATTTAGTAAAAAGTTATCGCAATTCAAAAATTTTCAAATTTTCCCAATCTCATTTTAGGCGCCTAGCGCACACAAAGGGTTAAAAATTTCAAAAACATTATCTAATTCACATTTAAAATACGTTCAGAATTCATTATATAAACATTATTTTTGCAAAAGTTATTTTTTGATAGAATAATAGGTATATTTAAAATATCACTAAAATGGCCGCCGGCGCCAAAGGGTTAAAGATTATTATTTTTTTGTGAAATCTGGCACTATTCTGCATATACACCAATGTGCCCTGAAAATTTCAGTTCAATCGGATGGCGCGTTTCTGAGATTTTTTCACTGAAATTTTTTGATGATATATATATATATATATATATATATATATATATATATATATATATATATATATATATGTATATATATATATATATATATATATGTATATATATATATATATATATATATATATATATATATATATATATATATATATATATATATATATATATATATAGAAATATGAATTTTCGGCCAAAGTGATTTTAATACTAATGTTCTTCTTCGAACATTAGTAAAAACACACTTAAGTTCAGACTCTACACCTGAAGAGTGATCTGCAGCCATTGCGGCACCAGGTTGGCTTATAATATGATTCAATTTCTTAGCAGCATTTAAACTGGGATCACTTTGCCGTGTCTGTTCGAAATGGTTCCGTAATCGTAAAGACTCAGGATACATCGCATTAACTCCGTCAATTTGTTCCAACTGTCACAATTGGAAATGGTCAGTTCAGCGGTTTTCTGTGGCAAAGCATGAATAGTTAAATCCAGGCATATATGCGATGGTTTTTCACTTTCTTTGTGCTGTATACAAAGTGAAATATTAAACCATCCCCGTGCAGTGAGATGATGAAAAGCCACTATAAGTTTAAGCCGCTATTACATAAGTGCGCATTTACATTCATATAAAATGAAGGAAATTGAACTAATAGTGCAGTATGGCAACAAGCTTTTAAAACTCATGTTAAAATTACGCAGCAAAAGTCCTTCCAATGCTTGTTTTGGTTTCATTGTCATTTTGCAATGGGAAATATATGGGCGCTTTCAAATCTCGACTCTGAAGAATTAAGCTGCCAAATCCGCATTTCCACAAACCAGTCATCTTTTTGCCAAAAAGGTGGGCATGACTACCAAAGCTAAATCCATTTACTACCAGACCCTAATCCAGTCTATAATGACTTACGCATCCACATCCTAGATTACCTATTCCAAAGCTGACATGGCAGATGTGAAATTATCCGAAAGGAGTGTTCTGCGTCACTGCGCTGGCAGGTTCCACAGACCGGTAACTAAGAAGTGGCCGAATACCCCTCTTCTGTATCAGAAGTCGGGACTAAAGCCACTTAGAGACCGGTTTGTGGAAAACGGGCAGACAGACGGATATGAGACTTCGGTGTATAGGTGGCTCCAATAAGCCATTTATGCGCCCCGCGAAGATAGTGAGTAATTGGTACCTCATGGATGCGCATTTTGCTTATGAACGCTTCACAACGAACAGAAGGGGCTAGGTTTAAGGCCTAGAATAAGATTTAGGTATCTTTAGGCTAAGTTAGTTCTAGGCAACCAACTTAATCCCAGCTTTTGTACATGTTGAGTAATATGATTAACGTGTAAGATCTAAAATGTAAGAGACAATGAGTACTAAAAATAAAACAAACAAAAACGAGCAGATAAAAACATTATAGCCGCTAGATTTTAATATTTTTATTATTAATTTAACTTAATAATATACAGATAAAAATTGAAATAAAACATTTTCAATTCAAAAAGTCTAGCGCATCAGAATCGCTTGAAAACTATTTTTCGAAGAAATTGTCTTTGTGGGACAAAAAAATGTGGAAAGACGTAATACACTTTTTTGTAGAATCATATCAACCATTCCTTATCCAAAGCAACAAAACTCAGATATAACACAAATGATGAAAATGTTCAGAGCTGGCAACACTTTTCCAACAAAGCAGCAATAAGTTAACCATAACAAGCTCATACTTAAATCAACTTATCCTTTGAATTTCGTTCTCATCGGAGGATTTCGTCGAAAGCTTCAGCGGTTAAACGTTGTTTGAGGCTGCCATCCGAAAAATTTTCAAAACTCGGAAAATTTGGAAATTGGTTTCTTATCTTTATTGCAAATGCTTTGCATATGAGTATGTAATTTGAAGCATCTGTTGGTGCAATATTTACGAAAATGACCAATGCTGGTTACCCTGTGTTAGCAGCAAAGCAAAATATATACCAAATCTGCTTCACGTTAAGTTAAACCCAACCAGTAAATTTTGTTTCGATTGAATGCTGGAAGTTATACGGGTGAAAAGAATTTTATCGTTACCACCCTTAAAACTTTTCAAATTTTTAAAGCGTTAATATTTGTTGTTAATTTTCATTGCAGGATCATTTCCATTTGCAAATCTAATAGCATAATCGCACAGTAAAGAAATTCCACAAAATTATATAAATGATCATAGCTGGCAGCTCTTTCATGATTTTTCTACGAAATTTCTACGATATTTGGTTCACATGAAGGTCCCTTTACTGTGTGAACTTCGTTTTGATTTCAACACTGGACCGAACGTTATAGGGAAAAAAGCTTTATTTTGCTGAGCAAATTTGCAAGATTTAAGAGACCAAAATCATCATAGCTGGCAACTCTTTTCTAATTTTTCAGCCAAATTTTCACAAAATATTACTAAGTACTGTGTGAATTTTGTTAAAATCTGATGGCTGAATCGGAAGTTATAAGCTAAAAACCGGTTTTTTTTTCTCAGTGATTTTTCAAGATGGTACCACTGCCATAGGGTTGCCTGCATTTCAAAATCACTTCTATCAGACCTGGTCCTAATTAAATCTAACATGTCCTGTAAATTTCATTATGATCGAATAATTCGGTCGTCAGGACTCGTGAACAGAACTTTCGAGTGCCGAAAATAGAGGTAATTTGGTGATGGGTTGCCGTTCTTGTGCAAACCGGAATTTTCAAAATTTCAATTTGACATGAAGGGCAAAGAATAAAATTTATCAATGATTTAAATTTTTTGTCAAAAATCAAAAATTTTTCAGGAGGGTCAATGATTTGAAGGATTTTTTTCAGGAGCCTGCCGTAGCTACAGGGTTACCTGCACTATCTTAAAATTCCGTGTGTGTTAAATCTTCCTCAACATCAATATGCTCTGCAAATTTCACGATGATCCAATGTTTTTGTCAGAAGTAATAACAAATCAAAATTTGAAAAAAAATCTTTGCCTACTTTTAGACACGCTGCACCCACACGCGGCTCAAAATTTCCATTTTTTTTAACATAGACAAGTTTAAAACATAATCAGTTTTCATTTCCAAACGTTTATTTTAACAAAAATTATCACTGCTTGGAAATAAAATTGAACCTCAAAATTCACTTAAACGCTCGCCGCCTCCAAAAGGTTTAAGTTATCTAAATTTTAGCACCTAACCTACATAATATATACATCTACGTTCTCCGAAAATTTCAGCTCAATCGGATCGGTCACTCCAGAGATTATCTCTCCTAATCATTTTGCTGATATATATATATATATATATATATATATATATATATATATATATATATATATATATATATATAAAGAAATATGAGTTTTCGGCGAAACGAGTTTAATACTAATTTTCTTCAAAAATTAGTAAAAATTCCAAACCATGCATTGCTACGGAGTTATTGGGATCGCACTATTAAGTTGGCAGTGGGCTGAAGTACAATTGACATTTTAGCAACTGGTTTCAATATACTCTTACAATATCGTTACTGACAGCATTGTCTTTCATTTCTGCACTAATAGTGTAATTTATGTTTTTTAGTATGGTTTACATTTTGTTTTCACTCAATTCACTAAATAACTGTGTATTAAATAACTATATATATATAAAAAAGTATACTTAAAATTATCCAGCATGACCATAACTTATTTATTTTTAAGTAAAAAAGGAATCCGAAGAAATTAATCTCGCAATGATTCTTTATTAATGCTGCATATTGAGTAGTTATTAGTAGGTTTGTTTGGAAAAGCTCATTCACCTTAAAAGGGTTCAACTGCATACAAGTGGTTTTATAATAGTTCGACCGCAATTCCACAAAAAGCTGTCCGACAATCGTTACTGCATATGGACCGGTAAATATTCTAATCTGGGGATAAAAAGATTTAATTGCTCAATATTTTCAACGATTTCCCACAAAGTGATGTCAACTGGTATGTACGGCCTTTAAAGTCCCATTTCTTGGTACAAAATTATGTTGTAATTTGAATAATTGAACATATGTTTGACGTAAACTCAATTTCGCGATACAATTAATATAACAAGCAATTAAATTTAGCAAAGTTTCCAATCCAAATCGATTTAAACGAACAATATTCCGTTATAATCGAATAGTATCCACATGCATATTACTAATACGTGATTACGCTGTCAATTTAGATAATTTGTAAAGTAGCGCTCACAGCTACATACTCATGTTCTTTGAATCATCATCGAAAAGGCTGACCAGCTCACAGCCAGGATCGGAAAGCAATCTACAATCTATAAAGCAAACACAAATTCAAATGGAGGCGGCTCGACTGAGGGCTCGAGGACATTACCGCAACACACCGCATCCACTTAGCTCTTGTGGAAGTCCGTGCCCCGTTCTATTCAGATATCTTTGCGTGGTACAATTCCTGGCGAAAGGAACGTTTGCTCTTCCGAACCGCATAATTTGCGGTCAACCTAATCCAATTGCTTCGGCCATGGAGCCAGCATATTCATACCGATGCATTTCCATTGCCTGATACACAGGATTCGTATCCTCGCCACTCTTGAATATGATATTTTTTGCTGCTTTGTTGAGGAGGATCCGTGTACAAAAGGCCTAATCATGCTTTGTATTCAGACTTTCAGGTGAATTAAACAATCTTATTCAAAGCCGTACCTAAGCCATGAGTGCAAAGAGCTAGCAAATTCTAGTCCGGACCGTAAAATCCTTCTCAATCTCGTGTAGAGTTTTAGAGAACCTAAAGACTGAAAAGCAAAAGTACATATGTACATACTTGTGAATAGTAAGGCCGCTAAAATAGAAGCCATGATTGTTTCAACAATATTCATGAAAAAGTTGGTTCATTACATGTTCGTTTATTGTCGAAATATTGGGATTACTCCTGATTCGTTCATTCGACGCATCGATAACTTCCTTTTGCTACTCACTTTAGAATTTCATATATTTTCCTAGTAAATGTGTTTGACGGAGCAACAGACGACTATCAAAAAGCAGTAAAATGAATTTCACATAGCTGTAAAGACTCAGTATTCGTGTGCTATTTGAACATACTTTCTGAAGGCTTCGACCGATCGGTATATTAAGGCGAAATGTATTATTTTGTTAGTGATAGTATCATGGTTCACAGCCACATTCCTTTTACGCGCATTTCTGAAATTTCTTTCCAAGAATATAATGCTTTTCTTTTGTTATGCATGTGCAATTGTGAAAAATTCCAGACTTCGTTCTACACGTCTCAGAATGAAACGTTAGTAGTACTACTTTTTAGAGGCTCACCAGGAATATATAAAATGACAGCCGTGGGAAACATCTAGATGCACTTATGCACGCACGTATATGTGCATGTCCACCAGCACATAATTCCACAAGTGTATAATACATATCTTGCATTTTGCGAAAAATGTATGGTTGACGCTGAATACGGTTTCAGTTACTGCGGAAGAGCTTTCTTTTACAACGATTGCAGACACGTTCACCGACAGGAGACTTCAAAAAAAGCTGGAAACCGTTCAAAACATCGTTTTGAAAAGTTTGCAAGAAGTACGCACAGGAGCATGTTCAGTACATTCTGCTCTTTTCACAGAAACGAAATTTCCGATTGGCAAAAAATAAAAATGGAGTGGAGTTGAGTGAAGAAGGGAAAATGAAAAGATTCCCTTTTCTTGAAAGATGTCGTTATAAAACCCCCTACTTCATTCAAAAGTTTCCTTTGTGGTTTTCGGTTTTAGAATTCAGTATACGGTATAGTAAGATGAAAGCCATAATAAAGTTTACTGAAATAGACAACGTGTTGATGATAGAGAAAAATACTTTTACATCATCAACATGTTGTCCCATCAGCATATTGTCTCAAAATTCGAAAAAAAACAAACAGGCAATAGAATAGTTATAAATCATTGCATTAGCAGTGTTTTTTGGTGACTGTATCATTTAATATAGCTAAGCCTGCTAATTGAACCAATATATAGCCATATTCATTAAAATACTACTATTATCGGGACATATTATGTATTAGCGATATCGTGATATAAAAAAATATCTCATATCCAAGAACATTAGCAGCTGCTGGTCAAAAGAATTCTCCGAAATATTTTTGCATGACTTTAACAGGTAGCATGCTGAAATATTATAAGATATGCAATAAACAATATTTGGAACGATATGTTACGGTATTATAATTTTGGTTTTTATATAAAAAATTCTAGTGTATAAAAATTGCTAGAAAGACAGATTTTCGAACAAAAACAGTGACATGTGTAAATTTTCTTTCTGATTTGATATGCTCGAAACGTTTACAAAATCAAAGTTTGCACTCACTACTGAATAATCAAGTTAGGTGTTTAGCGTAAAGAAATTTTATCCTAGGATTTCTTGGAGCGAGAGTGACCTAATCGTCACCACAAGCAAAAGTCTGTTAGACCAGCTTCTTTTCGAAACCAACTTGTTCATTCAATTTCGTAACCGGTTTTGACTGGATTTAAAGCTGTCGTAGCAGAAAGATTTTTGGGCTAGTGCCCGCGAAAACTTCTAAGTTTTTGAAATTGAAACACGTGCTGCCTGTCCAATTATGAAATATTTGGCAACCCTTTGCCATTACCAAAGCCAAAAGTGTATACGTTTTGCTTTACGATAACATCAAACAACTTTGTGTGTGTTTAAGTTTAATGACTACGTCGGAAGTTTTAGGTGTACAAAAGTTGCCAGCCCAATAGCGAGAAAAGCGATTCTAGTTCATTTCATTCCTGGTTTTAATTGAAATTTAAAGTTTTGCAATGAAACGTCAATTTTGTGTGGATAGCTCAAGTTCTTTGGATCAAATCTATATGGTAAAAATTTTACAAAAACATTTTGTTTCATTTGAATCATTTTTTCCACGATTTTATTCAACTTTCCCCTTTTTTAAGTTTTAGATGTTGTTTTTACTGAAAACTACCTGTTATTTTTGGAACGACTTACTCATTTCAGAAACGAGTAACACTTAACGAAGCGCTTGAATATTTATAAGCGGCCTCAAAAGCATGCCCGCAAAAAACGTGGCATTCGTTTCGGTAATTGGTTTCTCTGGTATTGTACCTGTTCGCCAGCTCACAGCGCCGAAGGAAAAGGAAAATCCATATTTTCAGTTCTACGAGCTTATAGCTTCACTGACGATGATTTGATCAGGAACGCACAAATACACGACATTGAGTAAACTCGATACACAATTTGGAACGCTTTTTAACACATTAAACCGAGCCAGTTTTGCTTACAGTGCTTTATATTGAAACGCGCAACGCGTATGATAACACACGTTGTGCGTTCCAGTATAACTCACGGGAAGAAAATCGTTCCAAAAATAACATGTTGCTGAAACATGTTACTCGTCGCAAAATGTAACGCTGGAACGTGTTACTTGTGTTTATCCTTTATCGTTATTTCCCATCAACATACCATCTTCATACCTTAAATATTTGAATGTTGCTGCAGAGTTTGTTCAGTGCAGATTTCCACGATCATAAATATTTAAATTTCATGAACCTTTTTGTGAGCATTGTGATCGTGCCGTCTTTGTAGCCTCAGATGGATCTTGTAACATCAGATAGATCTTCGTCAGTGTTCTCGATACCGATTTTGCGAACAGACGTTTTTTTTTCACTGGCCGTTATTTTGTGTCAGCGGAAGACACAATGATCTACAGCTTGGTCCGATTTAGACGGCGAATCAAAGCTTTAGTTCTAGGAGTTTCACATAATTTGTGATTTTTCTTTACGTTTCATTTATTGATTTTTTATTATTGATATTGTCTTCTGTAGAGCCATTTTTGCATTTATTTGCTTATTTTAATTTATATTATACTTTATCATTGTTGTATTGATATGCTAAAACACTTTTTCATTGTGAAGCACCTAAATTTAAATTTTTATGAATTATTTGTCCGCCTTTCTCTTGTTTTCTTCCTCATTCTTCACGGGCTCGAGCCCGTCAAAATATATTTATGAATATTTCAAAAGCTATGAGATTTAAATATTGGTTACTTAGTCCATTACAGGATAGTTTATATTTGAAAATTTAATGCTAGCATTTTTCGCAACAAATATGATTGAAATTGCAGCCAGACCTTCTCTCAATTTGGTTTACAACAAAACCAAAATACTGAGTGCACTTCATTTTATATTGTACGCTTTGTCAGTAGTTAAAGCGCAAATTGCATTTGGATCTAATTATAAGACCGACAGTACTTATGCACACAAGTATCGGGTGCTCAAACAATGGACGATTTTTTGAACAGTTGTCTTTCTTACGGCATGGAGAATTTTTGAAGTTACGATTCGACAGGTTAAGTAAGGTATGTATATAGTTTACATTTTTCCCCAAAGAAAAAAACGAAAATTTTTCACAAGATTCTAAGTTTTGAAGGAAGTTTACATGCCTGTTGTTACTTCAGGGTTGCTTAAATAAAGACTAAAAATACACAGCCTTGTTTCTGATGTGGATCAATAATTCCCGCTAATTTCATGTTGATCTAACGACTCTGTTGGAAGTTATCACTATTTGAAATTTGATAAATTTTTTTGCCTACTAGAGCTGATATACGGTTTGAAATTTATCATGCCCTTTTATATGAAAAATTTATCATATCTTAATTTCAAATATGCCCGGATTTCATTTGTAGACCTGGCGTTTTTAACTGTCAATCTTTCACAGTATTATTAGGGTAGCTAAAATATCACAAAAATGCCCCTAAAAATTAAAAATAGTTTTTTTGTGAAATCCAAATATATTCTATTTACACGTCTATACATCCTTTAAAATTTCAGTTCAATTAAATGGCGCAATCATAAGAGATATTGCTTAAATTTTTTGAGACCATATAAGGTGTACTCCAAAGTATGCAAGACCGTTGCACTGCGAAAAATCATAGTGCCATAATTTCTCTATCATTTACTGGTGCTACATATAGCGCCTAACACTTTAATGCAGCTTCCAAAACCATGTATTATACGCTTCATTTCATAGAGTAAAGCAATGAAATCCCACAACAACCCTTGTCATGTCTAAGGCTCGAGGCTGGCCGTGAAAAACGCTGAATCTCAAATCTACCCGAATCCGGATCTGATCTAGGGACTCTAAAATCTCAAAGCCAATGACAGAACTTTTTAAAACTCCAATGTTATATGGTTTATTCTAATCATATGCGTTAGGACTATATGCATAGGAGTTGGGACTATGTCCATAGGAGTCGACACTATGTGAATTTTCTCCAGGAATTAAAACCAATTTTTCAATTCAAGCTTTATTTTATAGCTCAGAACCATATGTACTTACTATGTGCGACCATAAGTACTGAGCTTTGTTGCAGAGAAATACGCACCATGTGAATGCTTTTTAGTGTGATCGACCCCATCATTTTTTATGGAAAAAATCACTGGGATGCAAGACATATATGACTTTTAGCGAACTTTTCGCCTTTAAAGGTGGAATACTATTTTTTTTTATCCAAAGTATTTGATTGAAAGACAAGTTTATGATCACTCCGCTATGCTTTTATATCTAGCAGAAGAAAGCAACTTAAAAAAAACTCTTGAAAATTGTCAAATATTTTTTAATATTATATTATTTTTAATATTGGGATTACTCCTGATTCGTTCATTCGACGCATCGATAACTTCCTTTTACTACTCATTTTAGAATTTCATATATTTTCCTAGTAAATGTGTTTGACGGAGCAACAGACGACTATCAAAAAGCAGGAAAATGAATTTCACATAGCTGTAAAGACTCAGTATTCGTGTGCTATTTGAACATACTTTCTGAAGGCTTTGACCGATCGGTATATTATCTAAGTTCACGCTTCAATTAGCAACTCGAACTACAATCGAAAACAATTGTTCTCATTCATTTTACAAAAACTTGAAAAGGAAAATTTACTTTAATTTAGCCCCCGCAGCTCCAATCTTGCTGTATCTATTTCATGTATACGAGTATAATGTTGTTTTCTATCCACTCCAGAGAACTATCAAGATGGATAGAGTTTTACTACATATTAGTCTTCAAAGTTACCCTTACGGATTTATAACAAGTTAAAGGCTCTTGATTTAAAATCAATAGGTGGCTTTAAAATAACATAGTCTCTCCACTTCTATGTATTGTCAGTCATGCTAGCGTTTTCGAGCACACTCCACGCTCAGCCTGCGCCTTCGTTCGCTCCATTATCGACTGAAATGCACAGTTTTATGCGGGACTTATCTTCCTTAACTTCTGGAAAGCTTGCTGTAATCTTATTCCATCAAAAGCCACTATACTCTTTCTTCCGTTGAAGCACGCTTTGATGGGCCAACTCATTGCGAAATGTTATTATATGATGTGAAAAGATGAAGAGCCGGCATGCAGTGAAGCTGGTAAGGACCCACAAGTTGCCATTAGACTGTAAATGATTTCCGGCTTCTGTTACTGCCGGCTTGATTGCTTTACATATGAAAAGGCAAATAAACAAATTCTGAAGATCGTGCACGACAGCCACTAGAGGGTGGAAGCGAGCAAATTGTTTGGCAAAGAAAGAAAACGAACGGAAACTTCGAATTGGAACGCTGAGGATAAAATCGAAGGAGTCAAGCGGCGTTATAAATGGCGCAATTTACTTAGTTGAAAAAATATCATTTGTCAAAATTTTGGGTGAAGGGTGTGTTTCCGTACAGCCTTTTATGTTTGCGAGTTATTTCAGAAAATGTTCGCACCAACTGAGAGTGAATACGACAGTAAGTTTTTCGTTTGCTGTCAAACTTTATTCCATTTAACGGAATGCACATGTTGTCATGTCTGCAGTTTGTTGGCAACTTTAAAGTTGAAATATGGAAAAAGTCTTGCGTTTCAAGTTCAAGTAGAAAATGGGGAGCTTTGTTTGGGAGATGTGCGAACAGATGAGCATTGTTTCTGTCACGAATTCGCATTAGTGGTGTTGAGGTGAACCTTGCTGAGTGCTTGTTGTTAAGTTAATATCACAGATGAAATGTGGCTCATTTTACTATAATGAAGGTATCCATGGGGAAGAAAACATTTTGTGCTCTCTTTCATTATAAGTAGTCCTTTCGATGAAAGTTCAATGGTTTTATTTCACAGTACAATAATAGCATAAATAACACGTATTTGGAACCATATCCTAACAATACTAGTATCATACTTATTTCAAGCTAAGGCCAACCTATTTTGTGAAATTTGTTTTTATCCGATAGCCGCAACGGAATTTATGGAGGTGGACAAGTTCGATTCCAGCAAAAGTTTTAATGCATAGGAAGTTGAAACAATTCTTACTTCTTTCAATTTAGGGAAAGTTATCATCTCAAATATTGATGGTGGCAATTTTTATCACCAAATAACCAAAATTATCGGTGCTGGTAGCAACATCCTAACATTGGAATCAAACCTTATCAAACCTTGCTGAAATCCATTTTACACACACACGATCTGATCAAACTGAAATTCGTAAGGGCATATGATTAGGCTTTTCTCGCACGGCTTTTCCCACGCTAAATGGACCTCAAGCGATTAAGTAAGCTGCGATAAGCGTTAAGGTTAAAACCAAATCGGTTTCAGAGCCTGAAAGCAACCGTGGCAATCTCCGGTTTGGCAACGGTTGACTCGAGGGTTTTGCGACCGAAAGAATGCAAAACTCATTGAATTCATTGTTATGCGACATACAATTAGTTTTTTTCCGGAACGGTTAATTAAAATTCGATTCATCCGAGTAGTAGCTGCGTGGGACGCATTAGAGATAATTGAAGATTATTTCTGGTAATCGAAATGCTGGATACAGAGAGATTAATTTTGGAAGTGGAAAAAAGACCATGTACATATATGGCAAGTGTCCAGCGATGGCTACATGCGAAGAGACGAGAAGGTCTAGGCATGGCGAGAATTATGCAAAGAATTTTTTCCAGAGCTCGGATTTGAAAATCAAGAAAATCGAGAATTTGTTTTTTTTTTAATTTTTCAAAGTACTTTTGCATTTCATATTGAAGCTATCAGTTTAACAACCGACTAAGCGCATAAATAAATTAAGGGGATGTACAGCTTTATGTATTTGTTGACAATGCGTTCAATGCTGGCAATTTAGTTTGATATTATTTTTTGATTCACGTAACAATATTGCCATGGAACTTCTGTTGACATAAAATAATCAGCGCATTTGCCTCCTGCTACCGGTCCGTCTACAATACTGCTAGCCCTTTTGGCTGATACATCATTCATATCACATATATGTAAGTGTTTTTTTAAAGTTATACCCATCCCTAGCGCGAACACGGCTATGTAAAACGCAGGCTGTTTTGACTATGATATCTGCTAAATCTGGTTCATGACTGAAAATTCGCTATTTATTGCTCAAAATTGCAGAATTTAGTTTATAGTTGTTTGGAAGTTGATACTTCCTATAAAAATTTAATTTTGAATGTTATAAAAAACACGTCTTGTCGGTGGTTGTACAAAAATATATTGTTTTATTTATTTCAAATATACTTCAAAATTACATTTTTCTTAGCTTATTATGTTGAAAGTAATTTTGGTGTGTTGTATAGTATGTTCCTTCACTACTGCTCCAAAGTGTCAGGATGATGCTGAGGTCAAAAAGGTGGAGTATGGTGGTGTGTTAGCACTGGAGACTGCCTGTACGGACACGTCCCGAGATGGTCGATGGCCAGTTCTCGGGGCCCGTAATCAGCGTGCTCTCAAGGAGCTAGTGGTTGTCGCCATCGGTTGCGGCTGCGAAATCAATAATAGTTATTGACACACATAAATTCTTTAACTTTTTATATCGATTTTTAGTGATTCGGAAGACTTTTAAGTTTTCCATAAAAAAAGCATGGCGGTGTTCAACTATATTCTTTTATTATTTTCTTCAACGATTCAAAGTAGACTTGTCTAATCTTCTACGTACATTTAAAATTACAATTTACGTACATTCAAAATTACAATTTTCTAAGCTTACTGTTTATTTATGTTTTATGTCAATGTTGAGTGTTTATAATAGTGAATTGTTGCTGTTGCATTTCTAATACAATTGTGTCATATACATAACTTGCACGGGATCGATATGGTTGATGGCCAGCTCTCGGAACCCGTAATCAGCGCATGCCGAGATGGTCGATGTCAATGACCAGCTCTCGGGGCTGAGGCAGTCGCCAGCAGCGCTGCCGAGATGGTCGATGACCAGGTCTCGGGGCTGGTGGCTACCGCTATTGATGGCAGATTTGGGATGTGTAATGTTGTCTAAAAGAGTGTTGGGGCTGTTTCCCCTTCTTTTTTGTTCTACTATAATTTATTATTGTTGTTGTTTATTTTTTTGTTGTTTTTTACAACAGTTACACTGTACTTTCTTAATTAAAAATTTTTGACGCTTCATTTCAACGGCTGAAGTGGCGAGCAAAAAATAATTCTTCGAAAAGCGCCTCGGCCTGGTGCGGTTGTTAGGTCTACGTAAGCGGATGGCAACGGAGTAGAAGGTAGGCCGTTTCCATCATCAACCAATTGAATATTTGTTGATTAAAGTGAGCTGTCCAAATTTCGGAATTCTTTAATGCTGTTGTTGTTGTATTTCGGATGATTGCTACGTTTTCGCTGTGATATACATCGAATTAGCATGGTCTTCGCTTAAGAATTGCGATCAATCTGCTGAACTTTCGAGCTTGTCACATTTAATTCGAATGGAACCTGTTTTTGGTGATTGTTTCGTGGTAGATTCTTTTGTTTGTTTGAGTTCGTGGCGTTTTAAAGGTTGCTCATGGTGTGGCCTTTGTTGATTTGCTGTTGCTGTTTGATTTGACTCAGAATTTGATTCATGATTCAGCTCTGAGATAAATCTTGAGCCAAGCCATCTTCAAAAGCACCGGCGGCCGCCGCCATAAAAAACGGGAAAAGTCGCACCTTTTTCAAAGGCAAATCGTTCTGCTGATGGGCTTCTTACTGCAAATCCTTTGAATTCGGATCCATATGAAAAATAAAAATATTAGTTAACAATTTTGAAGAAGTTGGTCACCAATTTGGAAGTTAATACTTCCTACAGAAATTTAATTATGAATGTTATAAAAAACACGTCTTGACGGTTGTGCAAAAATATGTTCTTTTATTTATTTCAAATATACTTCAAAATTACATTTTTCTAATTTTTTTTTTTTTGATTGAAGAAGATTTTTATTTCATTTTTTTGTACGTTCTTAACCTAGCTTAAAGTATAATTAGCAATGATAATTTAAAGTCTAGCGGCTATACTATTTTGGCCTGCTGGCTCTTATGGTTTTTTTTTATATAAATATTTTTTCCTTAAACAGTTTTTATCTTACACACTAATAATACCACCCAGCTTGTACAGGTACTGGGGTTGCCTGAACAATACTTGACTTAAAAACTACCTTACACTACAATTAAGTTCTCACCTATACCTAATTATAACTAACCTAACCTAATTGGACCTAAAACTTAACCTAGGTCATACATTTAGCCCCTTCTGTTCGACGGAATACATTTTTCTTAGCCTATTATGTTGCAAGTAATTTTGATGTGTTGTATGTTCCCACAGTTGAAAATACGCCGATTTTCTGTCAAGGATTTTCTTGGATAAAGTCACAGGATATTGCAGTGTAAAGCAAAAGCTTCATATCCTACAAAAACAGAAAGGAGCTCGGGATTGGTGGTATTTAGTAATTAGATATTTAGAGGATTGTTCAAAGTATTGTTGAAAATACTATTTCCGTGACGAGAACTTTTAAAGACAGTGTTGTCTCCTTCTCTTCCATATAAACCCACATTTACTCGTATTGCAATGAAGCAATAGTTCGCTTTTAATAGCCATTGATACTATAGAATATTATTTTTTATAATTAAAGTAATAATTTATAATTATGTTATTAATTTAGTAATTTTTATAATTATGAAATTATATTTTTTATAATAAGAGCCAGCACCATTTGGCTTCACCGACCTGTTTTTCTTATGTTCTTAATATCTAATAGTTTTACTACAAACTTTTTGTTTTCATACCCACCAGCTGTCCTAAGCAAGCTCTCGGTACCACGCCTAGGGTTGCCAACTCTCCCGGAATTCCGGGATTCTCCCGGAAAAATACAGTTCATTTAAAAAATCTCCCGGCTCCCGGAATGCAGTTAATTTCTTCCGGAAGTTTAACGTAAATTGCCTTCACGGAATTTTTATATTTTTATTTATATTTTATGCTCGCTTTTATATGCTTGTAAATAATACAATATTAATGATTAAAAATAGTTAATTGCACTAGATTTGTACAATTGATTAAATGAAAGATCTGAGTGCTTCTCTATATGAGCCAATAAATGAGGATAAATTGTACGACGATTACTGTTTGCTGCGAGCAGTGCATGACTTTGTTGCCAGTAAAACAAAGAGGGAAGACTTGCGTTGGGTTATTTTTTTTGAAAAATGTAAAGAAGAATCACGCAAAGAAATAGAAAATTTGTTACATTCGCTCTATCGATCCCTATCTGCAAATGTTGCCGCTGATCGTTTTTTCAGCGTAGTAAACGAACTGTGGTCGTTAGATTTATAATACCAGTTCTGGCGCACTTAAGTGGAGCAAAAGGGGTGCAAATAAGAGGCGCAATAAGGACATGGTGGCCTGCGCATGACGTAAGCGATGATCTTTGAACTAATAAACAGCTCAACTGGGCTTTTAGCTTAACAGGGTTGTTTATCAGTTCAACTACCCTATTTATCAGCCCAACTGTGCTGTCAGCTCAACAAGATTCTTTATTAGTTCAACAGGGTTGTTTATCAGTTCAGCTAGGCTGTTTATCAGCTCAACTGGGCTGTTTATCAGTTCGAGATTATCGCTTGTGTCATGCGTGGGATGCGCATGCCGATAATGCAGGCACCATGTCCTTATTGCTCCTCTTAGCTCCTTTTATTTACTCTTCTTTTGCTCCTCTTAAGTGCACCAGAACTGGTATTATATATCTACTGTGGTGAAAAAATCGTAATCGGCTTGATGAAATACATGTAAAATCGAAAATTCAGGTATGCACAAATTTTAATTGCACATGTAAAGAATTCTATAGCTTTACCCTTGCAAATCAAAAAACATTACAAGCAACTCGTTGTGTAAAGAAATATCATTTGAAATAAATAAAATTGTTTTTCACTAATTTTTTTATTTTCCTCCCGGATCTCCGATCCACGGAGTTGGCAACCCTAACCACGCCTCATGCGACTTCTATGTACTGAAATCCACCTACCTCCTAAACTACTGGCGATCTGATTCTAAAACTTTTGAGCTTTGTTTTGTGTTAAAAATAAACTAAATTAACCAGGTCCAAATCATTCAAATAACGAGTTGAAATGTTTACTTCCGGTTTTGCACAGGAAAGGAAATTGTTTTTCAAATATAATTTCAAGATCAAAATGAAAAATTAATTTTCTATACTAATTAGTATGTTTAATGTTTTTTAGATGTTTTTTTCAATTTGAGAATCGGCTTCCAAAAAAACCAAAACCAAACCAAAAAAAATGATTGTGTATCCACGTTCATATCTTCTGGAAGTACCATTATGCACAATATGAACGAAATTGTCCGCTTCACGTGAAATGCCCCTTGAAGCAAGCCCACTTCTGTGTCAATCTTTGACTTCCATGTAACTCCAGGCGTCACCGTTTACATTGAGTCCCTTCATCTTTCAGTTATATGTTTTGGATACCTGGACTTGGTGGCTCTATTCGAGGTATTTTATTTTGCTTATGTGGTCCGTATAGTCAGCAAAAAGTGCAGATCGTCTTTGTGGTTACTCGCAAAATCTTTCTACCCCTATAACTTCCGAAGCGATTGTCGAACCAAAATCAAATTCACAAAGTAACTTGGCAACTAGCGTAAATAAAAGTTAATGATTTCCAACTGCAAGTGGTCACGTCAGTCAAGTATGCACTGTGAGCTGGTGTCTGATGAGAAACAGTGCATACTTTCGAAACCACTTTGTCAAAATAAAATTTTCAATGTAAATAAAAATTTTCAATGTAAATAAAAAAAATTTCAATTTTAATCATCCCGCAAAAAACAATTTCAATTAGGTTCGATAGGTTTCTGACTGCAGATGTATCAAGACGGTTGGCCTCAGGCTAGGTACCGTTCTTTTACCAAAAGTTGCTATGCCATGTATATGTGCAACTCGTTTGGAATGAGAACTGTTTGCTGAAAAATTTTATATGCTAGATATATGAACTGATAATCACGTTATGAGTATGGAAAAGTGGTTTCGATAATATTTTAGCCACAAACAAAATAAGCAAATTCCTTTGCACTAAAGTTGTTTTGTTTATGTGTTATATTTTATGAAAATTTATTTAACTACATATGGAAACGAAAAAAATGACAAGCTAGAGCTATTATCATAAGTAGCATTTGGAAGATTGAAGAAGTAAACTATAGAATATTAGAACTATACATACATAAGAATTAATTCCTAACCAGACATAAGTCTGCAAACATAAGCAACTGTCAAAACCGACCGGTTTAAGAGCAAAAAAAACTCAAGCGCACCTGAACCGCTAGAAACACTATGTTCGAAGAACAGTAGAAGAATCGTGCAGGTTTTGAGTGCATATTCTACCACATGAGCTGCTTATTACGGCCAAACTGTTTCAAATGCCACGTTTTACTTTGGTCTCAAGTATGCATTATAACTAATATGGTAGAAGGTTTCAGATATTACCACTGGCATGAATTTCAACGTTTATGAGCGCAAAACACGGGTTAATTATATTCGTTATCAGTTGCTTATTTCACAAAATTTTGAAAGCAGCATCTCATATAACATCAATGAAGAAAACGCTCAGTGCCTGCAGCACTGTAACTGAATTGGTGTTTGGGGCTGCGATCCGAAAAATTTGCAGAACTTTGGGAATAGAAACATGGGTTATTTATTTTCATTATAAATGTTTCCGGTATGAATACTAACTGTAAGCATTTATTGATTCAAAAGTAGCACAACCGACTCGTGTTGGCAACCTTCTGCCAGTATCAAAGCCAAGAATATATCACATCTGCTTCACATTGTTATATTACATTCGAAGTTATAGGAGTATAAAGAAATTAAGGGTTACCTGCAGCGAGTTTTTTCAAATAATCGAAAACTTAATATTTGCTGTTTATTGTCACTACAATATCATTGCCATTTGAAAATTCTACGATAAAACCGCTTAATAAAGATATTGCAATTAAACACAAAACCAACAATAGCTGGCAACCCTATCGTGGCTTTTCAGCCAAATTTGGCCTGAATAATGTTTATAATAGGTTCTATTAATTGTGTGAAATTCGTATTGATTTCATGACCGCACTGGAAGTTATAGGGCAAAAAGTTTTGTTTTCCAGAGCGAATTGTCAAAAGCAAAGATACAAAAATTACCATAGCTGGCAGCACCAATCGAATTTTTCAACCAAATTTCTATCAAACAGAGTTTAGAGTAAGATTCAGCTACTGTGACAATTTCATGAAAATCTGGTAACTAATTCACATTTCATAGGGCAAAAAGCAGTTTTTTTTCTTTGTAATTTTTCAAGACGGAACCGCTGGCACAGAGTTGCCTACAATTCAAAATCGCTTCTATCAGACCTGGTCCTGCATAAGTCCAATGCATTCTGTAAATTTTAATTGTATCTGATTATTTATTCGTGAGTTCCCGTGAACAGAAGTTTTTGATGCTAAAAATATAGGTTAACTGGGAAAGGGTTACCGTTCTTGTCCGACATGAAATTTCCAAAGTTTTACTTTGAACGTGTAGATAAAGCATAAGATTTGTATACGGATTGGTTTTATTGTAAGAAACGGACATTTTTTAGGATATTCGATGGTTTGAATGTTTTCACTTCCATATTTTTATTTTTCAAATTGAAGACACCAAAATTATCATAGCTGGCAGCTCCAACCGAATTTTTCAA
Source organism: Nemotelus pantherinus (assembly GCA_963978885.1). Classification (NCBI taxonomy): domain Eukaryota; kingdom Metazoa; phylum Arthropoda; class Insecta; order Diptera; family Stratiomyidae; genus Nemotelus; species Nemotelus pantherinus. The sequence goes on from OZ022265.1 coordinate 106,340,355, forward strand.
CAAAATTTCTACCAAACGTGGTTTGAAGTAAGGTCCAGCTACTGTGTGAATTTCGTTAAAATCGAACGATTCAATCAGAATTTATAGGGCTAAAAGCAGTTATCTTTTTTGGTGATTTTCCAAGATGGCACCACTGGCACAAAATCGCCCGCATTTCAAAATCACTTCTACCAGACTTGGTCCTATTAAAGACCAATATATTCTGCAAATTTCAATTAATTCTGCTCATCGGATCGTGAGTTTCCGTGAACAGAAGTTTTTGATGCTAAAAATATAGGTAAATTGGGCAAGGGTTACGGCGTGCCCGTTATACCATATCAATTTTTTTTTTGCCTTTGTAAACAAAGCACAAGATTTACATATGAGTGGCTTTTTTTGAACAAACGGCATGTTTTCAAGAGAGACGATGATTTGGAGGTTTTCACTTTCAGTGCCTGCCCTAGCTACAGGGTTGCGATCACGCTCATTAAAAGCTTCACAAATCTTCAACTAAATAATACCAATATGTTCTGAAAATTGCGTAATGATTGAATAATTTTGTCAAAAGTTATCGCACTTTAAAAATTTCCAAATTTTCCCGTTCTCTTTTTAGGCACCCAGCGCACACATGGGGTTAAAAAATTCCAAAACATTATCCGATCCACATGTAAAACACGTTCGAAATTTATTTCGTCAACTTTATTTTTGCAAAAATTATTTGTGAACGGAATAGTAGGTATATTAAAAATATCACTAAAATGGCCGCCGGCACCAAAGGGTTAAAGATTATCAACTTTTTGTAAGACTTGGCACTATTTTGCATATACACCAATGTGCCCTGAAAATTTCAGTTCAATCAGATGGCGCGTTCCTGAGATTTTTTCACTGAAATTTTTTGATGATATATATATATATATATATATATATATATATATATATATATATATATATATATATATATATATATATATATATTATATATATATATATATATATATATATATATAAATATATATACATATATATATATATATATATATATAGAAATATGAATTTTTGGCCAAAGTGATTTTAATACTAATGTTCATCTTCGAACATTAGTAAAAAGGCACTTTTTGACATACGCAAACATGAGTGAACATAAGTGCCCATACAGCACATAAGCGAACGTATGTCAAGTCGTATCCCATCACCACTTTACGCACGGACAGCTCATAGCAATAATTGAGCAAAAGGTTGCTTAATGAGCATGCCACTTTTTTGGCTGTTCGGAAAGTTATGTTTGGGTGCAACATATGCTTTGCGTGGTTTACCTTGGCGCATATGCGCACGTATGGACGCAGACTCATCACTGGTTGGACCTTTAACTGTATAATAATAGTTGGCATGTAACAATCTTGACTGCATGGTCACCAACTTATATCAAACCTCTTTAAATTTACTACAAGCTAATGCGTCCACTTACACTTCTACTCTCCTCCATGATATATTCTGCGTCTTTCCTTTCAGTAATCCATCTGATGTTCATTTTAAATTGATTTAACCCTTCAAAATATTTACCGGAAATTAAACTTCTGTCAAGCTGTAAGACTCAGTTTGTATTTCACCGTGTAAAGTTCAGCTCTTTAAGTAGAAAATTATTTTATACATACGTATAGTTTGAACTCACATCAATATTGCCTTCATCTGAATGATTTCATTGAAATACTGACTGTATGATATGCATGATTAACATTTTGTATACATATTGATACATAATACATATTGATTACATAAAAGCTATGGTCCAATGCTTGTCCTGGGTTACTTCCCTTTTTCAAATCAAATAATTGCATTTATTTCATTGAAATAAATGAAAGTATTTAATTAACTTTGGCAGTACTATGTGTGGTCATACTTTGAATCATAAGAAAAAAAAAATTTTGTTCTGTGGATTTCACTATCAATAGCTCACTTTACTTACATCGACCGAATAAGCTTAGCAATGAAGTGTTCCCTCAACTTTTGTCTAAAAAGCCCTGCGAGAAAAAAACAAATAGATCTCTATACTTTATATTTTCGTTTACCATTAGCCGATGTCCTATAACATACTTTTTTATGATCGGTGACCCAATATGAAACTTCGAGCTCCCCAACCAGTCCCATTTAGAGCACATTCTTTCGTTTCTGTTCATAATCGATTTCCTTTTTTTAAGTGCACTGACTTGTCTTCCATACTCGAAAGGATGTTCGATAGCCGCATTCTTTCGTTCGTTTTTTTGCTATTATTACTGAAAAGACCAACCAAAGGCTTCCTTTTCCAATCTGCACTGTTGGATAGCTCCTGCAGGTCAAAGTGGTAAAGTCAGTTTTTCCTGTACCTTATACTTTTTCTCTGATAAGCTGAGCGGTCGTAAAATTTTGGATACCACATTCGACTGTTGAGTTCACTTCGTAAATGGGCTCATCGATCCCGTATTGGAATTATTACGAGCGTAAAAATGATTTGAATTTAAAAGTTTAACAGAAAACGGACTTCGTAAAAGTAATTTTATGATGGACGAAGAGAAAGTTGGAAATTAGGATGAAATTCAAAAGATGGAATCTGCGTTATATGAATGAATCATAAAATTGATGTATTAGTAAATAAGATGAGTATTTTATAGACGATTGTTGGTTGAAATATTGTCTATTACGAGTTTGCTGCTTACAATATCTTAGTCTGTCTATGTTTTATTTGAAACAATATTGATAAGACCTAAGTGGAGGGGTTTCGGTATTGTCCAGACTATGCCTTATATAAAAAAATTGTTTTTATTAAACTGTTGCACAATTTATGCGTTTTATTTAGTTTATACTTAAGTAACGTTCAATATACTTTCATTCGGTATTTAGTAATTCTTCTAAACCCTGTGCAAACTCTCCTCTTTCCAGCCATATTCATGTTACTCCTGAGAATTTCGCATATATTCTATTTAATTTTTTTTTAATTTAAAGATTTGTGTTTCTAGGCATTGGAAACAAAAATATAGTACAAAGAAAAACTTATATGACACATATTATTCAATATAAGTCACAAAATCAATAAAATATACATTCTCCTCCTATAATGCGTTCCTGGAAAACGTCGCACTATAGCGAATGGCTTTGTAGGAGGGATTTAAATTACTAATATGCGCTGAAAAATGTGTGATGAGTTTTAATATTACCCATTTTCATAAAATACATGCTATTTTATAATGCAAACTTACAAGAACAATTTGAAATAAGTAAATACATAGCTTTATTAAAAATAAACAAATTTTTTTGATTGGTTTGAAAATTTCTATATTTTTCTACAAGTGCAAATTAATACTTGAAATATTTGAATTTGTTTCTTGGACCTTTTGTTTTTTGTATTTGGTTTTCCTTGAACTATGTGACCTATAAAGAAGTACTGAATTGTACTGGATGAAAATGTTCAGTGCTGGCAACATTCGTCCAACACAGCAGCAATAAGTCTACCATAACATGCTCGTGCTTGATCAACTTATGCTTTCAGCGAAAATTTCAGCGATTAAACTATGTCTGGGGCTGCCATCCGAAAAATTTTCAAAACTCGGAAAATTTAAGCATCGGTTGCTTATTTGAGTGTAAATGCTTTGGTTGTGCATACAAAATGGAAGCATCTGCTGGTGCAATATTTACGAAATTGTCTGATGCTGGCAATCATGTGTTAGCAACAGAGCTGCTTCACGTTGTGTTAAACTCACCCAGTGATTTTCATTTCGATTGAATGACTGCGCTGGAAGTTATAGGAGGGAATAGAATTTTAGGGCAACCACCCTCAAAACTTTTTAAATTTTTGAAACCTAAGTATTTAAATATTTGTTTGTTAATTATCATTGCAGGATCATTCCCATTTGCAAATTTAATGACAGCATCGCTCGATAAAGAAATGTCAATAAATTACGAAATTCATCATAGCTGGCAGCTGTTTCATGATTTTTCAACGAAATTCCTACAGAATTAGAAATGCAGCAAGATCCAGTTATCACATGATTTTCATTTTAATTTCGTTACTGTCTCGGAAGTTATAGGGAAAAAACCTTTATTTTCCTTAATCTGTCTTAGACTAAGGTTCACCTACTGCGTGAATTTTGTTAAAATCTGGTGGCTGAACCTGAAGCTATACGCCAAAAATAAGTTTTTTTCTCGATGAATTTTCAAAATGGTACCACTGTCACAGTGTTGCGAGCATTTCAAAATCACTTCTATCAGACCTGGTTCTAGCTTATACCAACATGTCCTGTAAATTTCATTATGCTCGGATTATCCGGCCGTCAGTTCTCGTGAACAGAAGTTGAGAGTGCTAAAAATAAAGGTAATTTGATGAATGGTTGCCGTTCTTCTGCACCACGGAATTTTGAAAATTTTAATTTGACGTGATGGACAAAGGTGAAAATTTATCAATAATTTGAATTTATTTTCAAATATCAAAAATTTTTCAGGAGGGTCAACGATTTGAAGGATTTTTTTCAGGAGTCTGCTGTGACTACAGGGTTGCCGCACAATCTTGAAAGTCCATGTGTGTTAAGTTTTGGTCTACATCAACACGTTTTGCAAATTTCACGAAGATTCATTGGCTTTTTTTAGAAGTTATGACAAATCGCAATTTGAAAAAAATCCTTGCTTACTTTTAAACATTCTGTACTTTTATCATAATCAAACATAAAACATAATAAGCTTTTGTTTACATTATTTTTTTAGCAAAAATATACTCTGCATAGAAATATAAAGGTACCTGAAAACTCACTAAAATGCCCGCCGCCACCAAAGGGTGAAAGATATTTTAATTCTTACAAATTATGGACCTACCTATTATATACATCTATGTTCTCCGAAAGTTTCATTGCGATTGGATCGGCCACTTCAGAGATTATCTCCCTTAATCATTTTGCTACAAGAAAACTGCAAGAAAACAGTACTTAATAGCTAACATTTTAAAAACGACGAATCAAATTTAAGAGAGCATCTTTCATCTCCCGCGCATCTGCTGAAACACTTCCTAATATTTCATTACGGCGAGTTTCAATCTCCACCAACTTATTGTCCGTGTCCTCTATTAACTTAATCTGTTTGCCGATTTCTTCTTCCATTCTATCGAAACGTTTAAACAGCTTCGTATTAAATGTTTTCTTCTCCTTTGTTTTTCAGGCGGACTTGCTCTATCGACGAAGAATTGTTAAATTCGACCTCACTTTCGACAACTATGGCAGATGAAGCTGGCGGAGAATTTGCAATGTATTAGTTAGTAAATTGCTTAAACAGAGTTAGTTGGTAATTATTATAGTTTTCTAAGATTTTCTAGCTAATTTTGGTTTGAGTAAATAAAAATAATTTAAATTCTATACAAATTGGTTTGCTGTTCACTACTGAAAATCGAAACGCATACCAAGTATGCTGTCTTCCACCAATGCCTCTACATTGTTGCACTTAAAAGAGCCAAGAATACTGGTACAGCGGCCACGTTGAGGGCGAACCACCTGAAGGGCCTATAGCTGCTTTTTCCCTTCTGCAAAAGAAATTGATTTAGAACAATGCACCTCAATAAAGAAAATACTTACCTTTATCTGCAAGTTAGGTAATGGATTTTAATCCTAACTTCTTCCGGAGAAGCTATAGCTCCTGATTCAAGCAGGTTCGTGCTGATATTGTGGCTATTTTTTCGGGCTGCTCGTAGCTCTCGAATGCGGAACTTCCACGCCTCAATAACCAATGCATCGTCCTTCTCACTCCAGTACTTCCGACGCTTTGAGTTTTTCTTAATGCTCTTCATTTTCACTAATGTATATTGAACACTGGTAAAGTAATTTAAACACAGGTAGACTTGACTACGTCTGGCTGGTATTTTTGTGATTTTGTAGTTGTGTGTTTGTTTTTTAAGAGATTTTTGTTTGTTTATTTGTTTGTTATCATCGTGCTGTCTTCTCGTCTAGTTTATATGTTATTGACCATTGATAAATTTGGGAATAACAGACAAAAATGAACAAAGTATACATGAGACGACAACACATGGAATATAAACAAACAAAATATATCCACAAAAACACAATAATAACATCGAGACATCAATTTTCTTACAGCTACTGGGGGCACGTAATCGAATCTTACCGAAAACAATAGCTAAACCCTAAGAACTACAAAAATAACTTACAGCAAAGTACCGCACAAACCACAAATTGAATTGTCATTTGACAGCGAAAAGAATTCACCAGATGGTGAAATCAATTCTTAGCGAATTAATTCACTGTAGTACCTGATTTATACTGGATTAATTCAAAATCAGGAAGCTTTCGACTGTCAAAAGCCGAGACAAATGTATGGTTAATTAAGTAGATTTGTGGTCGATTTAGCTCTAAAGAGATCAGCTGATCGAAATCGCCTGATTTAGTCTCAGTGGTGAATGGGCTATTAGTTTAAAAAAAACATTTTCATCAAATATGAAAAAAATAGTAACAATATTTTTCACTAACTTTTTATATATCATTTTTACAATCAATTTGGAACATACTGCTTCCTTTTAATGATGAAATATGAAAAAAAAAAAACTATTTAGCATAAGCTATCAGTTTTTCAAGCCATTTTGGACATCTAGCGTAACCAGTAGAACAATCTATCGGGCGCTGTGGCATGGCTCCTCCGCTTTTGCTACTGCCCCAATCAGTGCTGAGATGGCATCAACAGTTGAATGCCCCATTTGAAAACCATGCTGTCTATCAGAGTGATCTGATCTAATTGCTGACAGCAGCCGTGGCTCATATTAGTGGGTACTTGTTACACCTTACAAGAGTAATCTTCGCACTGAAATATTTCTATGATGTTCCATGGAATACACGCACATTCATTTCAGTCGTCTTATCCTCATAGCCATATTTCAAAAGAGATTGCGATCAAGTTTAATACTGAATGGAATTAACAGCCCGAAATTTGTTCATAATCAGTAAGTTTAGGGTACAAATTCAAAATTCGTATAGTATCCTCTGAAACCGCATTCGAATTCGAAATTGTGACGACAGACCATCTGCTCTTCTGCACTCTGGTTGAGTCCGATTGCGATTTCAAGCATTGTTATAAATACATGGGCAAAATTTTACAAGATTTCGCTTGGTTATTTCCATAATTTCCTAAATGGGAGCTGACAATTAATACTCCCACTCTTGTTTTCAACTTTCCAAATAGATTTCGGACCGTTTCTCTCGACTATTAATTGGATATGTTGCCTTTTGTAAAACTACCATATAACCCATACTCTATATAACTTTCCACAGTTAAATGTTCTAATGGCTATCATATGGTTCGGTAGAATAACAGTGACTCAAAGTAAAAATTGTACACGATTAATTCAAATTTGGAAGCAGAAGTGTTTCACTTAAATTAACCTTTTTGAAAGCATTTTGAAGTTGTATCGAATTAGTATTTGAGAATGTTTAGTATACGTCTACCTTCTTACACTTTTCAAGAAAGAAAATAAACATATGCATTAGTTGTTTACTGAGGCATGCCGCGATGTGTTATAAATTTGAGTTAATTTTCTTATTAGGTGTGAGTGTAGATCGCAGAAGAAGGGCTAAGATTTAGTGTCTATATTCTCACTAAAGTAGATAAGAATATTTTAGAAACTTTGAATAACGGTTAATTAGGCAGGTATCAGGTGAAAGAGCTGGACAAATTAAAAGGACATGGCTATTTTGGAGCAATATCTATAAAGCCAGATATTCTCAAAGGTGTTAAAACCTCCAGATGCGGTATAAGGTCAAACGTAAACAAAAGAGCGAGATTTCTGTGCGTAAATGCATGTAAAAGACTACTAGTGGAGCTGTATATTAACAACGAATTTCGTATAAATTGAGTAGTGGAATAAGTTTCCGTAATTTTTTCTCCAAGTTGATAGCTTATTAAATTAATCACATTTAAAGCGATAATTTCCTTCCGTCTTTCAAGCTATAAATGCATTCTTTAGAAGAACAATGCCGGATCTTTCGATTGGAGGCAATTTTTGAACTCTTTTCTGTTGTTTTCATAAGAAGTGAACCTCTCTCTCTAAATAGACTATAATATTCAGGCCGAATCATTTGAAAATTAAAAGGAGCGATATCTGGAAAAAAAGTGAAGGGGGCTTAGACTTCCCATTTTCTTCCTTCTAGGTAGTTTTTGACTGGTTTTGCAGCATAGGGTTTTTGCAGCTCCTCCTCTTGAATGATTGTGTCCTTCTTAAGCTACTCAAACTTCAAAACTGTTACTGCCGTTACTGACTGAAAATAATTCGCTTGAAATGAGCTTTCGAAGAAAAAAGGACTAAATGGGAAGATAGATACAAAAAATTAGTTCTACTACATGGCAATGCCAGCGGAAGGTTTAATTGTATGAATAAATTCTAGTAAGAAGAAAAACAGGATGTGCTCATTTTTATTCTGCATTGAATCTATGTTGAGCTATCAGGTTATAATTGATAATTATTTTTGAAAATGCTTTCCTTTCTTCAAGCTTCGCCTACGATGAAATAGTACGATTAATTTAAAGAAAAAAATACAGGGCAGAAATAAGTAATATAAAATGTATAGAGCATGAAACTATTTACTATTTACTAAGTATTTACTTACTACCTAACTGATTCGCACTTTCATCAATATTTTTTTATTAAGTTTATTTTCCAGCCCATTTGCAATATTTTGTGTACACTAACATTTTCGAGTTCATGTTATTTTCAGTTTCATATCCTTCATATTGCTCAGAGCCACACAGCTCTATCAGGAATGGTACGAGAAGCATGATTAAATCAACCTTACACTTTCGAAATGCTTCGTATTAAGTTCGGAAAAGCCCAGCTACTCGTATAATCGTGCAGCTGATACTCCGTCTCGACTGAGGACTATATTCATGCAGTCCGAAGGCAAGCTAGCTATATGGTAGAGGCACAAAGTAGTTTTGTGGTCGAAGCTACACGTAGAAGTTTAGGTTGAATACGAATTCCCTTACAAATCCAATTTCAGCTAGTGTCTGCACTGTTTTAGAACGAAACCGAAAAATAGAAAGTTTTTAGTCATTAGTTTTAGATACCACTAATCTCCTTAGTACTTGTGCAGTAAAACCTTCAAATTAAAGTTGAAATGTTCTAAATGGCTAAACTAGCTGACGATGCAAGCTTATCGAATCAAGGCTGACAAAGAGCAGTACAAAACTATCGATTGAATTGAAGCGAAATGTAATTGAAGGATTATTGGTTCAACAGAAAAAAGTCAGTGAAAGTAATTTGCAGAGTGATGATACAAAAAATGGTATTAGAATTACTTTGCCCAAAAATAAAAAGTAGGCCCATGCAAACGCTTTGGTGACAGTTGACCTTTTAATGAATTTTAAAAATATTTCTATGCAAAGGAAATTTTTGAAAAAAAGTATGCGAAATGAAAACTGATGTAATATGCTGGATTATTATATCAGTTTTTGCAATTAATAGCCTTATGCGGGAATTGAGTGCTCAAAATAGATAAGGATTTTTTCACGAACTCCGATTTATCATAATTTCTGACAGAAAACATTATGTCATCACGAAATTCGTAGGAAGTATTCATGTTAACCAAAAAAAGACATACTCGTATGTTATTTTTAGACAGCAGAGACACGAAGAAGATCCTTCAATTCAACGACCGTACTGAAAAATTTTCACGTATAAAAAAAAACTTACATGTGACTGAGAAGTCAACCATCCCAACTAGCAATTTTAGTGTGCTGCCACGTTGCTGACACTAAAAAGAGGCTTTTATAGTGGCAACAACCTGCCAAAGATACGTTTTCGCCACGTACGAAAATCGTTTATGTTACCCAAATGGGGAATGAAAAGGTACGTTGGCATTTGGTGGTAGGAACTATATTTTGTTACGTACGGTGACAGTTTCAGGATGGTGCCGAACACGATTCAAAAACCAAATTGATACTCATTAGCCAATACTTTACTAACACAATAAAAGATTGATTGATTGTAACATTTCATGTGTTTCAATATGTATTATACCAACACAATGTATTTGTGTGGCTATGACGAAAAATTAGCACAAGGTCAAAGTTTCATTTTGAAATTTTAAGTTGAATTCTTAAGAGAATATAATGAGGATGATATTCCAGATTTCATAGCCAAAATGACCTACAAACTGAAATTCATCGTAAATATTCACATTATAGGACCGGAAATTGCAATGCGCCTGAGCAACGTGTTAAAATTAAAAAAGGATTTTGGCGAAAATATAACAAACTTCAATTTCATGTAAAAATTTTTTATGTTTTTCGGTTTTTTTTTGTTCGTATCAATACCGTCTGTACGTCCCTGCACAAGGTTAAGTTAGGTTAGTAAAGAGGGCTGCCGGGAACGCGGCTTGCATTAGGCCACCAATTTGGGCCCATTTGCCACCCTCCGCTGGCTTGTTAGAGCTGCCAAGTGACCGCTTCGCCAAACTGGATCAGCTGACTCAGCGTGACGGTACTGGTCACCTCTGCTAACCCTTGAAAGTGGTAACAACCCAAAATATTGAGGCGTTTATTATTTAGGGCCGGACAATCACAGAGTGTATGCTCGATGGTGTCCTCTTTCATCTCGCACCTCTTGCATAAATTGCTGGATGTCAGTCCCATTCTTTTCGCATGAGACGCGTGAGCAAGCCGACCGTGGCCCTCAAGCAGTGTCTGCTGAGCTTGAGCAGCTTCCTGCTTTTGCTTGCACAAAATTTAGGTTATTTTTCCATAAGAGCACATTTTGTGTCTCTCAATAAAATAAATTTTCCTTGGACCTTCATATTTCAGCCATAAAAAAATGGCCGAGTGCTGATCTGCCACTACAACTCATTGTTACTTCTTAATTTTACTTCATAGTTCCCATAACCTGCACGAGTTTTCTAATCACGTAACAATTGCAACTATATGGTATCTACAACCGCACATGTGAAAAAATGCCACTCTAAGGTACCAAAAATAACTTTATAGTCCCGAAGATCCACTATGATGTCTACTTTGACTATTTATTGTCCCAAATGCAACTGTAAAGTGGCAATTGGAATTTTCTGCCCAGTTTTTCTCGCCTCGAGCGCTTTTTTCGTTTTCCGGTAGAAGGTCGTAGAATGCTTAAATAACTTTGGTCTAGCACTTTTCATTTTTACTAATTTTCGAAGAAAATTAGTATTAAACTCACTTCGCCAAAAATTTATATTTCTTTATATATATATATATATATATATATATATATATATATATATATATATATATATATATATATATATATATATATATATATATATATATATATATATATATATATATATATATATATATATATATATATATATATATATTTATATATATATATGTATCAGAAAATTGATTAATAGAGATAATCTCTGGAGTGGCCGATCCGATGGAGCTGAAATTTTCGGAGGACGTAGATGTATGTAGTAAATAGGTCCATGACTTGCTGAAATTCAGATATCTTAAACTTTTTGGCGGCGGCGAGCGTTTTAGTGACTTTTGAGGTATTCCTATATTTCTAAGCAGTGTACATTTTTCTTAAAAAAAAGGATTGGAAATGAAAACTTATTATGTTTTTAGCTTGCTTATGTTAAAGAATTGGAAATTTTGAGCCGTATGTGGGTGCAGCATGCCTAAAAGTAGGCAAGGATTTTTTTTCAAATTTTGATTTGTCATTACTTCTGACAAAAACATTGGATCATCGTGAAATTTGCAGAACGTATTGATCTTGACTAAAACTTAACACACATGAATTTCCAAGGTAGTGTGGGTAACCCTGTAGCTACGGCAGGCTCCTGAAAAAAAAATCCTTCAAATCATTGACCCTCGTCAAAAATTTTTGATTTTTGACAAAAATTCAATTCATTGATAAATTTTAGCTTCTGTCCATCACGTCAAATTGAAATTTTCAAAATTCCGATTTGCACAGGAACGGCAACCCATCACCAAATTACCTCTATTTTCAGCACTCGAAAGTTCTGTTCACGAGAACTGACGACCGGATTATCCGATCATAATGAAATTTACAAAACATGTTGGTATTAGCTAGGACCAAGTCTGATAGAAGTGATTGTGAAATGCGGGCAACCCTGTGGCAGTGGTACCATCTTGAAAAATCACTGAGAAAAAAAAAACTGTTTTTGGCCTATAACTTCCGATTCAGCCACCACATTTAAACGAAATTCACACAATATTTGGATCTTATTTGAGATAACATTTGTTGAAAATTTGGTTGAAAAATTAGAATAGAGTTGCCAGCTATGGTGATTTTTGTCTCCCAAATATTGCAAATTTGCTCAGTAAAATAAAACCTTTTTCCCTATAACTTCGGGTCCAGGCATGAAATCAAAACAAAGTTCGCGCAGTTAATAGATCTTAATGTGAACCAAGTGTTTTAAGAAATTCGTACATAAATCATGAAAGAGTTGCCAACTATGACCATTTTTGTAATTTTGTTTAATTTCTTTACTGAGCGATTATGTCATTAGATTTGCAAATGGAAATGATCCTGCAATAAAAATTAACAACAAATATGAACGCTTTAAAAATTTGAAAAGTGAGCTCTAAAAATTTAAGGGTGGTAGCCCTAAAATTATTTTCACCCATATAACTTCCAGCGTAGTGATTCAATTTAAACGAAATTTACTGGTTGGGTTTAACTTAACGTGAAGCAGATTTGGTATGTATTTTGCTTTGCTGCTGACACAAGCTAACCAGCATTAGCCATTTCCGTAAATATTGCACCAACAGATGGTTCAAATTACGTTCTCATATGCAAAGCATTTGCAATAAAAATATGGAATCAATTTTTAAATTTTCCGAGTTTTGAACATTTTTCGGATGGCAGCCTCAAACAATGTTTAACCGCTGAAACTTTCGAAGAAATCCTGCGATGAAAACGAAATTCAAAGGATAAGTTGATTTTGGTATGAGCTTGTTATGGTAAACTTATAGTTGAGTTTTGTTGCTTTGGATAAGGAATGGTTGATATGACTCTAAAAAACAGTGTATTATGTCTTCCCACACTTTTTTGACACTCAAAGACAATTTCTTCGAAAATTAGTTTTCTAGCGGTTCAGATGCGCTAGAGTTTTTTTTTTTTACGTTAAAATCGTTTGTGTGTATTTGCTTAAGTCACAAGTGTTACTGAATTCAAATGGGGTTCAAGAAAGATATGACAAGAGGATACCACAGTAAGAAAAGAACGTTTCTAATACTTTCTAGTAGCAAATGCCACTCACTTTTGTAGTAACGAAAACTTATAGGGTCTTTCATGAGTAATTGCCACTAGACTAAACCCAATATTAAATCAGCACACTTAATTGTGTTTAATAAACGATATTGGGAACGTTTTTGCCACTAAAACGAAAACCATAAATTTGATCACTTTATGGTGGCCAAATGTAGTAGCAAAAACCAAGCAAACAAATAAATAAAACTCCTTTCAAGTGAACGGAATTTTCACAAGTTTTTAAAACGTTTTCGTTGCTATTTCTATACTATAATTGGAGTTTGAAATTTCGGATGCTTATGGTTCCGATGTAAACGTTGCCATTACGTTGCAAATGGGTGCATTGAGTGGCTTTTCACATTGTCGTGGCAAAATAAGTGGAAATAACGTATCGAAAACTGCGATCTGGTGGCAGTTCACTATTATCTAGTATTTGACAACAAAAGTGCTAGTTGGGAATGATCCCCGATATTGTTTTTATTTCAGATGATCCGGTGACGGGCTTGCCTTAAAAAAAATTACAATAGCTTCCACAAATATATTTCTCTCAAGTAAAATATAAAGTAATCCCACGTCAGCCTTAGCTGGGTCCATGAGCTGAAATTCGTAGAGAGCATCATTCACAAATGGTAAAATCAATGTTTACTCAGGTATTTGAATTTACCTTGCTATTAGTGGAAATGTGGAAAATAATAGAGAAAAGAAGCGAACAGAAAGTGGAACTGCGTATTTACGCAGACTACATGTAATGCCTGATTAGATAGACAACCTAGGCCAAACAGAATGTTAATCGTCCCATTAATCACTGAATCTTTAAGGCTTACAATTAATTAATACCGAATTTCGCATTCTTCACATCTGGTGTACTGAAATGCAAAATGTATACACAATAAAACAAGTCAATGGGAAATCTTGTTCTGGGTTACAGCTTTGTGTATTTCGCAGATTCACCATTCTAAAATACATTTCATGCCTGATTAAGAAAATACCTATTTAAATACATACTCATATACCTTTCTATCCATGCGTTTGTCATCAGAATGCTTGAGCCAGAAACCAATACCCACATTAAGCCTTTCAATAACAGTATCGATCACGACAGGTTCTTTGAATTTTCCGTACTTTCAGCTATTTTAGCCGCCAGGCATTGTTAAACTAAAAAGCTTCTTACAACTAGCTTAAATAAGACAAAAATATTGCCTTCATAATGTCGCCGTTTGCACCTTACTTCCATATGTCTCCCTATACCTATAACGAAACTAAGCTCAAATATTTATTCTCGGAAATAAGGCTATTAATCACAGTATCGAAAGTATCAAAATTTTACAGGGAAGCTATCAATAACGGATCGAAACGCTGAGAAAAGTTTTAGCACCGCAAGCACAAAAATTCACACAGGAGAAAAACGTATCACATTTTTCAATATTTTTTGCCCACCTCGAAATCGATGCATGTTTGTTTGTTTGCTTGTCCATGTCCTCGTAGTACTGTTCGAACCGAATGGCAATTTTAATTTTGTAAATGGTGATCGGAGTCATATTGCCATGTTCATTGCCACCGGAATGTTGATGTACACTCATAGTGGTTGAATGGGACGCACCTGCTGTTTCATGTACTTTCTGTTTAAAATATGAATGTTTTATTATTTTATTAAGAATAATGGCTAAGTAACTAAAAGGAATTTATTATATTATTTAATTTATCCATGCTACGGAAACAGAATGAAGAGCTGTTTAATGAAAACAACGTGCTAAAGGGCATCCTACTCAAAAAAACGGCAATACAGACAACCCGAAACTGGATTGCAAACAGAAAACACCGCTAACACCAACCATGAAAATGGAAAAAAGACGATACAAAGAACAAACTCTTTTCACCTATGTTGCTAAGTACAGAAGACAGAGAAGTCGAAGGTGACATAAATATAATTTGCCGATACAAAGATTCAGGATACTTTCTCATTAGTCAGCGAAGTAGAGAATCAGTAATATACCTACGTTTTTTTCTAGGAAAACATCTTAAACTTCGTGTTTAGAGGTCTCCATAGTTTAGCACTGGTAGAAATCAAAAAGTATTTTCAGGCTCATGGCTTCCGCCCGCCAAATGTCTTTTTCCTTGCGTTGAAGGGTGGGAAATAAAAGCTACTTAGTACTTTCTCTGTACAGCAGAGAGAAATATTTATAACCACGAGAAGAGAAATCAAAGTGCAATAAATGTCATCAGTTTGGCTATGGAACTAATAGTTACCATAAGCGATTAAATGTGCTAAATGCAAAGGTAAACATCACTACCCAAAGTGAACGAAACAGCGCAAAAAACAGCTAAATATATAAATTGTGAACAGCTATAGAAAATGTGGAAGAACCCCGAAAGATTTGAGACATACGTTTGCTCAAGTGGGAAAAGCTAACACCTCAACCATAACAACTTAGCTATTGACTAAATACCCAAAATTTAAATGTAAAAAAACTCTGATGCCCATTTCCAACCGTATATTTTCACTTGAAATGCAAATTTTAACATTAGAAAGATGGGAGAGCTTATGAAATTCCATTGTGACTAAAGGATTGACATCATGTTCATTTAGAAAACAATTCCAAAAGCAGCTGATTGCCTCCAATCCTAACATCCAAACTCCTATCATTCAGCAAATAGAAGTGACTGTCATAAAAGTGAACACAAATTCATTAAAGTTCCTGGCAGTTTCTGCGTGTAATCACGCTAGAAACATAAACTCTGGCGCAGATTTCAGAAAGTTGCTTAAAAACGAAGGTCCTGCCTCTCCCGCAGGAGAATTGAATGCTAGCCGCTGCCACTGAGCAGGTACAGGCGAGCCTCGGTTTACGTCGTTTTCGTTAAAACGTGACGTAAATCAAAACGATGTATACCGAATGCAACATAAAAGTAGTCCATGGAAATAAAAAACTTGTCTCGCAGAACGATTGCTTATTAACGGAAAGCAATAACATTTATTTAAAAAAAAATAAGTATAAAATAACATTCTTTCAAAAAACAGTTCAACATAAAATGCTAAAGTAACATGTAAAATTAAAAAAAATAGTTTTAGCAGGTACATGTGTATGTAGCATGTATGCGCATACTTGGAAGGTTGTTATATGTATCTTTAAAATAATTTATTTTATTTCATTTATTTCAACGGATTTATGTCTTCATTTCCAGTAAGAACTACTTCATCTATTTCCGATTCCACAGAATTATGCTGTTGTCTTGAAGAGCACGGTTGAAAATACTTCCACATTTGAATTCACATTTGACACATTTGAATATTCGAAAAGTTCTTCGGTAGATAGGGGCTGTTCATTACAAGTTAAAAATTCTTGCACATACTTTTCGGAAAAATAACTCTCGACATCCATTCCCGTAATATCTTTCCAAATTTGCTCAAACTCGATATTTTTGAAATCTGTTTCTACCTCTGGCAACAATTTTTTCCAAACCAAAGGAAAATCGCAGATGTGTTCATGCACAAAAAATATGTATCGAAATTTTGCCGACGCAATTCGAAATTTTTCCGACGCAAATCGAAGCTGGGAATCAAAAAGTAAGACAACGTAAATCGAAACGACTTAAATCGAGGTGACGTAAGTCGAGGCCCGTCTTTATTAGAAGCAGTCCAACTGGAATTGAATTACGTAGTTCTATCACGGAAAACTGCATAAACCTGATTCTTTTCAAAGAACTCTCATATTGTGGCACAGTTGATAGTAATGCCTGGATATAGATTTTATGCCAAACTTCCACCATATCTTACGACTGACTATTCTAGATGAAATTCTTAAAGGCTTTTATTGTGAATTTTTTCTACCGATTCCATCCCCACCTCATCCCGTCTGTGGATATCTAGACACATAACAAATTTTTTTCTGACCACAAGTTGACAGTCTTCGTCATAGGATATTTCTTTATTGAGGAAGCTCGACAAGTGATGAAGGTGAAAAACTGGGATACTTTCCGCGGTGCAATGACAAACGAACATTTTGAAGAAATACCCCGAACTATCAGTGGTATTACCACAGTAATCTACTTAATGTTAGGGAAAATTCAGCAGGTAAAAGAGAACAATATGATTTTAACTCTTAATAAAAGGCACAGCCTTTATGAGCTCTAAAGCGATTTAAAACATTCCTTGAAGAAAAGGAATTGGATTCGGAAATGAACAAAAAGTTAGAGTAACAATAGCAAAAGAACGGAAGTAAATATCATTAATTGTCGTATTGCACACTTTCGCAAACGGATCCTGAGGATTTAAAAATATTCTTGCGCAATGGTATTATTGTTGTGTTCTCAACTCACAAGTCATATGGGCTAAAATTTGGCAGTAGTGAGAAAGCAGAGACCGTTGTAGAGGTTTTGGAGCTTCAAGTTCTAGAAACTGTTCTATAGAGTATATAGTCAAAGAGAGAGAAGCAGTTTACCCGAAAATTAAATCCTGGCCTATGCGTGAACAAGATACTCTCTTGTCTGATTAGAAAACTTCAGATGGGTCGAAGATCTTATAAGAGGACTAAGTAAGTGAAAACGATCGGGATATGACTCAATTGGGATTCTTTGGCTGACGCTGACAATAACTGTGACAATAACTGTGACAATAACTGTGACGGGAATCATAAGTATTTTAGGCACCGTATTTAGCACCAGAAGCTTTGCAAAGGTCTGAAAGACAGTCGATTATAGCAGCTGCATTAAAATGAGGCAAATATCTACAAAAAACAATCATCCTACAAAAACAATTCCACTTTGATTCTGTTTTTGGACGCTTATTCCGCACAACGATCGAGTTTCCCGTATCAATTATTCTCTGCTTTGATAAGCTATAGAGACGATATACGTTGTCTATGCTGGTTTATAGACAAGAAGGGAACTATGATCACAAATTAATAATCTTTATGAGTAAACAAAGTATTCCACAACAACCCATAGGTAGTGCTCCTTTTGGGGTTCTTGTTGTTATAGCTTCATATTCATAATTGAAATGTCTACGAGTATAAAAACTTTAGTTTGACATTTATAATTCACTTTGCCTCGAGACAGACTCGGTTTCTTCCAAGGAGCTGGGCTAACACGAAGTTTGGCGCGCAATTCCTGTTTGATATGTATTTTGAACACTAGAAATCAGGCAACGCGACCTTATAGACAAAGACTTTGACTTCTTGAATAATTGGAGACCTGTAAGTCTCTTCTTCTCCGTAAAAAAACCGATGATCAACTCCTTGTCGACCGGCTTAATGAAATAGTTTTGGGAAAATCTACTATTGTGGAGGTACAATTTAGCCTGAAGCTTATGCACTCAACCAAATGCATCTGTACAATGCTCAATGGAAAAAAATCAACGTACCTGGTCAGATTTGACCAAGCCATTCGATCAAATCTGCCATGAAGGATTAATTTTCAAACAGCATTCATCCAAAATTTCACTAGCTTTCATACAGCTTTATGTGTCCTTTGCTCGAGGTAGAGTTTTTGCGGTAAAATTCGCAATATTTGAAGCACAGATAGCTAAGAAAGTCAAAATATATATTGACCTGTGTTGACTTCTCTGTCGAGTGTTGTATAAAAATGTAGCTACACTACCGATTTATAGGTGGATTTTTTCACGTGGGCAAAAGTACAAACAACTGAAAAACAGCATAACGAAATATACCCATTCCATTGATAGCTTAGTACGGGACATCTGCACTACCTGACAACATATCGAGCTCTAGGTGGGAGGTGAGTTGGGCTGAAGAAGTCACCCACCCAGAAGTTGGAGCACTGAAAGGACCAGCTCCAGTAAAACAAAGTTCTCAGTTATAGTTCATGGAACATTGCGCACTCAAAATACTAAGATGATGTTAAATTCACCTGTAATCTAAAATATGCAATTCTGACGTTATCTGAACTCCTCGCACTGTAAGCATGCAACTGCATAGAAAACACAGCGAACGAGAAAACCAAAATGATTGCATGTATTGAAGCATGAGGTAGTACGTCAATAGCAGTCGCACTATTAGTCGATCTGTCGGTAGTTCTGCAGCTAGTCTTCGAATTTCTGCTTTTGGGTTCCGTCGGCAAGGATTTTTTTTAAATTGATTGTCTCACACTCAATAAACTTTTCTGTCCTCCAGAACGTTTTTTGTGAACACTATCACTGTTGATGAATAGTGGCTGTCGGCACAATATATATTGTAAAGATTTATTCACGAAATTAAACTGCCGCTAGGAAAGTCACTTACTTGATCTTCTATTAAAATGAAATTTCAGCTAGTTATTTAAATTTCAAGAAAAAATTGAAATATATCTAGCTTCTAAAGGAGAAAATTTGTTTTGAAATAAAAAATATTTAGTTATGAAAGCTAGAAAGAGAATGATTATCTAATTACAAATTTAACACCAATCAATGATGCCACAAATGTGCTCGATTCCCGTGCGGTCTTTTACGGGTCCATAAGCTCATTATTTTACTTTTCCAGGATACGAGTAAGTTGCAGTTTGTGAGGAAAACCGTCGTGGTATAAACAGTGAGTCTCAATTTAACTCGAGCGCTCATGAGATTGAATTATAAATGGATTTATCAAATAAATAGAGAAAAAGTAATAAAAATGTTTCTAGACAATAAAATAAACTGTTACCAATCAAGTTGGAGAGCGTGAACAAATATTTTTTCAGCGACAGGTGCAGTTTGAGTCTTTATAAATAAAATCCGCTCTCTGAGAAAAAATTACAGTTACACATTTTTCTACTCTGCGGCACTGAAATTTTCAAAATCTTGCAACCCACTCGAATGGTAGCCCTGCATCATCTCACCTATTTTTTAAGCACTTCACATTCTGTTCTCTAGCGCTCATGAGAAGATCATTCGATCAATATGATATTCAAAGCTTGAATGGGGTTTGAGACTGATGGAAACTATTTGAAAATGTATGCTGTATCTGTAGCGTCATTTTGAAATATAGCCGATCGAAAAACACTTCCTTTCTCTATAACTTCTGATACAGAGATCAGATTTAATTGAGATTCCTGATCTTAATGTCACCCAAATTTGCGAAAATAGTAAAGGATTGCCAGATTCATTGATATTGATCATTTTTGCGTCAAGCAAAATATGTTCGATTTTTGTAAGGCTACGGTTGCTATGGTAGCGAGTTCTGATAAAAATGTGTTGCGAGAGGCTCTGACGAATCAAACAAACTAACACCTGTTTTCCAATGAAAGCTCAGAACAGAGATACGAAATTGAGTGAAGCAATTTTACTGCAAAGATAAAATGTATAATTAGAACAAATCGAGAGAATTACTACCTCAGATATTCCTTTTAGTTTCTCCCATACCTAAGATCTACGAACTTTTTGTTATAACGTGTCAAATGGTCTGCTATCTCTATCTTCCTGTTCGCGGAGTAGAAGTCTGTCAAATTTGCCCATAGTGCAAATCGTTTTTCTCCACTACTACTAATATGCCGTTGACACTACAGTTCTAAATCAGGTAGATTTAGAATCTGTCAAGTTAATCAGGTAAGTTGTTCACACTACCCGAAGTGATTTAGAATGAGATTTAGAGAGAGAACTGTCATTCGAATTTATGTGTACAATTTTTTTTTGCGTGAAAGTTGTTAAAAATGGTGCAGGAACATGAAAGAACATTTTCTTTTCACTTTGCACAACTCACATTTTCCTTTTTTGTTCAATTTTTGCTATTTTAGAACGAAATTTGAATGACATTTCATTCAAATCTACACTCGCTCTCTCGGATGGAATTCACCACGCTCTGAGAAAAATTCAGCAGGGACAAAATTCACAATAGTACCTGATTTGTACTTGATTAACTCTAAATCAGGTAGCTTTCGACTGTCAGACGCCGAGAAAAATGTATGGGTAATCAGGTAGATTTAAGTTGATTCAGCTCTAAAGCGATCAGTTGATCGAAATCGGCTGATTTAGAGTGTAGTGTGAACGGCATATAATGCTCTGATTCAGGCAAATTGCTTCACTTCTCAATTCTGTTTTCATTTCCTTATATCTCTCTCTTCTGAGAATGAATGTGTTTATATTTGCAGTGACAGACACGTCAGATTATGCACGACGTGGTCAAAACCAGTTGAATGTTCAAACAAGTTTAATTTTTTCGTATGACTTACGTATTTTGGGGGTTTTCTTGGATAACGGTAAGGATATGGATAATGATAAATTGATGTTTTGTGTATGCTATGAGAGACAAATTTATCATAACAGAGATATATCTCGGCTAAAATAGGAAAAGGTTGGTACAGAACTTAACACTAGCAGTAAGTTCAATTTTTGATTTTGATCTTGGGCTACCATTACTAACATTAGGAGTTAGAATTAATGTTTACCTTATATCCATCAAGACCATGAAATGTAGAGGTATAGATTATTACAGTAGGTTGTAATGAAACGGAATCTCACCTGCTGCAATTTTTCAAGGTTCACTTCTTCCGTATTGATTATATCTCCGTGAAACTGGCACATTGTGCAGGGGCTCAAAGTCCATCTCAGGAATATCAAGGGAAGTAAGAGCTTCCGTATCGATGATTAAGTTATGCAAAAGACAAATGCATTTAACTACAACATCTGCTTTATCTGGATTGATTTGCAGTTCAGTTTTTAAAAATCTCCACTTGGCTACAAAGATACATTCCACGCACCATCTGTTAAAAATCCTTTCGTCAATAGTAAGTCTTTGTCTTGAGTATGGTTTCAATAAATACATTTTAAGAAGATAAGCATCATCACCTTTCAGAACATGGGCTGCTGAAATGTAAGTTGATGGTATGTTTGAACTCTCTGGCATGTTTAAAGTGTTTGTTTCAAACCGTTTATAAACATTTGAATCTGAACAGGTTCTCCCACCACTTAACATACCGTAGGCTCCAATTTCAAAAGCAATGCACTTATAATTTGCATAAGCGGTTTCTTGCAATGCAACAGAAAAATAGCCCTTAAAGTTGAAATATGTTTGTTTGGGGTATTTCATACGAATGAGTTTCCCGTCAAAGTTGGGGAAATTTCATTTGTTGTAGAAGTCACTCGCGATGGTTATCAATTCCTTTCTAGTAGACAAAGACATATCTATACCTCTGAAGCACTCTCATGTAGCTTGATATATTTTGTAAACTACGTTTCGAATAGCACAGTATAAAATTCTGTAGGAGGAGCTTAGTGCTCGAAATGACATCCCAGTTGATAGAAATCTGTAATAAAAAACAACTACTATAAAATAAATCAACATATCCATTAAGGTAATAATGCAAAACGGCACTCAGTTACCATTGATTTTTTTCACTAATTTCAGGTGAAGCAAACAAAAACTAGGTGTTGAAGTTTGAAAGACACGTTTTGCAAGGAATTGAGCAAGAATCCTAAAAAAACGTAGTGGAGACAAAAGAGGAATCATTAAAGAATCTAGATGGACTTTTTTCAAAAGCATGGAGTTTGTGAAGCAGCATTTCAAAAGTAGACAATTGCAGAGTAATAGCACGAAAGAGAGAACAGTTGATGATGACACCCATAATTCAGCTTCTACTTTTTCCCTGATCCCCCTGAAAAGAATCAGAATCGCAAACACCAATTATTGAATCACCTCCGAAAACAAAGAATGACACTACGACACCACAAAACTTTGCTGCTCATAAAAAATGGTAAGATATAAAATACTTGATGCTTAAAAAACAAAAAATATAATTGTTGAAGAAAAAAATTCAGCTTCTCGAAACGAAGATCCGGACTATCATTTTCTGATGCGTTTACTGCCATATTTGAGGAAATTACTAGAAGAAAGAAAAATGTTTGTGACGACTAAACTCTAAGTGTCTTGCAAAGAGATTCTTTTGTGTCAACATGCACTACATGCACTTATCACGCAAGGTGCTTGCGATATAAATACGCAAAGAATTTTATTCGAGTGACAGCTCTCAAGGTTTTGCCAAGCTTATAACTTCCGATCTAATCGTTGGATCGAACCGAAATTCACAGAGTTAGTTGGTGTCAGTAAGAAAGAAATTTGAAATACTTTTCAGGTGTCAGAGCTAGCGAAGTGCTGCACGAACTGGTCATTTTGTTTTGTAAAAAGATACTACCATTTAGTTTTCATAGGATAAAAACCATATAATGGAATCAAGCATTAGTTGTTTGAATTTTTAAAGTACAGAAATTCTCAAAGTCACTCTAGCCTCGAGTTAGGTCATTGCACTAAATATTTCGCCATATGTGCGCTGAAAAATGCTGGCATTAAATTTTCAAATGTTTTGTATCTGGCGTGAGATCGATAGCCTCTGAAGAAGAGGACACATTTCCCTCGAAGTATCGATATCTGTCAAGAAATTAAAATATATTTAGCTTCTAAAAAACAGATTGGTCTTTAAATTAAACTGCTTTTTGAAAGTTAAAAAAAAATTGGATCGCATTAAAACAATCTAAACCATATTCAGTACGATGCGGAATCTATGCTTTTACCCTGCTTATTTTCGAAAATCAGTCTCTCAAGCGGCTACTGTGCACAATATATATTTTCTCCATTTAATTTTTTTGACCTTGCTATAATTTTAAACCATGTCTGTTCAAACATAAGTACCGTCTGGCGTTCAGACGAATTCTGCCAAAAACCCAAAAAGCAGCTAAGGCAGATTTTTCATTAATTAATTATGTAGAACATTTCATGAATCAAGGAAACAAGAAAACGACCGTCGAATTATGGAAAAATAGTCGAATGTATAAATTGTATTGCTTTTTTCTTTTCATAGTATAAATAGTAGACATACAGCGCTGCCTAAATGATTATTTGTCATAAATGATCATTTAAGTGCTGTCTATCATATGGTAGTTCTAACTAAACATCGTTAAAAGACAAAATTAAAATTCATTTAAAAATCGCTTAATGATACTTTAACTTTAGTCGTTTATCCTTGAATGAGCTCACAATCAAACTATGCCAACTTATAATAATTTCATTGTAAAAAGTCATATATTGAAAGCATTTAAACGTCGATCTTGCGTCTCTAACTTAATTAATTAGAGCATAAAAGAGGCAACACACACTTCAAGTACTTTCGATTTCTCCATTTCAAATCAGCAATTTAATTGCCCGTCTGCCTAGGCTTGTAACATCCAATAAACTCATTAACATTCTCATTAACAGATAGATTTGGACACAACCAAAAACAGTACCCTTCATTCACCTAAAAACCGGCTAATTTTGGATGTTTTGTAGGCATGTTTGCATCCTGTTTCGTCACGAATAGGTGTGGTCATGCTCATGTCGTAACCTTTAGTACTTGATCCATGAGAACATTTGACTTACTTGACTGGTTATTTTGTGTTGCAACGCGTAGAAACAAAAAGCATTTTAAAATCAGCTGTCTCCCGCGTACAATTTTTATAGTCACACAGCTATACCAGCGATTCCACAAAAATTCAATAATCAATCTTTGCTATTTTAGGTCGTTAAAGCACGCTAAGATGATTGACTTGGATAGCTTTATTATCATCTTCCGTTTACATTGCCCGAAATCCTGATTTCTAACTACTCGCCTTAACGCATTCCCGAAATGTGAACGACAGAGCAAAGTTGCTTGTCAATCAATCAAAAAATTTGATGCTTTCAAAATACTTGTGACCATAAATGACAGATTGTCTTGTGAGGGGTCAGGGCTCGACGAAGTGTTCCCTTGAATGTGACCTCAATTTCATACACATAATTCAATGCAAAATGCTTTCCGCATCAAATACGATGCCAGCTGCTACGAGCGTAGTAGATTTGATCCGATGGAAACCGATAGGAACCTGTAAGTAGACTAATGGCATGAGCAGAAAATACTTGTGACTGCTAGTAATATCTGCTCTTCGATTTGAATATCATGAAATATTTTCCGTAGACATAAATCAATCTCGGATCATACGAGTACAAATATAAATAAGTTAGAAGCAAACACTGTACGGGGAGCTCCAGAACACATACCGGATATAAGGATATGAGAAATTGTTTCCATTATTCGTGCATTGCATTTGAGGAAGGAGTATACCTGGCTGTCAAATAAGTCGGTATTGATGTAAGATAGATTTGATAGATAGCTTAGATATTTGTTTGTAGCTGTACGTTGACAAATAAACCAGTTCCGTAGGGATTTCAGTGTCAAATAGTTGATTCAATCGAATGTTGGGACGAATACAAACATTTGATTCGTCATTTGTGGTTTTGAAAAGAGTTAAGACGGCTCTGGTAGCATTTAAGATTCTGGTCGAATCAAAATTTATAATTTTAAGTGCTAAATGGCACCAGAATTGTGTAAATACTTTGAAAGCTGCTGAACGTATGCCAATCTCTTAAGATGCTTTAATTTGGTTTATGACGTAAGCTAGTTAACAAAAAACTTAAAAGAATATTGAATATAAACAATTATATGATAGAGAGCTTAAGTAATGAAAGCGGTATATACTGTATTACTGTATATATTATCTGTACATTATTACAGAGAGGGCTGCGCCAGGGCAGCATTTATAAAAAGTGAGACCAAAGCACGTATAGTTCAAAAGTCATCTAATATTTTCAATTTTCACAAGAAAAAATATCTAAATTTCCAAAACTAATCAAATAAACATACCACTAATATTCTCTAGCTGATCGCTAACAGATATTGAGAAATGTCTCTATGACGTCAGAACAAGATGGCAGCTTTACTGTCGTAGAAATTTTCGTTAGTTCGGTTGATGTCCGATATATGGAGTGAAAGCGTAGCATATATCTCTGACTAGAATTTCGTGGTACTGTCCAATAGCTTACACTGCCAAAGAAGCCGATTACGGTGGCTTTCTTCGTCATCGACTTCTGTCACAATTTTCCAGTTTGTCACTGTTGGCATCTTGACCTCGAAATTCCTATCAAGGTATGCTGTTTTGCTGACCAGGTCGTTGTCTTCAAGAATAAAACCATTTTGTATTCAGTGAGAATACTGGCGTTTTATTACTTAACTGAATGCTGACACATGCTTGAAATTTTAGCACGTACAGCTTCTAAACATGCATTTCTTAATAAGAATCGATCCAGAGGCATAAGCCCCAGAATATTTTCTTACCCGGCCGTTGGGGCTGCTTTTAGTGCTGCGTTCCTATTTAAGTAAAATAGTCTTTATAGTATGGTCTTTTGATATTGCTCTTCCTCTCTACTGCTCTCTTTCACCCAAAAGCTTCCTACGCCAAGGTCAACCTCACTTCACATGTGAGTATAAAGGACACAGCTCAGGATTTTTGATCTGAAGTTGGCTTCCCAGCACGCCTATAGTCCTGCAGACGTTTCACCAATTCGGTGCTTACCATTGCCTATCTTAATTTAGTTTAGTACTTAGTATCAGTTACAAGTATTTAATTATTGTTTGTAGATGGTCAAAAAAATCTCCAAAGAGACCCGGGACCCAAATCGGAGGTTATGTAAAATTTGTACTTACTGAAAAAAGTCCACTTATAGGTAGCGAAGATTCCGGCTGCAATCCACTTGTGCATTACTTCAATTTGGTCAAACTTGGTCAGCTATCGGTGCCCACTTGCATCAGAATCTATCAGGAAGTATGGGCATGTAAAGCAATCCTTCTCAACTTTGTGCGCAGAATTTTTCCAACATTTTCGCGCCAGTTGTTTCGTGACGCAGAATCTTTCCCAAGACCAAGTCAATCCTGAACTCGAGGTTGCTCCTCAAACTTCCGAACCGACTACTCGCAAAGAATGTATGGTGAACATAATCGTACTCATCTACACAATACCGACAATACAGTGACCTACCTTAATCATTCTGTTAAGATACCTTCTGAAATAACTATGACCCGCTAGGAATTTGTGGTAGAAGTTTACCTCTCTTTTCACAGCTGATTCATGAATCCAAGAAACCTATCAGTCTCTCTGTCTCATTTTGCTGAATTGAAGGTGCTTAAGACATCTACATAGCAACCAGGGCTGCCATTTATTTTTTTGGAATAATGCTAGATTCAATTTTATTTAATGCTAAATAATGCCAGATCGAGTAAAATTTTAATGCTAAATAGTGCTTTCTTATTTGATTAAAATAAACATAATTTGATATAAAAACAATATACCTTTATATAATAAAAACAAATGAGAAGCTTAAAACTTGCATCTCAAGATGATTCTATAGCTATCACAGACATGTCAGTTACATCTCAATCTTCTTCTCTTGTAAATCTCATTTCTACCAATATTTTTCAAAACATCATTTGGAATCTCACAAACAAAACAGCAACAATTATTTAGTTTTAAGTGAAGAAAAAGTATTGGTGTTGGGTGAAGAAGTTATCTGAGCGATTGCTTGCATTTGAAGCCCGTACAAAACAATCGATTCACATTATTCAGGAAAAAATATGAAATGGATAGGACCATATCATTAATTTTTAGCATCATCACGATTTGATGGAACGAAAAACCTGAATTTACCATATTTAATGCAATCCAAAATTGCCTTAATATAGGAATATCTAACTTTTCATTTTATGTCACTCAATATTTCGCTTTTTCTGCAACGTGTAACACGCTGTAACAACATACTCACTCATTAATTAAATAATATACTCACAGGCTAAGTCAATATATGTGTATTGTTTGAAATTTGGACAAGCTTTAGTAAACTTTTAAAATGTAAAGCTTTTGTAAACTTTTGATATGTAAACTTTTGAAATGTAAACTTTTGAAATGTAAAGCTTATGTTAAAACAGCCTTAAGCTTTTAGAATTTTGCTATATAAGCGTAAGCACTACTGCATTAGAGGTACTGTTCTGAACCAACTGCGTTGGGAGCGATATCCTTCGGCCGTCCTCCAGACCTTTTGAGTTCAAATAGTTATAATAGTAATTATTTTTCTGAAATAAAATACGTGTCATTGAAAAGAAAACTGAGTTTTGTTCAAAGTAGAGACAGAGAGAAAGAGAGAGAGAATATTATAGTGGCGCCCAACCATAGAAATGAGAGGAATGGATACGAAATGGGCCGAGAGAAATGAAGCAATTTTCGACCTCTGGTATAGTTGTGTGAGCGAGAGGTCGCAATGTGTTTGTATGACGAGGGTGGCGTGAAATATTGTAAAATTAAAGGGCAACTTTTTTGGTGCAAATACAAATTTATTACTATTGATGTAATGTAATTCACGTCAATATCGAATCAATGAGTTTCGATTTGCATTAAAAGAGTGCGTAGTATTAGCATTAATCTAGCATTTATCATGCATAATTTATCATGCATTTATCTAGCATTTATCATGCATGAATGGCTGATAGTGTTGCTAAAACCATTAAGTCTGATCAAAGTCTATGATCAAATATTATAAGAAGTTGAGTTTTGTCATGCTTTCAAGTATGTTAAAATAAAATCTGCTTTAAGGTAGTGCAGTTTGAAAGCATATCAAGTATCGAGTATTTTCGTATTTGCGAAAATTATACAAATATTCAAAAAGTTTGTAAGGTTGCAAAACTGTGGCCAAAAAACCCCTTACTCCCCTACAAAAGCGAAATGATTGTGTCACAGCAATAGGTCTTGGCCCGTTATGTCTCAAACCACTCTAACCCAAAATTAGCCGATTTCAGCTACTTTTGCTCTCAAAGCCTTTTGAATATTTGAATAAAATACTAAAAATATTCAGATTTACATGAAGGTCACGTTTGTGCCATATTTCCATTTCAAATTATATATATTGTGATCGTATGTGCTTTCTAGTCAAACTTGAATTACTTCTTGTCGTTCTTGCTAGAGGGGAAAATGTTTTTTGCATGAATATTCAGTTTTGTGCTGATGCAAACAATGCAAGAGCAATAATATTGTTTCTTGATTAGCCACCTATTTTCTATTAACATAAAAAAGTAAACTATAGTGTAAGAAATACCATTTAGAAAATTTAATTTGCAGACAAACACAGCCGTCAAATCTAAAATTCCCTTAAATTCCCTAAAAAAGATATATTTGAAATCAAACAAATAAAATTTTCGCGACCAAAACACTTGCTAATTTAATTTGAAACAATCGGTTTGCCTACCAACGTAACATAAAACATCTACACGTGAAATATGTATAAACGACGCGTATAGATCATTTAGCATCACAGTCTGCACGCAGCATTCGTAAATAGTAGCCCAAGTCAATTACAAAGTTTACTTGTGCTACTTTAAATCGTTCATTCATACCGGTTTTCATCGTTCGAACAATTTTCTTCACCTAAATGACGTCAATTCATATAATTGATCAAACTTAATGCCCCTACACGCTATCAAGCTTTCCCCGCCTATGAACAAAAGCAATCAATAAAAATGGCGATCGGGCGGTTTGACACATGTTTTATTTTCGTGTTTTCATCAATTAAAAGTATAAATGTTTAGATTGGTTAATAAACAGTGCGAAAGTAATAAGTGTTTTGCACCATTTACACATAGGATTTCGCCCTAGAATGTGTGATGTAAGTACAAATTCAATTTGAATGAATGTACCTCTTTTTACCGGATTTAGGATAGAAAGCTTTCGACTTGTGGAAAGAAATGCTTGTTAAATGTGTGCAAGCAACATTTTCGACCTCCCCTTACAAAATAACATCAAATTTCATTCAGAAAATTTGATTAATTTTGAATTTTGTGCCCCATGTGACACATATTTTATTTTCCCTGCTATTCCAACTAACCCGAAAATCGACCATGTTCACAACAATAGAAATGTATGGAAATGTTTGTTTACATAGAGAGTCAACAGCGCAGAAGGGTATAGTGTGCGGCATTGAGGGGAAAGCTTTTTTGCAGAGAGTAAGCTGCATATGTAGTAAAAATGCTTCATTCACGTACGGGTTCATGGATTATCATTGCGTGTCCATTCTTTATATGTCTATGCGCCCAACATAGTGGTCCGAATTTTATTGCACAAATCCGTAGAAACTGGAGTTTAGACGGATCACGAGAAGCTCAAGAATGACCACCTTTACACCCGAGCAGTTCCAGCAATTGCTGGAAGTCATGGCACCAAGACCAACAAAGGGGTCTTTCAGTAAGTGCACTGCTCGCTTCAAGGGGGAAAGAGATCCAGTGGTGGTGGAAGACTTCCTTACTACCATTGAGATCTATAAGCAAATAGAAGAAATCAGCAATAACGATGCAATTGCTGGTTTACCACTTCTACTTGAATATCAAGCATCATCCTGGTGGCAAGGCATCAAGCAAAAAATTATAACGTGGGACGATGCAATAAAATATATTCGCAGTGCATTCTTACCAGCAAGACCAGCTCATCGTATCTATGCCGATATATTTGAGCATAAACAATGCGATGGTGAAACAACAGACAGTTTCATCTGCAAAAAGCGAGCTCTTTTCGCACAGTTACCCAGCCCAAAACTACCTGAGTCGGTAATAATCGATATGGTATATGCGGTATTGGATATTAGGATTCGAGAAGGTGAGTCGGTCAACACATTCAACGATCTGCTACGCCAAGCAAGAGGGGTGGAAAGCATGCTTGCTGAAAAAATTGTTAACCGGAACGATGAAAACAAGGCAATCGACTTAAAAGGAAAAGTTCGATGCAATTTCTGCAAAAGATTTGGACACAATACCAGCGACTGTAGAAAGAAGCTGAAGGCAGAAAGTGAGAAGCCCGTGACTCACGTACATCCCACAACAAAACAGGAAATACACACTGTTTCATGCTACAGCTGCAAAATGCCTGGCTATTATCGCTCGAATTGTCCAAACTGCAGCCAAAAAAAACGACCGGATGGTCCGGCCTCTATTTCATTTAATTGCTTTAAGAGCTCGATTGGTGGTGATCTTCCCACAATCTCGATCACAGCTCATAGCGAGACAGGACTGGCTTATCTTGATACAGCTGCGAGAACTAGTGTTGCAGGTCGGCAGCTATTCCTTCATTTGCTAAGGAACGGGACAGTGTTCACACAAGTCTCGGCAGATGTTAAATTGGCTGATGGCATTTCACATCACCAACATATTTGTATGGCAAACGTGGAAATTATCATTGGCAATCGCCTTAAAGTCATTAAAATGGTGGCACTTCCAACAGCAACAGACAATCGGACTTTGATTGGGATCGATTTTTTGGAAGAACATGGCATTGTAATGAACCTCGCTCAGCGGTGTTGGTATTTTGAAGATCAACCTTACAAAAAATTTGACTTTTACGATTCAAGCCGTTCTAAACTGAAGGAGCCAGCACTTATACCAGAAGAACAGAACGCTGAATCATTCGTAGCATGGTTCGAAAACATTCAACCAATCACGCCAATAAAGAAAACTCCACGAGTTAAGCGTAAAAGTCCTGTAGACGAATATCTGGGCCCAAAGCAGCCATGGGAAGATAGAAGTAGTTCAAATGACTACTCTCCAAGAGCTATACAAAGTACTTTTCGAGACGCGATACCTATCAACGAAGTTACTCCCGAGCGTTCTCAAACTGACTTCCGTTTACTGGAAAGAATGGAAGAAGGAGAACCTCAGCCTTTAGAAGCGTATATTCTAGAGCTCAATTCAATTGAGATAATGCTACGGAATGATGAAGCGGTTGATCTCAATCAACGAGAAAAGAAAGCTCTCAATAGCTTACTAATGTCAGCGAGTGACTCGTTTTCGCCCATAGGAGAGCCAACGCACATGATTGAACATAAAATCAATACAGAGAATCATGAGCCTATTGCTAATACGCCATATAGACTATCACCAACCAGAAGATCACAGCTACATGAAGAGCTAAAGAAAATGATTGAAATGAATATTATTGAAGAATGCGAGTCACCTTGGGCCGCACCAGTTGTTCTAGTTCCCAAACAAACTGGAGGTATCCGCGTTTGCATTGATTATAGACGACTAAATGCCATCACAATTCCAGATAGGTATCCATTACCACGAATTGATGATTTGTTACATTCTACAAAGAGTACTGCTTTCAAATCAACACTGGCTTTGCAATCCGGTTATTGGCAAATAAAAGTTGCTGATGAAGATCAAGATAAAACAGCTTTTATTTCACCATTTGGAGTTTATCGTTTTACAAGAATGCCATTTGGATTACGAAATGCACCAGCAACATTCCAGAGATTAATGGATAAATTCAGAACCACACTCAGTAAAATTTCCATACTTGTGTATTTAGATGACATTATAATATGCTCGAAATCTTTTGAAAAGCATTTAAATGATCTTCAGTGTGTCTTTGATCAACTTTGTGCATACAACCTGAAAATAAATCGTGGAAAGTCTACATTTTGTTGTGCCCAAGTCAAATTCTTAGGACATATCATAACAAAAGAAGGAATCAAAGTCAATCCAGATAAAACCTCCGCTATTTCTAATCGACCAGAACCAAAGAATTCAAAACAAGTCTTGTCGTTTTTACAAGCATGTTCTTGGTACAGGCGCTTTATACCAGGTTTTGCCAACATTGCTAAGCCATTAAGTGACTTAACAAAGAAAAACTGCGCGTTTACATGGGATGCTAAGGAACGTAACTCCTTCAACACTTTGAAGCAACTTCTAACGACTGCACCTGTCTTGCAACAAGCACAGGACTCGAATCCTTTTTTCCTCAAGACAGATGCCAGCAATCATGCACTTGGCGCAGTTTTGGTCCAGGGGGAGGGAGCTGAAGAACATCCCGTTGAATATGCAAGTCGCTTGCTCTCTAATGCGGAACGAAATTACTCTACAACGGAGCGTGACGCTCTGGCAATCGTTTAGGCCATAAACAAGTTTCGGGGTTACATCGAAGGCTCTGAAGTTACTCTTCTAACAGACCATCAGCCACTTAAATGGTTGATGACTCTTAAGTCACCAACAGGAAGACTGGCAAGATGGGCACTGCAATTGCAACCTTATAATGTAACAGTGCTATACACTCCAGGAAGGACGAATGTCGTAGCAGATTGTCTTTCTCGACCTGCGGATACAGCAAATGATAACATAGACGTCAACACATTTCACGTCGATTTGCCTCGACGGGGAGCAGCTGAAATGCGTGCGGAACAGCTTAAAGACTCCGAAATAAGTTCAATAATCTCCTCATTTGAAATGAACGATGAAAATGTTGTACGCTGGACACACCGAGGATACCTCCTTAACGACGGGGTATTGTACAGATACACACCTGAAAGTGAAGCTGAAAACCCTCAATTGGTAGTTCCATCCCACGAGCGTACCGCAATTCTCCAGGAGTACCATGACAAAACTACAGCTGGACATTACGGTGTGGAAAATACCATTTCACGTATTCTCCCACACTACTTTTGGCTTGGAATCCGACAGGATGTCAAGAAATACGTAAAGTCTTGTATTCAGTGCCAACGATACAAGCCAACAAATATGAAACCTGCAGGATTGTTACAAACAGTGGCTTCGAATCAGCGTTTCGAAATATTAGCCATCGATTTATTTGGACCATTGCCAACTAGCCCAAAAGGTTACCAGTGGATTTTCATCGTAGAAGACGTGGCCAGTAGATGGGTGGAAATATTTCCTCTTCAAGAGGCAACGGCCGAAAACTGTGCTCAGCTCCTACTCAATGAAATCTTTCTACGATTTGGCTTCCCTCGTCGCCTTATTAGTGACAACGGGACACAATTTATTTCAGCCGTTATGTAGCAATTGACATATTGCCTTGGTATCAAGCAAGTGTTTACTCCAGTATATCACCCGGAAGCAAATCCTGTAGAACGAAAGAACCGTGACCTTAAAACGCAACTTGCTATATTCGTAGGCAATGATCATACCAAATGGGCTGAAAGTTTACCTGCCATTCGTTTTGCGTTAAATACGGCAAAATGTAGTAGTACAGGATATTCTGCCGCATATTTAACTTTCGCCCGCGACTTAAGGACGTTAGATGAAGGAAACCATGACTTAACACAAGTCATACAAGCTGAAAACTTCGTCCCCCAAATCACACCACACCTCCAAAAATTTGCAACGACCCTAGCTGCTGTCAAGGAGACGATGGAAATAATGCAGGATCGAAATAAAGCTAACGTCGACAAAAAACGGCGACCACAACCAGAGCTAAAAATCGGCGATCAAGTACTCATTACTACGCATGTATTGAGCAAATCCTCCAAAAACATTACATCTAAGTTCACTCCACGACGCGATGGACCATATGTCTTAGTGAAGAAAATTGGTTCCTCAAGTTTTCAGGTAGCAAACGCACACAATCTGGAAAACATCTTGGGAACATATCATGTTTCCTCTCTCCAGCCATTCAAACCTTCTACTTCGACTCGCCAAATACCAGTTCAGCCTTTACGAAGACGAGGACGACCATCGAAGCAAGAGAAGCATCTCACTTCATCAAGACCATTTAAAATACGAAATTCGAAGCGAACAACTCCTACCAAATCTGCCGCATCATCGGGACGATCTCTGCGCCAGAGGGGGAGACTGTAACACGCTGTAACAACATACTCACTCATTAATTAAATAGTATACTCACAGGCTAAGTCAATATATGTGCATTGCTTGAAATTTGGACAAGCTTTAGTAAACTTTTAAAATGTAAAGCTTTTGTAAACTTTTGATATGTAAACTTTTGAAATGTAAACTTTTGAAATGTAAAGCTTATGTTAAAACAGCCTTAAGCTTTTAGAATTTTGCTATATAAGCGTAAGCACTACTGCATTAGAGGTACTGTTCTGAACCAACTGCGTTGGGAGCGATATCCTTCGGCCGTCCTCCAGACCTTTTGAGTTCAAATAGTTATAATAGTAATTATTTTTCTGAAATAAAATACGTGTCATTGAAAAGAAAACTGAGTTTTGTTCAAAGTAGAGACAGAGAGAAAGAGAGAGAGAATATTATAAACGTTAATAGCACTTGTCACTAGCATTGAGATTTCCTGGGAACCATGGACAAAGAATAGAAGATCGAGTATATATCCTTTGTTCGCTTGAAAACACAAAAGCCCTAACCAAAAATGAGTCTGCGAACGTAATCGTCTGTCAAAACTGACCGGTTTTAGAGCAAAAAAAGGCAATTTTTGACATACGCAAACAGGAGTTAACATACATACAGAGACTAAGCGAACGTATGTCAAGTCGTATCTCATCACCACTTTACTGACGGACAGCTCATGGCAATAATTGAGCAATAGGTTGCTTAATGAGCATTTTCAGAATACTCTATCCTGCGCATATTTGTTGAAATGAGGCGGCATTACATCATGTTTTCAAATCTAAGGTCTGTTCGCGTACACTATGCATTGCCGTGAAGTCGTTTTTGCATGCTGTTTGACTGAACACTGAAAATTATCCCTCTTTCATGAAAGAATCTGAGCTAGTGCGGCATCCTGAAAAGTGTTAAATGTTGTGGCGCGGATACATATTTTCAAATATATGCGGCAAGGAAAATATTTTTCGCGCAATGTTTTTATGAAAGTCGAATATTTTTGTAGATATACTTTATTACTGCTTAAGATGACTTTATAATCACTATCATTATTTCAGAATGAGACAAGTGTCACTTCTGGTTGTCACTTTTAAGGAAATACCATCAGAGCGTTTTTGTACTTTTCATGAATTTCCCCCTCCACATGATTCAGGAAGTTTCAGTCCATGAACGCGACTGAAAACACACGAACAGAGCTATTATTGAGAAAAAAAATGATATCCTGAAACATAAAAATAAATGCTAAAAATAATGCCAAATGCTAGCTCCGAATTTCTAATGCCGTTTTGGAAAAAATAATGCAAGATCTAAATGCTAAAATGGCAGCACTGCTAGCAACACTAGCAAAGTCACTGGGTTGGCGCTTTGGCATGCCTCCTATAGTATTGGTCGTAATTTGTAACTAAAATAAATAGTACCTTATACTATCCATAAGTTTTAATATTTTCCGTTGAAAATGGGTGAGATAATCATGCAATTTATGCTTCCTCGTGTTTCTAAAAACCAGCTTAATGGACGAAATTTGAATTTGGTTTAGTGCCATTCGCATAAGAAAAAGTAAAGTATGGGGAACCTGCCTCGCATAAGTACCGTTACGTGGCTGGCACAAACTACCACCTAAAATATAACAGTAATTAATTACTTAATTTTTACAGTGTTTCGTGGACAATCAGGATAGAAAAGAAGGTTTACGTGACTGACACATGGTTTACTATGCTTCTATATTCCCCGTTTTGGCCTCCCATAAGTCAGATTCAAGAGAATTTGATGCCAGGTTATCAAAACTTTGTCATATCAATGCAAATGAAATCTTTGCAGCAGTGATGTTTTCGAAAGCTCATTACATATCTAAGCTGGAAACTAAAAGTGAAGCATGGAAAAATACCAGAATCAAAATGGTAGCAAAATCTGAAAAATAATTAAATAGATAACTATACTGTATTATAAGCATTTTGTTAAATATTTAAATACATTAAGTTCTTGGAAAAATGCTTCTTTAAATACATTTACCAATTAACAATTCTGGAAAACATTAGCCAAACACCAATTTGGTTTCCATGGTCAATCATAATATTCCAGAGCATATTTGCTGCAGCAATCTGCAGTTGAAATTGAAGAACAAAAGTATTGCTTTACTTTTTCCCCCAACTTATCTCAAGCTGCTTCTGGTGATCGCTGTTCACTTTGTATGAGTGTGTACATGCAAGGAAATTTCCAAAACGGCGGCTTCTAACGATCGCTGTTTACTTCGTGTAAGCGTTTGTACACGTAAGGAGAACAGCAATTGTCAGAAGCTGCCATATTGAAATCAAATCCCAATCGATGTATGTGTAAGCCAGAACGCCGAACAAATTTGTATGGTTACACAAAATCGGGATTTTAAATCGGTTTTAATCCGAATCTCGTATAGCTATGCAAATCCCGAACGTATATGAATTGATTTTGCAGCACGTTTTTTTTGATATTTTTGGCTAAAACTAAATTTGGCTATGATTATTTTTTCAAACTTGAAATAATTGTTTTCCTGTCGGTCGATCTAAATTTGACATCTTTGTTACCAATTTTCATTTTAAAGTGAACTGTTTGCTGTCGCAAGTTCGGGAATAGAATCGACGAAGCTTGCTTATTTTTCTCTGACAACAGCTCCGATAAAATGGTTTTCTGATCTGCGTTTGCTACATAGATTAAAAACTCCGATTTATTGTTGAATTTAGACAAAGCAGGGGATTGTCCTCGAAAACTTTAAGTGTTGTTTTGTAGGTATATATCCCCACTAGACTTTCCTCAGGCGGAATATGCCACTTTTGGTTCTTTGACTTTTGCATTTTGCAATTTAAACATTTCAATCCCATTCAACTTACTGGCGAAAGAGCTTAGGGAAGTCTTTCTGAATAGGTCAGAATTGGGAAGAAATATAACAGCCACTCAAGAACGAGCGCGAGCACTTGAGGTTTGAGAGGAGCGCTGGGATAGGTCATAGGGATGCCAACTCTCCCGGAAAAATTCAGTTCACTTAAAAAATCTCCAAGCTCCCGGAATGCAGTTAATTTCTCCCGGAAATTTTACAAAAATTGCCTTCACGGAATTTTGATATTTTTATTTAT
The DNA here is from genome assembly GCA_963978885.1 of Nemotelus pantherinus. Taxonomy (NCBI): domain Eukaryota; kingdom Metazoa; phylum Arthropoda; class Insecta; order Diptera; family Stratiomyidae; genus Nemotelus; species Nemotelus pantherinus. The sequence goes on from OZ022265.1 coordinate 106,378,122, forward strand.
ATTTTATGCTCGCTTTTATATGCTTGTAAATAATCCAATATTAATGATTAAAAATCGTAAACTGCACTAGATTTGTACGATTGATTAAATAAAAGATCTGAGTGCTTCTCTATATGAGCCAATAAATGAGGATAAATTTTACGACGATCACTGTATGCTGCGGGAAGTGCATGACCTTGTCGCAAGTAAAACAAAGAGGGAAGACTTGCGTTGGGTTATTTTTTTGGAAAAATGTAAAGAAGAATCGGGCAAAGAAATAAACAAACTTGTTACATTCGCTCTATCGATCCCTACCGAAAATGTTGCCGCTGATCGTGTTTTCAGCGTAGTAAACGAACTGTGGTCAGTAGATATATAATACCAGTTCTGGCGCACTTAAGAGGAGTAGAAAGGGTGCAAATAAGAGGAGCAATAAGGACATGGTGCCTTCGATTATCGGCCCGCGCATGACGTAAGCGATGATCTTTGAACTAATAAACAGCTCAACTGGGCTTTTAGCTTAACAGGGTTGTTAATCAGTTCAACTATCCTATTTATCAGCCCAGCTGTGCTGTCAGCTCAACCAGGTTCTTTATCAGCTCAACTGGGCTGTTTATCAGTTTGAGATCATCGCTTATGTCATGCGTGGGATGCGCGTGCTGATAATGGCAGGCACCATGTCCTTATTGCTCCTCTTTGTTCCTCTTATTTACTCTTCTTTTGCTCCTCTTAAGTGCGCCAGAACTGGTATTATATACCTACTGTGGTGAAAAAATTGTAATCGGCTTAATAAAATACGTGTAAAATCATAAATTCAGGTATGCACAAATTTTAATTACACATGTAAAGAACTCTATAGCTTTATCCTTGCAAATCAAAAGACATTACAAGAAACTCGTTGTTTAAAGAAATATAAATATAAATAAATAAAATTGTTTTTCACTTATTTTTTTATTTTCCTCCCGGATTTCCGATCCACTGAGTTGGCAACCCTAGGTACGGAACATGAACGACTTGTTAATCCGCGCAATTAGGCTTAGTCGTGACCACGGTGAAATAAATTTGTACCTTAGCCAATTGCTATTAGTTCACGGCTCTTTTAGTAAATAACTTTATAGAATGGAGAAAGTCAAAATGGGTTACTGTAAATACTGTATTAAAGAAATCGATGATGCATTGCACACTTTCTTCAAGTGCTTGCACTTCAAAAAAGAACGAGAAGTGTTCTTTTCCACAATCGGCCCAGTGACTCTACGTACGTGTTAGACAGTATTGTAACTGGAAATTCCTCCTAATAGAACGAAAGTAGTCGTGAGGGCACCTGATAGTTGCTAGAGACCGTGTCAAAGTCATGCAAAAGCGATTTCGGCTCGGACTCTTTTGGTCAGCGGGTAATATTTTTAGGAAGTGAGAATCTCACATAATCCTGTATTCCTCGCAGGACACTTAATGAAAGTTTTGCGACACCTGTTCAAACAAAAGAAATTGAACAGTATAGATGCAAAAAAGTTATACAAAGCAAACTTTAATCGTCTGTTCTGCAAGTAAATAGTCCACCATTTTTCTTTCTTCTTTCGATTTCTCCTTTTGATAATTCAAAAAGATTGTAAATTGTTTTCCTGCCACAATAATATAAGGATCTGATCTGCTGCATTTTATTTGTTAACATTAATCAGGATCACATCAGCTATGTTTAAATATACTTCCGTTACATTAAAGCCTGAGCTGGTGAGCGTAATAAAAATCAATCCATCTCATATAATAAACTCGCGTCCTATCTACTCGTTGTATTCACTTAATCCACTTTTCCTCATAAGCTCCTATTCATGACGAGCACAAAAGAGATAGCCATGATTATTATTGGCCGTGGCTTCAGCCTGCATACACCGTAATTATAAACTTATTAAGTTCGGGAGCTGGGTGTTTTTCCAATCGTAATTGAATTATGAGCATACAATGTGCCCATCACGCGGTGCTTGCGATTTTTCATATTAAATTACGATGCCAAATGATAATAATCAATGATGAGAGATTAACCCTTCGTCGAGCTGCAATAAACAATGACGAACCCGGCGATAGGAGACGGAACGTACGATTCTGCCTGCATATACCAATAAGTGCAGGAGCGTAAAGCATACATTATTGGAAATATTCGATGATGTTAGCATATATTCAAATGGGTCCGTTATTGGAGCCACATTATGGAAACACAAATCATTCAAAACCATCCTCCGGGCATGGTAGAGGAGTGTGAAAACTAGATGTGAAACTTATTCAATTGAATAATAAGCTTCGAAAATTTCAATTCATATACTTCTGCTCTTGGGTGTCTCGTGTGACGGGTTTTTGCCAGATTTTGAATTTATCTATTTTTCACAAGTGCATCTTGTTGACCGAACTGATGCCATGAAAAATTTAAATTACGGTAAATGCGTTTTAAAACAAATAAAAAAAATTATTTCAAACAAATGGTGAAGAGAAAATCCTTCTTTTAATAGTACTTCCGACTGCATTCCCCTATCTTGAGGCCAAAGACAATTCCAAAACGACAACTACATCGCCAGGATACGTTGAATAAGGACCTTGTAGATAAAAGAGGTCTGCGAAACTATGTGTGATTTACGCCGTTCCATATATACGGAATCGTACCTGCAAGCGACATAAATGCTTGTTCTGCAATTCAAGGAGCCAAAACGGTCGATCTATGTGTACGTATGTATTTGAGCCAGCGCCACTGAACCGAAAACCGAACGAATCCTAGCATCCGATGAATAATATCTTCGTTACAAAACCCGGCAAATTCTCGTGCTCTTCGAATAGACGTGTTTCCAAGGAAAATTTTCCATTTATTTCAATATGAACGAACATTGAGCGGCTCGTACAACGTACATACATTAATATGTAGCTACAATTGTGTTCGACTATCGGTTTCCATAGACGCCAAAACCGAAAATATGCGGGAGACGATATTCTTTATCGAACCGCAAGGGCAATTGAGTTTAAAAGAATGTCTGGTAATCGGTTTTATGATCCTTTCTCATTTGCCTAATCCTGTGCATGGCATATAGGCCGCGTCTGCAATAAATTCGTATTTGGACCTTTAGCTTCTTTTATGGGTAGCTGGAAAGCCGATAAGCGGCATTTAAGCATACACTGTAGTACTAAAGTAAAAGTCAGGTTAGTATTACAATATTTTATCAAAAAAGTAGCTATTGATATGATTCAGTGATTAATTATTAGTGTATCCAGTTTTTCTTATAATAATCAATAATATGAAAATAAAGCCAGCGTTCTCATTTTCATTTCTGAAAAGTATATCCAAATCTATTTGTCAGTAAATCGAATGAGTAAATGTAAGTGATTCAGAAGGTATAAGCTACAAGTAAAATGAAAATGTCGTTTGTTTGTACTTTAATATTAATTAGAATAAGACTATTTATCAAAACTTTAATAACTTCTAACTTGAATATTGAATGTACATAGATATTGAATTGCAATGCATATAATAGCGATATTAGATTCAACAGGAAAGAAAAGCTTTTTCAAAAAATTCCGCTTAAATTGATTTCAAATTCGGGAGTTCGGTTGAAGAAACTACCAAAATGTATGCACATCAGTGGCGAGGGGTGAAATATCGATGGAGGGAAGCCGAATAATTATCCACAGTTTTATATATGATAATGATGTTTGGCATGCTGATGTTTGTCGCTGTTACTAATTTCTATTTAATTCTCGTCACACTTACAGATAGTATAAAAAATCATAATTCAAAAAAATGCTAATCACATGTAAATCAACAAATTATTAAGTAGTTTTTATAGAGTAGAGTCACATTCAACGTACATGAAACCATTTGTTTTAATGTAAATCATGTTTGCAAAAAAGAAGCATTGAAAAAGGTCTTTCTGAGCCTGTAGAACGCTGAATGGAAAAAACAGAAAGCAGCTATTTTCCATCCATTAAATTTATAAATATTTTGGAAATAAAGCGGTTGAAATGAAAAAGTCGCGAAAATATGTTGACGCTTAACATGAGGATGTACAGACAATTCTTCATTTACTATACTTTCACACTGTTTCGCGACTTTTACAATTTACAATTACAATATTTTTGAGTGTTAACGTATATATTTTAGGCATACATATAAAAAATATCAAGTTTCTGATTTCCCACGACCAATAGTTTTATTTACTTTTCTTTTATTTCCTGGTTTCTGCTTTTTCCTGCTAATTGGAAAGATGAAATATAATTTTAGGCAGAATATATATCATAAAAGAGTTTGATGCAAGACAGGAATTCTGCAGTCCTTAGTTTTCATTTTATCAATTTCGCAAGATGTAATAAAAGCTTTGCACTTCCAAAAAATGTCTTCGCCAGTTAGGTAACTTTTGTTCTTTTCATAAGTGCAGAGAATGTCAAGAAACGTTTGATATGTCGTGAATAGAGGCACTTAATACTTTTTAGCTTAGGACAACGTCCGAAAACGAAAACGAAGCTGCTAACAAAAAAATACATTTCTTTGATATTATTTACCAAAAATATGGAACAAATTCACTTGAAACATTTTCATTAAAACATATTACATTGTAAATTTTGATAGTCCTTGTAATACCTAAATAAATCAACATAAACTTAAAACCATAAATCACTCACAGTATGAATTGTTGTAGTCTCTTTTTTCTTTCAGTTAAACTTTCTTATGGCAAGCTCTGGCAAAGACTGATATTCTAGTTCATAGGAATGAATCTTTTATTCACTACATGCAAATATTAGCAGACCTTGCATGAAAATGTTTAAACTTAGTTGATTTACAGTTCTGCAAGCATGAAATTTCCCTTTTTGGCGTAGAAAAAATGTAGCTAAGATTTTTAAACTAAGGAAAAGGGCTACATTCTGGAGAAGTGACAATAACGTTAGCCGATTTGTTTATAAACATGCTTTAGAAACAAACTGTTGGCAGGCTACAAAGACAGAGCTCAATGCGCTCTATTACATCATGAAATGAACCCAAAAACTGAATTCTGATTTCATTTCTAAAAACTAGCATAAGAAAAATTTTAGTTTTTAGATAGCCAGTCAAATTGAATCTTCATACTTATATCTTAAATATATAATCTTCACGTTCTGTTTTTTATGTGAGCAATACGACTATCGAAAGTAACGTTCACATAAAAAGAGCAGAACGGCAATATTGAATGAACCCATCGAAACTTTTTCCCATTCTAGAACCATTCGTAAGCCGATCCATCACGGCTTATATTTCATCTGTTAAAGCGAGACAATGATAGCATTTCAGCAAGGAACGAAAAGAGACAGACACAAGGCAACACACATTTGATCAAAGCCTCTAGTGACTCGCAAATATGAATTTGCAAGCCGGGCAATTTCGGCTTATGAAAGGAAATTTTAACGTTATCGTATTATACAAAAGATAGTATGATCTTTAGTCATTTGAAATTTCATGTACATGTTTAAGATGCATACATCAGATGCATCAAGTAGGTCTAGATATTCGAAAGGGAAGCTGGAAGGAATCGGATTGTATGGACGCTTCGCCACTGATGCACATATATCTATAAGCGTATACAATATAAAATACAATACATTCTCTTCAACAAAAGCGTGTCTTCGATATTTTTTTTATGTGATATTTTTATACCGTTCTATTTTTGTACGAAAATTAATGAAAACTACTATTTCGCTGTCGCCTGTGAAATCTCCGTTGCTGTCCAAAATAGCTTCACACCTTTTTGGCATTCACTCCATGAGTTTTTCTGCGTATTTCACAGTCAACGATCTGCATATTTCACGAATGGCAGCGTCAAATTTCGCAGTTTGTTTTCTTCAAGTTTGGACCTGGAAAGCACCTCGACGTTTTTGATCGGATTTGCAGCCAGCGATTGTGATGTCTTATCTAATGTATTGAATCCGTTTTCCCTTTTTGCACTCCGTGCACTAGCTATTGCGCTGTTTTGGATCGTTGTCTTCTTGTACAATTCAATAATCATTTCCCGATCCAAACATCTTTTTTGCTGACTTTCTAAGACCATGCTGGTGAGTTTCCAACATTTTTTTGAATAATCAAACTCTCAGTAAGTAAGTATAGGTAGTTGAACCCATATTCCGAAACATTCCTAAGTATAAAATTTTACGGGATGAGAGCAAATGAATTCCACGATGAGACTAAGCACTCCGTATCGTATCCTGGACCCAAAAATAAGCTTTGTCTGAAAAAACTACATTCGACCAATCGCGGTTGATATTCGGGGTGACCCAGTACCTGCGTTTTTTCAAATGGGTTTCAGAGAGTTACAACACCTTTCCGGTTTAAATAATTTTGTAGCATTATTCTGTATTTATTTATTTTACGCCCATGAACGAATCATAAATCAAACCGTCAAAATAAGTTGTACTTAAGGTATTCAAAACATATCTGGAAAATACGTCCTATGCAAGTACTAGAGCCGAGAAAATACTGGGTTTCCCAATAAGAACGTACAAACTTTAAATTGGATAAAACGCTAATTGGTTTTGCTCGAAAAACGCTGCCGATAGCATTATTTACCGGATTAGAAATAAATATAATTATGGTATCGAGCAAATAACCATCACGGTTGCACCAATATTCGATGGCTGTGGCACACATTTTGCCAGTATAGCATCTATGTCAAATATTGTTCTCGAAGTCATCAAAAGTCGCAAGTTCTTTGGCATAAACCTGTTATTTAACGTACGAGTGGGGACCCAAAAGTAATGACACTACTCTTATAACGATATATTCATTGCAAACATTTACAAATTATGATTAATCTCTTTCAAATGATTGTCCATTAAAATAAATGCACTTGTCCAATCCTTTTTTCCTCTGACTGAAACACCCCTGGAACTGTTCAACTGTGATATTGTATAAAGCACTCGTCGAAGCCATTATCACCTTATCCGCAGTCAACAATTGCCGCCCTTTCAAGTCTTTTTTCATTCGAGGAAATAAAAAGAAACGGCTCAGAGCCAGATCAGGAGAGTAAGGAAGGTGGGGAACGAGTGTCAAGCGTTCTGATGTCAGAAATTGTTGAATTCGAAGAGCTGTGTGCGCAGGTGCGTTGTGGAGATGGAGAACTCACTCACCCGATACAAATTCGTCAATGTTTCAATTAACAGGCTCAAGCCTTGTTACTTGTCATCCTCTACGGAACTTGTCGACAACCCTTCCACAAAGTAGCAGACATCAGAAGCTTCGACAGCACCATTGCTACCTTCGGCTCCCGAAAACAGACCGGCGAGGAAAGTTTCCTTCGCTTCTCTCTGGCTGGGCGAATCACAAAGGTGCGATTCTTCTACGCCTCGCGACAACACGTAAAACGCTGACAAGGGAGGATTGTGGATACAAAAACACATCTCATTCATTAACACATTCACCACTAACCACACTACTTGACATTAAAATCTGCTTCTTTTTTAAAAAAAATCAAAAAACTGTTTCCTTAGCCTACTTGATATATAATTTTGGTGTGTTTGTTTAATGTCAAGTAGTGTGGTGTGTAGTAAATGTGAGAATGAATGAGATGTGGTTGTGTATCCACAACATAAAAAAGGCAACATACACTTAAAACACTTTCAATTTTTCAAAAATTGGTTTTCAATTTTTTTGTTTGTGCTGTGTGTAAGCAACTTTTAAATTTCTGATTTAGATATAAATGATCACAAGTAAATTAGTAATTGAAGTGCCTGTCGTCATATAATTTTCACATAAATTTAAAATTGCATCATACATATTTAGTCATAAGCTCCAGGCTGAAAACTGATTTATAGTTTTTTCATATTTTCGCTGAAAATCTCAAAAATGTTGAGCTTTTTTGCACTCTGTACCAATGAATTATCAATAATGATTATTGTGTAAAGCATCACCTATCAGGTTAGATAGTACTGTATAGGTTTACAAATTGGATTAACATTTATCGCCAGTGCCCATATTTTCTCGCAACTTACCCTCGAGCTCCCATGACCGCGAATACATCGGAGACAATTTCACGATGGTGCGCTTCCGCGCTTCAATCTTCTTTCAGATGCAGCATTCTGTATACGTGCATATCTTATGCAATATAATCACCTTAAAACTTTCCTGACAATCACTACATCTCGTTGCAAGCGAAAATTTCCGCAAGAATATCTCTATAAATTCCCAGCCACAATACAATTCTCACTGAACATGTTCATGGTAAGCATTATGCTCAGATTCAGCATCCTAGACCTTGGTACTATCGTTCGTGTGTCGGGATTGTCCTCAATAATTTTTCTGGGTAAGCAATTGCGATTCGAATTTACGATGTAAGTCACGTTCGACCTAAGGACACGTTCGGCTAAATGCAAATTCGGTGTACACTTGCCGCGTTCAGGCCAACAACTCAAATAACTCTCACTTAGTTATTCAGCTTGAACTGTCAAATTTGTCGACACAATCTTAGAAGCCATTTCAGCAAATATTGCTTGCTTTTGCAACCGTATTCGGCAATGGAATGATGAAATTGTTCCGTTGCAAGGATGAAGGTGGAAAAATCATGCGAAATTGCGATGGTGAAATATATTTGGAATTTTTTTAAAAATTGGAAAGGTAATTAATTTATGCTTATGGTTTGATTCATCGATATTTTAGATATGAGGAAAAAGTCGAAGTCAGTAGGCTTGTAATAATGAGTGTAAGTGGATAACACTAAACTGTATTGCTAGTAGGATGGTGATGCAAGGTAACATAAAACACGCATATTTCTGTACAATTAACTAATATTTCTCACAACAATGCATAATATGCATATAAATTCAAATAATTACTTTTCGATTACTGGCGCTTTATTTCCATTTTTTTTTAGACAAGTAGACTTGTACATTGTTGTTTACTCTAGACCGAAATCCCCAGCAACAAAGGTAAAAAAATAAAACACCGTAGGATGATGGACGCTAAGAAAGAATTTCCGAAAGTACATGGCTTAAATTTTGATTAGCTGTCGATCTGTGAGCATGTTTTCACTAGTTGTTAGAAGCATAACAAAATCATATGCAGATTTACATTTGTTTTACCATTTTTAGGGTTAAAATGTTTAACCCGAAGCTGACAAGATGTGCCTAAAAGTAGGCACAGAAAATTAACTTTTTGGGCTGCCATGTTCATAACGGTAAGCAAACTATCGTTTTCAGGTTTTTCGAAGAAAAAATGCAATTGATTGATGAAGCTTATGCTATGTTTACAAATTCAATTTGTAGTTTAATATATTTTTCATAGTGTATTAAAGGATACCAAGTTTAAAAGGAGTTTAATGTTTCGCAGCCCTGTGGCTGGGCTGCCGTCTTGAAATGCCTTTAAGAGGGTATTCTGGTCTAGAAATTTGATCAAATCGATTTTCTTTCGTTTGCATATTTTCAAAGTTTAGACCTTTAAGAATAAGCTTTTAAAAGGATTTTCAGAAATTCCAATTATTTTTGGAGTTACAGCTATTTTCGTGACACGCCAACTAACTGCCCGAAACGAGACTCCAAGGTTTAAACGCGTTTTTCTCGGAACTACTTTTCTCGATACGGTTGACATGATATCTCTAGTTGTAATGAACCGATATTGGTGAAATTTTGCACAAACTCTCTTAGCACTATTAGTTATCGTTTGACGTAGGTATTTTTCAATATTTTTTTTCTACTATTTATTAAAAATCCCCAAAGCTGAAAAAATGAGGAAAAAATACATTTTTTTTACATGGACGCCATTTTGTGAAAAAAAGAGTTTTTTCAAATCGCCTATGTCAGACAAATTTCACATTCTTCTTATTACAGAATTCACCAAAAATTTATGTTTCAAACCACCAGAAAGGTTGGAATCATGTCAACCATGAGGCAAGTTTTTTTTTGAGCCTTCACTTCGTCGGCCTGTATCAACATCAATTTGAATTTTTTTTATTTTTTGAATACATTTTTGTACTTTCAAAATGTTAATAAAAGACTGGTAAAAAAATATACCAAAAATGTTTATGGTTTTTTTTTTATTGCGTCCGTAAAATCACCTCAAAATCGAGCCTCTAGACCAGAATACTGCCTTAAGTAGAGTAAAAGTTTTATGATTTATGGCTTCCGATGCAGTAATGAATATGGAACAAAATTCGGTCGATCCTAAAGCATATCAAGTTTTGTAGATTTTTGGCTTGAAAATTATGATAAAGCTGACAACAATGGAAGTTTCAGTTATTTATGTATTTATTCATATTTATTTATACATAATTTCTGTCTTCGAAAACTGTTGCGTGGAAATCCAATGCAAGGATAAACAATTTTTACTAATAAAAACCTACTTTCCAGACGGCAAGTAGTCAGAATATTGAGCGAAAGTTAAATAAAGACTTGAATAGGTTAGGTAAGGTTCAACTAGCTGGCACATGGCCACACATAGACCCATTTGGTCCGTAGCGATACCAGATAAATGGACCCGGAGAAAGTTCAGTCCAAACGGCCATCGAAGGCCCCGGACTTTTTTGCGAACTGCAGTATGTCCTTCAGCCTCTGCTCCGCCACATGTGATAGATCCACCAGCCAGGGCTCACCGAAGCAGCGTTGCCTGGTTTTCCCCAGTGCCGGGCAGTGGCACAGAAGGTGTTGGACTGTTTCGGGGACTCCCGGCTCTTGACACTTCCTACAGGTGTCGCTGGTTAGGAGCCCCATTTTCATGGCATGAGCTGCTACAAGACAGTGGCCAGTTATGACACCGACCAGCCGCCTGCAGTCAGTCCGCGTTAAATCGAGCAGGAACTTGGTCGCTGCGTGATTGTATGACCCCCACATGATTTTGGTTTGCTTGCAGGTCTGAGTTGCACTCCATCTGCGCATCGCACCTTGCATCATATTGGAGTCGATAGAGTATTTGATCGTTTGGATTGGAGTTAAAATGTCAACCGATCCTGACAGGGGAAGGCTAGCTCCGTGCTTGGCTAGTGCATCCGCCTTCTCATTTCCTTCAATGCCCTTGTGACCAGGAACCCAGAAAATTCGGACTCTACTGTGGTTGCCCAGTCTGTTCAGGGCCTGAATACAGTCCAGTACACACTTCGATTTGTATGTGTAAGACATCAGAGCTTTGACCGCTGCTTGACTGTCTGTAAAGATGTTGATTTCCTCACTTGTGGTATCTCTGGCGTGTGCTAGGTCTGCGGCTTTACGTATCGCAAAAACCTCCGCCTGAAAAATACTACAGTGGTTAGGAAGCCTGAAAGCTGCTTCAATAGTTGCATCTGCAGAACATGTTGCAGCACCCACTCCGGCAGCCGTTTTAGAGCCGTCAGTGTAGATGCTAAGAGCTGCTGCGCCCCTTTGCTGATTCCACTCCAGCCCATCCCCCACAATCGCTCGATATCCCCGCTCGAAGCACAGAGTGGGAACCAAGTAGTCGGTGCTACCTGCGTACCCCCGCTCAATACTGCTGTGACCGAAGGATCGTGACTCGAAGTGTCCCGATTCCCTAAGCCTGACAGCAGCTTTTGCAGCTGCGCCCTTAACGAAGAAATCAAGCGGAGGCAGATGAAGCAGGACGTTCAGTGCAGACGAAGGAGTCGAGGCTAAGGCACCTGTGGTACAGAGAGCCGCCAACCGCTGAACTCTATTCGTCATGCTGGCAAAGGTAGCCTTATTTACAGCTGGCCACCAGACCAAGCATCCGTAGGCCAGTATAGGTCTGGCTATCGCCATATAAATCCAATGCGTTAAAGCAGGGCTTAAGCCCCACGTTTTACCCAGTACTCTCTTGCTGGCGTAAATCGCATTGCTTGCCCGCTTAACTCTCTCCTCTAAATTCGCCTTCCAGGTGAGCTTGCTGCCCAGAATAAGACCCAAGTACTTAGTTTGTGACTTGAGACTTAACCTGGCGCCGCTCAACCTGATTGGGGCCAATTCAGGGATTTTGTACTTCCTAGTGAAAAGCACGAGATCAGTTTTATTGGAGTTGATGCCGAGGCCCACGGTGTTTGCCCATTCCTCAACCAGCCCCAGAGCATACTCGATGAGCTGGCCGAGGGAGTGCGGAAACTTGCCTGAGACTAAAATAGTAATGTCATCGGCATAGGCCACAACCGTAAGTCCTTTGCGCTCCAACTTGTCCAAAATTGTATTTATGACCAGGTTCCACAAGAGAGGGGATAGAACTCCTCCCTGCGGTGTACTTCTATGAACCTGCCTGGTGATTTGTGACCCCGCCCACTCAGCCGTTATATGCCTTTGTTTAAGCATATTGCTTATCCAGCTGCGAACAGCGGGGTGGGTGTTAGTGGCGTGGAGGCTCTCCATAATGGCTGTTGTGTGCACATTATTGAAAGCGCCCTCAATGTCTAGAAAGGCTCCCAGAGCGTATTCTTTATAGTTGAGTGCCTTTTCTATTTCAAGGACTACTCTATGGAGAGCCGTTTCAACGGATTTCCCTTTCATGAACGCGTTTTGGGCTCTCGATAGAGTTTGAGATCCAAGTCTTTGCTTGATGTGGAGATCTAGTAATCTTTCGAGGACTTTAAGGAGGAAGGAAGTCAGGCTAATTGGCCTGTAGTCCTTCGGGTAAGCATGATTGACTTTACCTGCCTTGGGTATAAATACAACCTTAGCGTTCCTCCAGGCTGCAGGCACGTGGCTTAGTGCTAGACAGCCTTTGTAAATTTGTGTGAGCCAAGGAACGGTGAGCGCACCTGATTTTTGGAGCATGGCCGGTAGGACCCCATCCGGACCAGGGGACTTGAAGGGCTTGAAGGTGCCAATTGCCCAGACAAGCCTCGGCTTGGTGACAACTTCATCAATGCCTTCTGTGTCAATTAGATCGGACGCCTGTTGACCGGTGAAGGGGGAGGATTCATCCAAACAGCCCAGGAAGTGAGTGTCTACGAGGACCCTCAGCGTTTCCGAGCCGTTGCTTGTCCACTCCCCATCCGGCTTACATACCAGGCTAGGCGTGACAGGGCGTTTAGCCAGCAGATTTTTAAGTCTCGCCGTTTCCGATGTGGTCTCGATCCTACCGCACAGCTCTTTCCAAGAGCTCCATTTGGCTTTCCTAATTTCTGATTTATAAAGCTTAAGAACGTCCTTGTATTCGTCCCAGCATTCCCTGCAGTCAGCTGCTTTGGCTAACTTGAACAGTTCACGAACCTGCCGTCTGCGACAACCCAGGTCCCTGTTCCACCAGGGTGGCTTGGGTTTGCGCCTCGGGCGGACTTGGGGACAGGACCGTGCAAAAGCTTTAACGAGTTTACTCGTGAGTACGTTAACCGCGGCCTCCAAGTCAGCTGCGCTGCCAATCTTCGGAGGAGGGCCTAAGCCGTTAGTCACCTCCCGTTCGAAGTTTAGCCAGTTGGTATTCCTGGGATTGCGAAACGGTCGGTAATTACGAGCTACATTGAATTTTAAAGAGTAACTGATGTAGCAGTGGTCAGAAAATGATGGGCCTTCAAGGACCCTCCAATTCTCTATTAACTGCTCGTTTGAGTCATTGTGCAGCGTTATATCTAGCACGTTTTCACTACAAGGTCCCCTAAAGCTAGGGGCATTTCCTCGGTTTGCTACGACTAGATTATGGTTAATTATAAAACTGAGTAGAGACTCACCTCTATCGTTAATATCCTTGCTGCCCCATACTGTGTGGTGCGCGTTCGCATCCGCCCCCACGAGCAGCAATTCCTTCCTCTTGAGTGTCTCCGCGGTGAGTTTAACAACCTTCTCCGGCGGAGCAGCTCTGTCGTGAGCCATGTAGGTGGATACAAGGAGTACATGCCCCTCATCATCCCCCTCGCATGCTACCACCGTCATATCGTCCGTACTGAAATTAGATAGAAGATAAGCATGAAAATTCTTCCTCACCAACACAGCTGTTCTTATTCTTGCTACTGTGGTGGGGAAGAAAAGATTGAAAAGCTTTGACCCCAGTCCAGCAACCCGGCCCTCTGCAGAGATCCAAGGTTCCTGGACCAGCGCCACGTCAAACTTACCTTCCTCGAGCGTCAGCAGTAACTCGGCCGAGGCCACCTTACTGCGGTGTAGGTTTATCTGTAGTAGTTTCAGTGCTGGCCGTGGCATCCTCCTTAGCCTGCGCCTCGTCCTTTTGGGGCTCGGCCGTTGTGTTTTGCAGGTTCACCGTGCCAAGGTCCCTTTCGATCTCGCCAAACTCCAGAGTATTGATGTTACCGTCCTTCGGGTGGCGTTTCTTCAGGCGCAGATATACACTAGCTACGCCCCAAGCCATTTTACCAAAACGTGGATAGAGCAGGTCGTCAGCCTCCTTATTAATTTGGAGAATGTAGACCTGCCCCCCGTCTTGTTCTGTTGGCTTTTTTACGTCCAGGATCTTCCAATCTAGAGTTGGAACATCCGAATTCTGCCTTTGCAGTAGCTTCAGGGCCACCTCCGGTTCCACTACCCGCGGTATTGTTACCTTCGCTCTAGGTAGTGTTGGGATGTTCCTTCTGTCCACGATCTCAAGTCGAGCTCCTTCCCATAGACCCGGTAGCTCCGGGACTACAGCTGTGCACCAGCGCAACGTAAGCTCGTCGTTGCACTTAATAATTTTTACACCTCTGAACCAGCCTGCCCCGTCAAACGAAGGCATAGCCAGCTCAGGATGCTTCTCCATCCGGTCAATCATCGCGTTGAGCAGGCCTGACTCTACGGTCTTCCACTTCTCAAGCGACAATTGACCCAAAGGATTGCTACGATCAATAAGAGCCACGATGAGGTGCTGTTTTGCCACATCGCTGGCCATCATTGCTTTTTTCGGATTGGAGCTGGAGGGTTGTTGGTCTCCTTGCCGGCTGGAAACGTTCTTTGGCCTCTTGGGCGCCGGTTTTTCGTCCTCGGTCGATCTCTGCCTTTTGTCTGCTAGCCTTTTGTCAGCTAGCCTTTTAGACAGACTCTGCTCCACTTTGTTATGGAAAGCAGAGCCCTTGAGCACTAACTTTTCTTTCCCAGCGAAGTGCTCCCGGCCCTTTGCCACCGCCGTCCGAGCCCAGCTTAGCCGTTCCTTCTCCTCCGCGGAGAGGGTTGGTTTGTCGCTGAGCCTGTCGACAATGCGCAGTGCCGATTTATACTCCGCCAGGGCTTTTTTGCCCTCTTTGCTCGGCTTGGGCCTGTTCCTCTTATGGGGACCAGCACCTTTGCCTCGCTCAGGCGATTTGAGGAGCTCCTCCTCCGCTTCGGACGAAACCATGCTCTCCGAGTCCGAGTCTACGAGTACTCTGGCACCCGAGCGCATTAGCTTCGCGCGGCTTGAATGGCGGCCAGCGGAGGTGCTAGCTCCTAGATTGGTTGTTGTTCGAGGTGGGGATCGTTGTAGCTTAGAGCTCCTCCTAAAAGGGTCCGCTACCGATTCCACCACCTCTGAGAGTTGTGTGGGGCCACTTGTCATTTGATCTGCTACGGTGGCCAAGTGGTCAACCTCCATAGCATTGCAGTCGATGGATAACGACGACCCGGGGCCTGCTCGCTCACCCCTGACGGCCGCCGGTACTGGGCATCCGACTCCCTGTACCGTAACTTTTTCTCCTATAAACTCGTCCATGTTTGGTTTTATATTCGGGGTCACCTTCCCCTAGGTCCGCTTAGCAAGGCAGCAACGCATCTGGCTTGGTGAGCCACTGCCTTGAGCCCCCTCACCACGACAAGGTGACGGACCGTCGAGGAAGGGAAGTTTGCTGCTATGGGAAAGTTTAATTCAAAATACACTAATTGGAATTGTTTGTAAAATAATTGCAGGGGTTTCTTACTCAAGCACCAACTTACTTATAGCCACTACGACGTTATCTACAGTCAAATACATATTGACTATCCAAATCGCTTCAGAGGATATTCTTCAAATCTGAATACAGGTCTCACAAACTGTTGTCGACAAATCTCACAAGCTTTTACCTACTAATTCTGCTCATTGATCACTTTCAGGTTAATGCACAATTGCTGAAAAAAAAACTAGAATTGCTATGAAACTCCGATGAACATACATAGCAAAAAAGGTCTAGGCGATAATAATACTTATCTTAAAAATATATTTGGAAAGCTGCGGGTGTGACTATTCCGAAAATAGTATTTGAAATAAAAACTCTAGCGCATCAGAATAGCTAGAAAACAGATTTTTGAAAAAATTGGCTTTAAGTGACCAAAAAATATTGAAAGACGTCATACACGTTTTTGTAGCATTATAAAAAAATTTTAAGCTACAAAAACCATTTATAACATAGAAGATGAATATGTTCAGTGCTGGCAACACCTTTACAACCAAGCAGCAGTAAGTCAACCATAACAAGCCAATTCTAAAATTAATCTATCTTTTGAATAAATCTATCTTTTTCAGCGATTAATTGATGTTTCAGGCTGCCATCCAAAAAATTTACTAAACTCGGAAAATTTCAACAATGGTTCCTTATTTTTATTGTAAATGCTTTGCATATGAATATATAAGGGAAACATCTATTGCAATGTGAACATAGTAATTACAATGTATGATTTTTGTAATTGTTGAATTTTTTTTCTAATGTTCGAAGAACAGTAGTATTAAAATCACTTTGGCCAAAAATTCATATTTCTATACATAAATATAATTATATATATATATAAATATATATATATATATATATATATATATATATATATATATATATATATAGATATATATATATATATATATATATATATATATATATATATATATATATATATATATATATATATATCATCAAAAAATTTAAGTGAAAAAATATCAGGAACGCGCCAGCCGATCGAACTGAAATTTTTAGACTACATTGGTGTATATGCAGAATAGGTACTGGTTGCACCAAATGTGAATTATCTTTAACCATTTGGCGCCGACGGCCATTTTAGTGATATGTTTAATATACCTATTATTCCGTCCACAAATTACATTTGTAAAAATAAAGTTAGCGAAATAAATTCCGAGCTTGTTTTAAATGTAAATCGGATAATGTTTTGGAAGTTTTTGATCCCATGTGTGCACTAGGTGCCTAAAAAGAAATTGGGAAAGTCTGGAAATTTTTAAATTGGGATAACTTTTGACAGAGCTATCAAATCGATATGAAATTTTCAGGACATACTATTTAGTTGTAAATCCATGTTGCTTTTTATGAGCATGTTAGCAACTTTGTAGCTAGGGCAGGCACTGAAAGTGAAAACCTTCAAGTCATCGACTCTCATGAAAAATTATCGCTTATTTGGAAAAAAAACCCCACTCATATATACATTTTGTACTTTGTTTACATCGCTAAAGTAAAACATTTGAAATTTTACAACGGGCAAGAACGGTAACCCTTTCCCAATTTACCTATATTTTTAGCATCAAAAACTTGTGTCCACGGGAACTCACGACCCTATAATCAGATAGAGTTGAAATTTACAGCATGTATTGGTATTGAATAGGACCAGATCTGAAAGAAATAATTTTGAAATTTGGGAAAAATCACTAAGAAAAATAACGGCTTTTAGCCCTATAAATTCTGATTAAGATAGGAAATACATGTAAAACTGAAACAAAATGGTAATTTCGGATTGATTTAAAAAATATATATTTGTATAGGTTGTTGAATTGTGATCATGGGTCCCTTCTTGTCTATAAATCGGCATAGACAACGTATATCGTCTCTATAGCTTATCAAAGCAGAGAATAAAAAATTTTCCTTTTCAATTTTGATCATCCCGCAAAAACAATTCCAATATACACTCTGACAAAAAAGTATCCGGAAATTCTCATATAAATTGCCCGCGGTGAGTATTTTTAAGTATTTGAAATTTCTGTATGTTGGTAGGACTGTCCCTAATTACTATGCCAAACATGAGCGCGGTCTGTCAACTAGTTTTTTTACGACAGCTGTTGAAACCAGTCGATCTCAGTGGTAGTCTGCGAATTTTACAATGGAAAAAAATATTGAACAAAGAGTTTGTCTCAAATTTTGTGTTTTGAACGAAATTTCGTGTGCTGACTCGTTGCGAATGCTGGAAAAGGCTTATGGAGACTCTGTTTTATCGAAAACCCAAGTGTACGAATGGTACAAAGCCTTTAAAAACGGTCGGGAGATCGTCGAAGATTTGCCTCGTTCAGGACGACCTTTGGCCTCTTCAACCAACGATAACTTCGAAAAAATCAAAGAAATTGTGCTCGAAGATAGCTCGTGATCTCAACATCTTTTGTGAAACCGCTCGTTTGATTTTGGTGAACCGATTGGGCATGCAGCGCGTCACCGCTCGGCTCGTTCCGTTAGAGCTGAATTTTCTTCAAAAACAGTACCGGATGCAGGTAGCTGCAGACATGCTGGATCGTGCGAATTCTGATCCCACGTTCATGGGACGGATCATAACTGGTGACGAGACATGGGTCTATGAATACGACACACAAACGAGCCAATAATCATCGGAATGGGTGGGAAAAAATGAGCCAAAACCGAAACAACCACGCAAAAGTCGTTCAAAAATCAAGACGATGCTTATTGTTTTCTTCGATATTCGTGGTGTGGTTCATCATGAGTTCGTTCCGCAAGGTCAAACAGTCACAAAGGACTTTTATTTAACTTTTTGAGACATTTGCGTGAAAATATTTGCCGTAAAAGGCCGGATTTGTGGCAAAACAATTCGTGGATTTTCCATGACGATAACGCACCATCTCATCGAGCCACAATTATTAACGATTTTAAGACCAAACACTCGATAAATACCATCGACCAGCCACCTTATTCACCATATCTAGCTCCGTGCGACTTTTTTCTTTTCTCTAGACTGAAATTACCGCTCCGGGAACCAGATTTGACTCCATAGACGCCATAAAGCAAAATTCGCAGAAGGACCTAAAGGCCATCCCTGAAAGCGCCTATAAAAAATGTTTCCATGATTGGAAAAAACTTTGGCACATGTGTATCGCTTCAAATGGAGCATATTTTGAAGGAGTTTCAATAAATATTGCAGAAGTTTAATATTTTTGCATTTTATTTCAAATTTCCGGATACTTTTTTGTCACAGTGTATATTGTTTGTTCAGAAAATGTTTAATATTAAATCCTTAAAATACATGTCTCAAAGTAAATGAAAATATTTTTTTAATAATTTTTCAACTAAAATGTCGGTGATGCGAGCGAATGAAAAAAACACATCAAAAACTGCCTCGTACAACTTAACGCCTGTTCCAGGGAACTTGCAACATTCAGGGAAAAAAAAACATGCTAATGAGATGTAAAGTTCAAAGGTTAACCAATAAAATTTATTAAAAAAAATTAAATTTTTACATTAATTTTAGATTAAACAAAAAAATCTATTATTTTAAAAAAAAAATCACGTTTTCAACATTAATAAACAAATAATTTTTCCGACATTAATAAACAAATTATTTTTCCGATAACATGTAGGTTCAACGAGTAGATAATACTGTTTTGTAGATGTGGTATAAATTTGAGCCGGATCGGTTCAATATTTTTTTAGATATTTTGTACAGAAGTTGAAAAAGTACTACTTTGAGAAAAACGCGTTTAAAGTTTGCGGTAGATAAAAATCATTGATTATTAGTTTTTATTATAACTTGTTCGTAAGTCAGCGATTCCAGGTCCATACAGCAGCCCTTCTGCCTCTTTGTGCATATCATTTTGGTGCATTAGAAGGCCACGGCGAGCAATTCGGGCTTCTTTTGAGCTGAAAAGATTTCGAAGGATCTATCGTTCTATCCTGTCGTTGTCGGCTGTCTTGGCATAACTAAATAAGCCGGGGCTTATTTCGGTACCTAAATCATTCATTAGGTGCAAGAGGAACGTATGGCCATTGTTGAATATCCCAGCGGCTAGATAAGCTGATATTTCGACTATTTTCAAGCCAGCAATCTAACGGTTTTTACTACAAGGTTCATAAATACAGGCCCCTTTGTATATTATAAATATATACAAGTGTAAATGTACATCTGTATCTATATTTCCTTAGAATTATAGTAGGAAGTCACAATTAGAGAATCACCCATAGGGCGAAAGAGAAATTAGGCAAGGACGCGCGGCAGGTATGCTCGACCGGCTGGGGAACGCTATAACTGACTATATTTCCAGAAGTAATACGAATATCGCTTCAATTTTTTTTTTGGTGTAACAAATCGATTTTTTTAGCAGTTACATGTATTTCCCCCTTTAAGTCACTCGATTTTGATAAAATTCACACAGTAGGTGAACCTTTTTTAGGCCACGTTTGGTAGAAATTTGGTTGAAAAATTCGGTTGGAGCTGCTAGCTATGGTAATTCTGGTGGTAAGAGTAACCCTAAATTTCTTTGTATCCCTATAACTTCCAATGCAGTGATCGAATCAATACGAAATTCACAGAGCAGGTTGACTTCAACGTGAGGCAGATGTGACTTTGGTGCTAGCAAAGGGCAGCCAGCACGAGGCATTTTTGTTATTTTCGTACCAATAAATGATTGCACTAAGTATTCGCATCGCGAACATTTGCAATGAAAATAAGTAAACCATTTTTAAATTTTCTAAGGTCTGGACATTTTTCTGATGACAGCCCCAAACACTTTTCTATCACTGTAAATTTCGATGAAGACATCGAAATTAAATTGGCTTAGGGTCTATTATTACAAAGGATATATTAGCCTTAAGTAGGAAAAATAGCTAGTGGTAGAATACACATTCAAAATCTGCACAAATCCTCTGCTGTTCTTCGAACATTAGTGTTTCTAGCGGTTCTGATATGCTAGGGGTTTTTTAATGTTGAACTGCTAAATCTATAATCATTGGCCACTAGCCCATAAAAAACTTCTCCGTTTACGGTTATCCCTGGCCCTGCTATTATTTAGAGATGGACTTTCGACACCTTATGAGCTAGATACCCAAGTGTTTAACATTTCATTTACGCCATTAGCACTAAGTGTCCTTGAACCACAAATCAATCCAGCAACGGCTGAATTAATTCTTCAACTAACATCTCAAGTTTTCCTTCTAACCTCGAATACCAAGGTTATTTCTTCCTAAATGTTGAAAACACGCCCAATCGATTATCCCATCTCCATAATAACCATCATGTATGCAAAGAACTGTGTTTTTATGCATAAGCTGATAGCCGTATTTCCACATGAAATTCTCCAACTTACAAAGTGCTGACAGCGACACTGCCCTAGCGTCGGCTTCAGCGTATTACTCTTCTCCAGCAAATAAATAGCGAACCTAATTTAGCATTCAACTCATACATAAACATTTCGCACTTTTCCGCAAAACGGAGCAACACAATGAAAAAGGCACGGTGTCCGATGAAACTAAGAAGTCTAGAAAAGTACGAAAGTATGAATTGAAAAACACAAAAAAAAACCTTAAATTTCGGTGAATAAATTTGTATGATAAAACAGTCGACTACGATCGGGCCGGCACACCTCAAAATCCTGGTAACGGCTCGGGCTCGGGGACTAGCGACTATTTAATTTCCGCCACGACTGCAATGTGTGAAAATAAAACTTGAAAATATATAATTCATAATAATAACCACTTTCCGGTTTGCTCAAATAATGCCGCAAAGAGAGAATACATTGCCATTCATCCGAGAACGATAAAGCACAACGTGCACAATATAAATATGCATGTGGTGAGGAAGGAGAAGGATATTATAGGCAGGCATATGAGGCTATACAGATGCAGAAACCAAAAAGGCAGAACAGTCGTTTTCACAGCAAACTGCAGCACAATACAAACTTTCCGGTCATATTGGTTGATTTTATTTTAAAAATTTTGCGGACATTAAATCATTCCTGGAGATAATTTAAATTTGGTTGATACTACTTCATTGTGGAACACGGTCACCGTTTGAAATATGAAAATTTTGCATTCGTTATCATACTTGGAGCGACCGAAGCTATGCTGATATGGGAACAGAATACGTATTGGACTGTGAAGTATTTAAATTAAATTGTACCTTAAATTTGACTGGGGTGAGGAAAACGTGTAAAAATAGTGTTAAATATGATCGGGGTCTTAAAAAATTCCTAGATATTTTTTTTTTTAGGTATGTTCATTGTGATAGCATTGAACGCAAAAACTAAAGTATGGTTATTAACAGGACACACTTGGGCTTGTTCGGATTTTTCCATATGTACAATTTTATAAATATTTTTTTCCAATTTTCCTCCTTTTTGATTGAGAGAGCTCCAAGATACACTCCATTCAAAATATGTTAGCCATTTTCTTTCACCACTCTCCACTCAATGCTTCTTGAAGTCCCTTTCAAAACTTAAACAAAATGTGAAATCAAGTGCACCGAATCTCTGTTGAACACAAATAATTGCATGCGACTGCAATCGAGCAAAAATCCAAAAGTGCAACTCTGAGATGTCTTAACTTTTACTATTCATCGATAGTCGCACCGAAAGCTATTGATCTTTTCGTTTTCGGTAGTTCGAATCTTGACTTTTTTAACAGATTCTGTAACTCTATTTAGAGTGTGAAATTAGTTTCCAATAAAGTTCACATAAAGCAAGAAGTACTCGTAGCACCTAGGAAATCACAAAAGTTTGTAAGGAGTCATCGCTGTACGAAAAACGATTGGCTGAGCTCATGTACGTACGATGGAACTTTGACTGACAAACTCGAAGTTTCTTCTTACGAGTTCCGGGCAGGATTGCAGTCGTACATGAAGAAGGACTTGACGTGATTTTCGGGGAAACGAACGAAGTGAGATGTTTGCTGCGACACATCAAAGTTCGCTTTTTGTTCAACTCTGAAATCTGGAATGGCTAGAAATAAAGTTAAGTATAATAGGATTGAATACACTTACCCTGGCAACTCGTAGTTAATTGTTCAGAACTGTTTTGAATGAAGACTCGCTGATAAGGCAGATATCAGACGAACAAGTTTCGGACAAAGCCAGGAGATTAAGGCTTTCACCATGCTAGAGGCAGATACGATAGTTTGTTTCGTAAGATAAATTCATTGTGTTGTAATTTTGTTGGTCTAGTGGACTTGCAGCTCAGTAGATAATTAAATTCAAATATTTAACCGATGAAATAATGTATGTTGCATTAAATTACACGACAGAATGTGGTTTTCTATGTTGCATTGTATTCATAAGTTATATTTTCTATGCTTTCAGCTAGCGAATTATTCAACTCAGACACTTTGCTACCAGCTATTTCTAATGCTATGAGCAAATATTAAATAGCAGTATAGTTTGGTTTTTTATTTTGGTGTACGAAATATTTTCCCTGCATATAGTTTAGTTCCTACAACTATATGCAAACCAAATTTAATACATTTATATGATAAAATATATTTGTATACGGAGGAAACTATCAAAAGCTTTCAACAAAAACTATCATAAATACTTAATTACCTGAAATTCGCATGACTTAATGTGTCACAATTATTAAGCTGATTTTCTGTCTATAGGTAAGATTTGCTGATAAACAAGCTGTAACGATTTACAAAAGGATATGTGGAAAAAAATCCAACACTGTAGCCTACACAATTTCTCCTTTAAATTAATCACAGCCTGTGGTGGCTCGTTGTTTTGAGACTTAAGGAAGTACAAGCAAAATATATAAGCATGTAATATAGATAAGCATACTTATGAAGCACGTAGTCAACTATACATGCGATTTTTTTTGAAATATTGTAAAGAATTGACCATATTTTCATGAAAAGTCAGTGATTGATTGTCAACAGCTTATTTCAGTGATATTATATATAAATATGTGGTCAAAGTTTTTAACAGCTCAAAGTTGAGAATATAATGCACTTTTTAGCAAATTAAATTAGATAGCCAATACCACAACAAAAAAAAATTCCTCATATACGAGGGTTGATCAATAAGTAATGAAAATGAATATAAACCAAGGTGATTAAACTTAAAAGATATATTTATTTTTCAACATATTCTCCTAATAAGTTAATACGTTTAATTCATCTTTTTTCTAAACCCAGGATACCCTTAGGGAAATTTTTTTATCTTGACTCTCCCAATATGCCTCAACAGCGGCCATCACTTCGCTACCATCTTCAAATTTCTTACCCCAAAGATATTCCTTAAGCCGAGGAAGAATGTAAAAGTCACTGGATGATGTAAAGAAAGTTTTCCAAGGAAAAATGTAAAAGTTCGAATCCTGTTTTTTAAATTGCAGCCACCGAAACTGCAGTTTTGTAAGCCGGTGCGTTATCTTGATGAGACAGAACTCCGGCTCGCAGTTTGCCGCGTCATTTTTCTTTCATTGCCTCTCGCAATCTTCTTAGTAAGAGTCTGATATAGTGACTTCCTTTTCCAAATATTCCACTATGATAATTCCTTCAGCGTCCCAAAAACCCATGCATAGCCTTCCCCGCCGAGCTCGACACTTTGAATTCCTTCGGCGTTGGTGAAGAGGGTTGCTTTCACGTCATCGATTGCTATTTAGTTTCCGGATCAAAATGGTAGATTAAAATCTCATCCGTGATCACGGAACGTGACAAAAATATTTCCTGATCTGCCTGGAACTTTTCGAGATTCACTCTCGAAATGTCCAC
Organism: Nemotelus pantherinus; assembly: GCA_963978885.1. Taxonomy (NCBI): domain Eukaryota; kingdom Metazoa; phylum Arthropoda; class Insecta; order Diptera; family Stratiomyidae; genus Nemotelus; species Nemotelus pantherinus. Next base: position 106,402,604 of record OZ022265.1, read on the forward strand.
TCGTTTCTTCTTTTGCCAGTCGGCTAACATTCTCGGTCCCCAACGCGCAGAGACCTTCTTCATATGTTATTCGTTGGCAACGATTCTTTGAACACCGCCATTCGAGATCCTTGTGACTTCAGCTACTTACTTGATGGTCATTCTTTGATCTACCAACATGACATCTTTGATTTTTTCCACATTGTCTTCATTGAGGGACGTGGTTGGACGCTCTTCGCGGTGTTCGCCTTCATTGGTTGTTCTTCGCAGCTTAAACTCTTTGGCTCAGCGTACAACGGTGGAATATGGAGGAGAAAAGTCCCTTAATGTTTCCACCATGTCGCCGTGAATGTCTCTGGTAGACAATTTTTTCAAACAGAGGTACTTAATGGCAGCTCTAATTTCGTATTTCTCTATTTTGATGTTCTCTCTTCGACTGTTCGTATTCAAATGAATGTACCTCCCTGGAATCATTGCCTATTTATATGTTTTTTTTTATGCTGAAGTAAACAACATTTTTTTTGGAATCTTATCCGAACTGGCAATAACCGATTATAATTATTTATTGATCATCCCTCGTAATTTGCAAGAAAAGCGCCCAATATACAAAGTTGCCTTTTGCGAACAGTTAACTGAACGAACCTAGTAGTCTTGGCTGCCAAGAATCAATAAGATCCTTTTTTCGCTCAATTGATTTATATGAAAAAGACTGCCGCAGTAAATCCTCTATGGCACAATAACAGCAATATTGGTTTTCCACTTAAAAATCCATATTAAACGGGTAAATACTAACTTTTCAAAACAGAATCTATTCAATATGCTCTCACTTTAACGAGTTTTATATTATAATTTACTTGAAAAACTATCCTTTTATCTGTCTTGAACCGACCGTATTAATACTGATAACACAAAAAATTCAAGTCAAAAAAATTATAATAAGTGCGTTTTTTTTTGCCAAGAAACATTAAAAAAACGCATCTAATGTAATCTATAAATGCGAAAAAAGCACTTCAGAAATTCAACATAGAAATAAGATCAAAATAGGCGAAAGCAATCAAGTGGTCATATCACCCAAAGCACCTGAACCGAGAAACTCATTTTGCGAAAGTTTACCCAAAGTAGATACAGAAAAATCGACCTGGAAAAATTGCACACGAATTAATGTAACTCCTAGATATTCTATTCTCTATAGAAACATCACAATAACTTGCACCGTACATACACCTTGCGAAAAAAGCATAAAAGGCATCAAATCAGAAGGGGAACAAGTCGTAAGAAGAGGAGCAGAATAAAATCTAAAAATTCTGTAACGTAGATCATCACGGGAAATAGAAACATAACAGAACCGCGGATGATTTTTCAGCGTCAACATAGACGTCCAAAGCAGTCAAATGGTCATTTTACCAAAGCACCAGAACCGAAAAACTACGTCATTTTGGAAAGCAAACCCAAAGCAGAAACAAAAAACCGATCTGGGGTAAATTGCACACAAAAAAATGTAACTCCTACTATTCTATTCTCCACATGAACATCACAATAGCTTAAACCGTACATGTGAACATGTGAACAGCAGAAAATGCTTCGATCCCTGAGAAGAGGAGCAGAAGAAAAACTACACATAAACTATGAGGGGCAACTGTAACATAACAGAGACGCCGATAACTTTGCAGCGTATTAAATAAATTAATTCAAAAAAATTTCCGGGTATTTCAGTGGGTGGATGTGGCACGAGTTTTTTTTAATTTCTCTATCTGAGCAGCGTCCGCGATGCTATTTGCACTGTTTCCTTTGCGTACATTGACGAGTCGCCCCTGATCACAGCACCTACAACAGCGACATGTGGATACTCCATTGTAGCCCGATCTGCTTCTACCGGATCAATAATGGCATTTACTTAAGTTTCAGATTTAGCCTGGACCAAGCAATGCCATAAATCAGACTGTGACAGAACAGTGTTAGTTAGAGAATAGAGTTAGTTAGAGAATAAAGTTAATTAGAGAATAGAGTTACAGAATCTGACACTCTGCAAACATCTAATCCTGCTCAGGAAAATGATTTTAATGCGGATGGTCTTTTAAAGATTACTGCACCTACCTTGCAGTTGTTCTTATCTCGAGTTTCTGCAGACACATTTGAAAGTGATATGGTTGAGTGCATACATCAGAGACTGGGAAGTTTCAAGAACGTGTTGTGAAAAAAACTTACTTCAGACGATCGTTTTGTGGGCTTTTTTAAGCTGACTTTCCCAGGTATTTGCCTTGATTTTTGACCCACTGACGTTCTTATCAAGACCTTCAAACATCGTCAGCGTTCCGAAAGTTTTCGAAAAGATCAGACTCCGAACTCAAGTCAACAAACGAACATAAGTCTTATTGACAATACTTTGCTGATAAATTATAACGTATATTATCAGAATTTTTGTGAACTAAAAACCAAACTGCAACAATTTGTACGTGTTATCCTTTGAAAACTAAAACCATGGATGTCTTCCATCCTTCTAACATCAATTAGAAAACGTGATAGATTAGGACTCGCTCTTAAAAATCACCCAAAAAATGAAAAATTGATCCAATATTTTCATAAATACAGGAATAAACTGAACGATATAATATCAAAGACAAAAGCTATGTATTTAAAAACAAAATAATAGCGGTGGGAAATGATTGGAAAAAAGTCTGAAAAAGAAAAAATATGGCAACTTTAAACAAAATCTATTATCTGAATTGTCAATGGAAGCACAAGATTATATGTAGATAAAAATTCAGAGCAAATAGCAGATGTTTTCAACAAGTATTTTTGCACCGTAGGGAAAAGTATCGCTGAGAATATAGACATCAGCAACAACAATGAATAAAATGATTCATGGGGATCAAACTACGGTGCAACAATCGAGCCCGTTCAAGAATGAGAAATTTGGCGGGCAATAATAATAACAAGACCTGGTTTCGATGGTAGACCAGGTGAATGGTGATAGTAAAACTGGTGAATGTCTTGAAAAAATAAGCAGACTTGTAGTAAACCCGTTGACATACCTAGTTAACCTTAGTTTTAAATCGGGTGTATTTTCAGACATATACAAAACCACTATTGTAACTCCAATTCCTAAAGATAAAAGTATATACGACATAAAAAACTGCCAGCCTATCTCCCTAGTATCTAATGCAGCAAAAAAATTCGATAAAGTGGTCAAAACAAGTCTAATGTATTTTACAAATACCCGCAACATTATAAACAAAAATCTGTTCGGTTTCAGGGAGCAACGCAGCATTCATGACGCAATCACCCTTTTAAGCAAAAAGATAATAGAGTCCATTGACTAAGGAAATAAGCCACTAGCTATTTTCTTAGACTTAGCCAAAACTTTCGACTCCATTGCTTTTAAGAAAATTATTGAAAAACTGTATAAACTGAACTTAAGCAAGAAATGGATAGAGTGGATGAGAAGCTATATACTGAAAGGGCAACAGTCAGTTAAAATAGCAGGAGCAAAAAGTCCTCAGCGCACATTTGATTATAGTATACCACAAGGTACAGTTCTTGGTTCAATTTTCTTCTTAATATATGTAAATGATATACACGCATTCCAGTTAAAAGGGCAAATTATTTCATATGTCGATGTCACTGTACTACTAATAGAGGATACTACGTGGAGTAATGTAAAAGTTAAAGCATCATATCGTTTTTAACTCTTTCTCATTGAATGTTGATGAGTCAAAATTTATGACATTTCGCATTACACAACTTAAAATACTGACAAATTTAAATGTTACCATTCACACAAGTAAATGTAATGTGTGTTCTGACTGTGAACCAATACAGCAAGTAATGCAAGCACTATTTTTTTAAATAAAAAAAAGTGATTAAATGTATAACTTATACATTGATTAACAAGCTGCTTCAAATCAATTTTAATGTCTCATTTCAGATAACCGGTTAAGGCTCGTTTCACACATATGAGGTTCCATTCGGTTCGGTTCGTTTTCGGTCGCTGCCGACAAGTGTGAAACGATAATTCGGTTTCTATTCGGTGCCTAATAGAAACCGCATAGAACCGAATACTCCCTGAGCACGAATAGGTTTCATCAGGTTTCTATTAGGTGTGAACTCGTGTCCAGGGAACAGAAAGCAATCAAGGCGTTCACACATGCACGGTTTAGAATCGGTTTCAAACTGATTGGATCATTTGATTTTTTTTTAATTTATAAATTATCAATTTGGATCTCTTAATTTGAAATATTTAGACGTTTTACCTAGTTAGTTTAGTCCGTTTTAGTTAGTTTTATTATCACCTATAATTTTTTTGAAATTATCAGTCGCAGTTTTTCTGATAAAATGAGCGATTTATAAGATGTTGATGTGGGTTGGCTGATTTGTCCTGTGCAATCTAAAATAGAAATGTGGGACAAAACTTGTGCAATATATGAACATAAATTTAAGACGCAAGAGGCATGAAAAAACGTTTGTGCGGAAATTTTTGAAGACTTTAATGAATTTTTGAATGAAAAAACACCAAATCTAATATGAACCGTGTAGAGACCGCGTATGTGTGAAAGGGTTTCATTCGGTTCGGTTTATTTTCGGTTACAACCGAAAACAAACCGAACCGAACGGAATCTCGTACGTGTGAAACAAGCCTAACTCAGCTACAAAATGATTTTATAAGACGAATGAAATGAATTCACAGGCAAATTGGTTATTTCACATGAAGAAGGACTTAAATTTCAATTAGGAAAATAACTCATCATTGTTATGCGGCAGATCTTTTTCTAATATTAAAAAAATTTAGATAGATTAAGGTGAAGGTGTGTTCGTGTTCTTCAACCCTAGTAGCTAAATACATATGCCTACAAATGTCAAGGTTTTCAGTGAAAACAATCTGATCGCTTCACTTAATAGAACATCCTATAATCGCAAAAAAAAATTATTTGAAATCGGAATATTTGTCAAATACTCAGTTCACTTATTTCTCTCTTGCGGAAAAATACCAAAATGAAAGCCGTCTCAAATCCTATTCAACCGGTACCTTTAAAATTTGTGTAGCGCATGCATATAGGTGTGGACTATGCTCTTTAACCAATTCCATACATTTAAATTTTTTTGGATTGCTTCTTGATTGCACATATACCAGCGTACTCGCCCAATGGCTGCCAGATACGATAAGGTACAAACAGTACATTGATGAATCAAGTCGTTTTGTGTATGGATTAAAATTCAAAATTTAATTCAGATTTCGAAGCCCGCCAAGGCAATATCAATTTTCTGTAATCCATGAAGCGAAGAGAAAGAGAGGGAGGAAGGGGATGGTGGTGGTGTTTGAGCAGTAGATTCAGGGATTCATGCCTCAGATACTGCTATCATTCAGGAATCCTTTTGCATATATCAATATGTAGGGTGAGACGACCTAAAATGTCGATTGCAAATGATGATTAGACGCATGATTAATTAATTAGACATACAAATGTATGTATTTCAAGAAGTACAAGGATATACTTTAGCAAAGCACGAAGTGTTGTTATTAAATTTCAATAAATTAATATATGAATAAAATTTAAATACTAAAATTCAGTAGTTTATAATTCGAAAATACGCAATCGTGATTGCTGCAATTAAATAATTACTCCTGCTGCCACCACCAATGGATTGAATAAACTTAATAACTGAAATGTTGATAAATCCAACAGCGTTTGTGCGTGAATTGATGAATGTGAGCTACTTACTTTAAATATTTCCGAGCATAATCTATTACAACCATCAAAAATAAGAGAAGCGCACAAAAAAGTAGGAAAACATCATTTCATATTCATGATCCAGAAAAAAATTGTAGCAAAATACTAGAAAAAAAAACATTTGCTTCTCAGAAATTATAAAAAAAAGTTAAACATTTCCAAAAATCATGAAATCCAAGGAAAAAATCATTAGACAGTAGTAAAATTTAATGTGATTCTGGAAAATATTAACGTATCCGCAAAAAAAGCTCAGGGGTCTGGTAAAAAATATGGGATTTAGACTGTATTTGAAAATTATGGAAGCCTAGAATAAACACAAGAGGCATAAAAAACCTCAGCAATTCAGGGAAGAATCATAGATTCTTAGGACAAAATCAGTAAACCCTTAACCGTTGAAGACTATCATGGGGACCTCAAAGAAACCAGGGAGACCTTGAAAATCTCGGTGGTCCAGGAAAAAATCATAGAAGTGTTGAAAAATGCAATCTAGAAAAGTAATGCAATTCTAAGAAAAAGTTACTAGATCGTAGTATAAAATTATGCGAAACGAGACAGCTTCAGATATGTTTAGAAAACTACGGCAGCTCCAGAAAGCATCCTGAGATTCTAGAAAAACCCACAAGATAGAAGAGGAAAATCAATGGGGCCTAGAAAAAATCAGGGAGGCTAAGAAAATCCTGATAGTCCAGAAGAATATTATATAAGCGTTGGAAAAAGTACGAGGGTTCAAAAAATATCATGGGATTCTTGGGAAAAATCGTGGGACTTTAGGAAAAAATTACTACAGTGTAGTCGAAAGTCATGAAAGCCTGAAAAATATCAAAAAGGTCAAGGAAATTCCGGTAATCAAAAAAATTATGATAGCGATAAAAACGGGTTTCCAATTTGATAGATACTAAATAAGAGGGCAAATACCTTTGAAGTATTGATGTCTGTTTGGAAACTTTAATTTATCTAGCTGCTAAGAAAAAAACGGCCTTGAACTTAGCACATTTTAAATTTGTAAAAAAAAAATGTTCACGGCGTTGAGAGCTGTTTAGGTTGCTTGTGTGTGGCATATCACACCCACTTGGCCAAATTAGACCAGTCGCTGAATGCTAAATAAGGTATGTTCCCTAAATCCTCCTTTAAAAACTTTTCGTAAAAATTTACTTCCGTGGTGGGACATTTTTTCGAAAGCCAAAAAATAAAGGAACATATTTCGGGCAAAAACTTGCAAAAGTAGTAAAAGATACAAAACTGACGTCTCCGTTCATATCTCCCTTGCACTCATTCGATTATAAAAAGCATCAAATTAATCAGCTGTGGAACTGTTAGGCAGCTGGAAAGATTTTACCAGAGCTCAACGCAAGAAAAAAATATCGGGAAAATTCTTGCAAGAGGGGAACTACCTCCGTCAGTAAAAAACTACGTCATTTTTCGGATAAGGTAATTTTTCGGACATTTGCCAATTTGCGGACACCAAATCTTACACACGGAGTGGGCTTATAGTAGTCACGATTATTTGTTTCTCTATGCTTCCCTATAGTAGCATTGAAAATAACAACAACATCAAAACCCTGACTCAGTGATCCCACTGAGATGGAATATCTGTGGAAACAAACCATCTGTGTAAAAGCTCATAGGTTTTCACACTGAAAAAACACATGGCGCCAGACGCCATAATTTGTAGACTTCTGGCGCCATGTACATAGTCGATTTAGGGATAGTGATAAAATATAGCGCCACAAGCCATAATACATGGCGAAAAGGAAATAGGAGCAGACGCAATGCTTATAGCCCTCCACGCCATGTACTATAGTCCTCCACGCCATGTACTATAGTGCTCCACGCCATACACTATAGTCCTCCACGCCATGCACTATAGTCCTCCACGCCATGTACATTTCATGGAGGACCATAGTACATGGCGTGGAGGACTATAGTGTATGGCGTGAAGGACTATAGTATATGGCGTGGAGGACTATAGTATATGGCGTGGAGGACTATAGTATATGGCGTGGAGGACTATAGTACATGGCGTTGAGGACTATAGTACATGGCGTGGAGGACTATAGTACATGGCGTGGAGGGCTATAAGCATAGCGTCTGCTCCTATGTACTATGGCACGCGGCGCTATATTTTATCACAAATCGACTGAAATCGACTATGTACATGGCGCCAGAAGTCTATAAACTATGGCGTCTGGCGCTATGTGTTTTTTCAGTGCACCAAATATAAATTCGAGCAAATATAAATTCGACAAATTCGAGTCAACATACTCACTATTGAATGTTCCTGCTCCAGTGTGAAAATTAACCGGTCGAAGTATCGAAAATATCGCAGCCAGTACTTCAGTTCAAAGTGAGTCAATTATGGAGACATAAGCTCTAATGTCACTTGCTGACATTTATACGTTCCCTCACACAGCATGGCTGCGAGTTATAATTGGAGTGCCATGAGCCATATTACATGGTTCATGGCACTATGTAATATAGCGCGTGGGGCCATAATTTCTGCGCCATGTAATAATGGCGCTGGGAGCCACACTGCATAGCTCAGGACACTATGTACACAGCGTGTGGGACCATAAATGCTGCGCCATGTTACATAGGACCACGCGCTATGTAGATTCTGACATTATGGCGCTGGGTGCCATATTGCATAGCTCAGAGTACTATGTACATAGCGTATGGGGCCATAAATAATGCGCTATGTTACATGGCTCTGGGCACCATGTGGATTTTTTCAGTGCAATAGAATGAGAAATATAGGCAATTTGTTTGTAGTGGTTGATGTGACTGAAGCGATTGCACCAACCAATGAATTTTCACAAACTGACATTTTGATTAAATCAAAGCATAAATATGAAATCATTATAATAACGAGCGCCAAGGATAAGCGAGCACTTCAAGACGTCTGTTTATTCATTGCGGTTTTATATGTAAAATCATGGCTTGGATGTAGTCTGGCGGTGAAGGCACCAAATCAAGATTTGTGCTTTTTAAAGAGGCTTAAGGAATGTGAAACTGTTGATAAATTGATCTCCAAAGCAGCCCTGAGCAAGTATAGTCAACATCTTTGGTACTTGTCAGAAGAAATTGCCGTTTTATCACTCTTTGATGATAAAGTTAATGAACAAACCAAAACAAACATTGTAGTGAATTTCCAAAGAGATAGTTTGTATGATTCTGGGAAGAGATACATTCCATCTGAAGAAGATATGTCTGATTATTTGTATAGTAAGTAGGAACAGTACTATTTTTATACTGTTTTCAATAAATTGTTAATAATGCTGCTTTATTTATTGTTGCAGGAAAATCATTTTTCTTCTGTCAAGAGCACAAATTTATTTTCTCGATTAAAAATTGATAAGAATTTCCTCCAGAGACCCGTTTCTACATGGGATGAAGATGTTGGCTATTCAGAGGTGAAAAGGAAAGCGCTTTCTTTAAGGGCAGTTAATGATACGGCTGAAAGAGCTGTAAAACTTATGCAAGATTTTCATGGTTTGATCACTGCAAAGGAAGAGCAAAAGCAATTTATGCTACGCTGCGTTCAGGAGCATAGAAATCTGTACCCAGACTGTAAAAGAAAATATCCTGCCTGATCTGTAATTTTATCTTCTTTTAATAAATATTTCATAAAAATTTTAATATGTCAATTGATTTAGCTATATAACGGAAAGGGTTAAAAACAGCAATTTTCAAAATCTTCAGAGTTCTGTCGACACGGGTTAACGTTGACGTAGGAAGATGAAATTTTGTATTGAAGTAAGTCTGGGTAGTTTAAAAAGAAATAAGAGGTATGCATTTCGATATCTAAAAAAATTATATAATATATATACTAGGTGGGGTGAAAAGTAACCTCCTTGACCACCAGAATGCGCTGCAATCGCAAAAAAGATTATTGTGCCTTATAGTCCATTCATATTTAGGCAGATATGTCAAATTTCAGAGCGATACAGTCATTTGTTTTGTTTTTACAGCCGATTTTTGTTGACGTGTTTGGCATCATGTTGAGTATGGAAATAAACCATTTTCATTCTCTCATAAAACATTATTTTTTGAGAGGCAAAATGGCGAAGGAAACAAAAGAAAAGTTGGATAAATATTATGGGGCTAGTGCTCCTTCAGATTATACCGTGAAATATTGGTTTCGAGAGTTTCGTGGTGGCCGAAACTCCACTGCCGATGAAGTCCGTAGCGGCAGGCCCTCCGATGCGGTTACACAGGACAATGTCAAAAAAATACATGAAATGGTGTTGGCCGACCGGAAAATGAAGATGCGCGAGCTAGCAGATGCCACAAGGATTAGTACCAAGCGCACAGGCCATATTTCGGGTGAGATTCTGCAGATAAAAAAATTATCCTGCCGCTGGGTGCCGCGCATGCTGACTCCGGACCAAAAACACGAACGCGAGCGCACTTCGGAAGCTTGTTTGGCCATGCTGATGCGGAATTGGGTGGACTTTTGGCTTCGATTGGTGACTTGATGAAACCTGGATCCACTATTTCAGGCCAGAGAACAGAATGAGTGCCCAGCAATGGACTGAAGCCGGCACGAGTGCTCAGAAGCGGCCAAGGGAGGCTCAATGGGTCGGAAAGGTCATGGCGTCGGTTTTCTGGGATTGTCATGGCATACTCTTCGTGGATTACCTCAAAAAAGAAAAAAACCATCAGCAGCGAGTGTAACTGCGCATTATTGGAGCGATTGAAAGCCGAAATCAATGCGAAACGGCCTCACATGAAGCCAAAAAAATTTTGTTTTTACAAGACAACGCGCCGTCACACAAGAGCATCGCAACAATGGCTAAAATCAACGATTTAGGGCTCGAATTGCTTCCCCATCTACCTTATTTGCCTGACTTGTCTCTCTTGGACTATTATCTGTTCACAAACCTCAAAATATGGCTCATCAATAAAAAATTCAGCTCGTGCGAGCAGATCATCGACGCCGCGGATGAGTATTTTGTAGGCCTTCCGGAAAATTACTTTTCGGACGGGATCAAAAAGTTGGAAAATTTCTGGAATAAGTGTATCGACTTAAATGAGGACAACATTGAATAAAATTTAAAAAAAATTAAAAAAAACATTTTTTTCATTCCCAAGGAGGTTACTTTTCACCCCACCTAGTATATATATATATATATATATATATATATATATATATATATATATATATATATATATATATATATATATAAATATATATATATATATATATATATATATATATACATATATATATATATATATATATATATATATATATATATATATATATATATATACATACATATACATATACATATATATATATATATATATATATATATATATATATATATATATATATATATATATATATATATATATATATGTATATATATGAATTTTTGGCGAAATGATTCTTATACAAATTTTATTCGAAAATCAGTAAAAATAATATTGCATAGAAAAACATTAAAGGAGAAAAACATGATGTGGTTGCATTTACAAAACAAGCTAATTGCTTTTCAAGAATCACCATTTATACTGACATCAACGCCAGAAAATTAAAACCTCAATTGAATTTTTTTTTCAAAATGAATAGTATGTTTCACCTACGACAAGCATGTAGCCACCGCACGAATCTCATCATTTTATAATCACATGCAGTTGTAGTATCTATCAGTGTCGCTTCCGTCATGAAACGTGCGGTTTTGCCAGGTGTATCGAACAGAATTCTCCCTTGGAAATTATGGTATGTCCCTTTTTCATCCCCAGTTGTGTGCATCATAATCAGGAAAGTAAGGGAATTGATGTGATTCCGTCAACGGTCAATGTACAAAAAAAAAATTGCACATGTTGGAATTCACTTTTGAAAAATTTATCTCTGATTGTGGTTATAGTTCTTTCCCTTCATTTTCACATAATTTTCTCAGTTATTTCTCAAGAGAAGCCATCCAAACCTCGAAAGCACTGAAAGCTCTGATTTTGTCTGTAATTTTTTGCGATTTTGTGGAGATGAGTCAAAGCAAAAATATGGACGGATGTGAGTTCATTCGTAGGCAACCTGTTTCGTGGGCAACTTTCTCCTTAGTATATCTTATGGGCAATTGATATGAAATAGAAAGATTTTATAAAGATAATGGTGCTCAAAAGGATATAAAGTACATACCATATGGTGGAAGTTTCAGGTTTTAAGTAAAAAGATTATTGGTCGACTGAAGTTGACGGAGTTATGTATCGCCAATTTAAATATGTTTATCGAAAATTATTTCTTTCCAGTTGCGAACATTTGCTTCAGAATTTTCAGTATACTTTTTTCACTCTTTGTTACATTTTATCCTACGCTGACAGCTTCAAGAATTTGGATGTACATACACATGTAGGTATATAGCATCAACTCCAAAGAACCAGCAATTTTTTTTAGTTTCCTCAAGGTAGGCAGGGCATTTTCGTTGTTCTATACTTTACCGAAAATTCAAATCCTTAATGAGTTTTCATTTTCTCTCGAATTCCCAAGGCATATTAATTCGTAATAACATTAAATTGCTAAACGGCACTTAAAGTTGTTTCAGTTTAGTTTGGAGACCGCAACTGCCGCGCTTAGCCTATCATTCCGTTCAGTTCGCCGTTTTACGTCGGCTGGCCTGAGAATTGAAAATGCTTGCGGCAACTTGCCAGCGTTGTGTTATTCTATTTTGCTCTGTATCGCTGTCATATTCCAGCAAAATGATAAAATTTAATAGGGAGAAAGCGGAACGTAACAAAAACTCGGTCCTATTGCGTTAATCCTAATTTCATTAAATGCTGCTTGTACGATCCTCCCGAGCACTCTTTGAATATCTATGATAAAATACATTAGAGTATTTAGTGGACCAAAACTCGATTTCAGATTTAGTTGAAGTTAGGAGCAAAAAGGCAAAATATCAAACCACAATCAACTGCAATCAGGACATGCTTTTTATTAAGTACTCTGAAATTTTTCGTTGATAATTAGTCGGCCATTGGGGGCTGTGAGTCAATGTGATTATTATTGACGAAATATGTTCATAATTACCATTTGAACATTGTTGTGTATTCGCAAGCAGGAAAGTTGATGTTTAGATCAATAGATATTAGCTTCCGAACGATACTAAAAGCTTCTATCGAAAGTTTTGGATGGCACGTGCTTTTCGATGTGAAATTAAAATACTCCGAATTGAATTCCGATAATACTCCGAATTGAATTCCGAAGCTAAGGCAAAAGCAACAATAACGAAACAAGTTCGTGTACGAGTACAATCTTAGATCACTAAGAATGTAATTGATGTTTCAAATCGAAAACGAATTGCTTACAAAAAACACAAAGCGGATCCAAACTCCACGTCCAAAAAGCAGATCTATTTAGCTATGAAGAAGGAATCGAATCGAGCTATTATGGAGGCCAAAAAACATTTCTACAGGAATAAGTTTGAAGCTTCAGCCGGGAATACCTCCAGATATTGGCAACTAGTAAATGAGCTCTTGTCTAAACAACAAAACAAATTATCAACGTGCATAGAAGAACTGTTGATAAATGGAACATCCATTACAGACCCCGAAGAAGTAGCACAGCAGTTAAACAACTTCTTCGCTACCATTGGAACACTAGTCACCGAGCAACTGCAACTTTCATCACGCTCGAGTTTTTATATTGAGCCTAATATGTTCACTTCAATTCACTTACGTCCCACTAATCCTGTTGAAATATCTGAAATAATCGATAGCCTTAAATCAAAGGTTTCTCCTGGTCTGGATAGTATAACATCGGAGGATATTAAATTGCTGAAAAATCATATTTTGGAGCTTCTAACTACAATAATAAATAAACATCTAGCAGCTGGCACATTCCCCGATTGCCTTAAACTAGCGAAAATCACTCCAATTTTCAAAGGTGGTGATCTAGCAGAGCCATCAAATTATCGCCCAATAGCTGTCACAAGTGTCCTAAGTAAAATATTCGAAAGAGCCATTCAAAAACAATTGCTGCAATTTATTAAGACTAACTTAATACTGACACCAGTTCAGTATGGATTTCAAGAAAACAGTAGTACACTAGCAGCAACGTTAGATGCAGTACACTTTATCAACAGTGGATTGGATAGGGGCGACTATGTAGCGGCAATTTTCGTGGATCTGAAAAAAGCCTTTGACACCATTAACCATGACATCCTGCTTCAGAGGCTCGAATTATACGGAATCCATCACAACTTCAAGCTCCTGATAAAGAATTATCTCTTCAACAGGCGTATTATTACAACCAACAATATGCATAAAAGTCAGGAATGCACTATAAACATCGGTGTTCCTCAAGGATCAATCCTTGGGCCATTACTGTTTCTACTGTACATTAACAGCGTACAGGACATTTATCTGATGGGAAAAATAGTTTTGTTTGCTGATGACACACTACTTCTGTATTCCGGTAAAAATGAATCAATTCTTCAGCAAAATATAAATGATGACCTAGGAAAATATTGGAATTGGCTCGAGCAAAGTAAATTAGTTATAAACATCCAAAAAACTAAATATTTAATATTCCAACAAAAAAACAAGCAGCAAATTAATCCGTCGGTACAAATAAATGGAGTACAATTGGAAAAGGTCAACTCAATTAGATACTTAGGATTAACTTTAGACGAGAAAATGTCTTGGCTACAACATATCAATAACATCAGATAAAAAGTAGCGCCTATGATAGGAATCCTAAAAAAATATGATTTTTTATCTCTCAACATCAAACTTGACTTTCATTTTGTCGAACATCTCTTATGGAGCAGTTTTGTGGAAGCAAACATCGAAACAAAATATTGATCTGATCGGAAGACTAATCACTAAGGCTATCAAGACTATATACAAAATGCCAACTTTGACTCCAAGCTTACATGTGTATCGTGAAACAGGACTACTAAGCATTCAACAAATAATGTGTCTTGAACAAGGAAAGCTGATATTCAAAATACTTAACAAAAAACTCAAATGGCCATATGTTATAAGAAATGTTGGAGAAATAACTCAGACAGCCACAAGATCGGCGAATAACCTTGCGATTAAAAAAGCTAGGACAGATCGTTTGAAAATGGATCCAGTGCAACAGTCTTTGGCTTATTATAATACCTTACCAGAGGATATAAGAAAATCAGCAAATTTGGTTAAATTTAAGGAAAATCTAAGATCATTCCTTACACAAAGATAACGAAGACGCCAACCAGAGTTTTTTCTAAACTTTTCTCTGGGCATAAGTCTTGACGACAAGAAATAGGCGATATCATCTGAAGACGATAGTGTATAATGAAGTGCTTTCCCTTATACCAATATTTTATTGTCTGGGAAGTACGAAAGTAATAATATTGAGGAGATTCGATGCACACGGACCGTGCATTTTGATTGAGTGATGGAGAGAGTGGAAGGACGGAGGAAAAAAAAAAAAAATAAAATAAAATATTTCAATTTCGAAAAGCTGTGCATTATTGATGCATGTAAATAATCAATAAATCGGTAAAATTAAGATTAGAGAGCAAAATACTTAAAAAATTTCTGATATTACCGACAGATATACAAGTGCAGCCAAAATGAAAATACACTTATTATCTGTTACGTACTGGAAATAGACCTCTTAAAGAAAGCAGTATTTATATTGTTTAAGATTTTTTAACAATGAATGTTGAAATTCAAATCATATTAATCAATTAGTTCAAAATAATATTCAAATTCAATATATTTTTCTCTTACGAACGAAAAGCACGATTATCAGGAGTTTCGAGCGATAGATATCTGGTTGAAAACTGAGGCATCAGCTTGATCAGTACATACTTTTCTTTAGGAAGCGGAAGGCTTATTGGTTGAGTGAGCAGAGAGCTGAACTTAGACGATGGGCTCCACCATACCGGCACATGGCTCAGCGATCTATTGGTGGACCAAAATAATCCGGACTTGCCACAAACTAGTCTACAAACATGGATCAAGTACTAAAGGTTGCGACATGAGCGTGACCACGCCTACTTATGACGAAATAAGATGCAAACACGCGTAGAAATTATCCAGAAATAACTGGTTTTTAGGTGAATGAAGAGTACTGTTTTCGGTTGTGTCCAAATGTTTCTGTTAATGAGTTTATTGGATGTTGCAAGTCTAGGCAGACGGGCACTTAAATTGCTGATCTGAAATGGAGCAATTGAAACTGCTTGAAGTGTATGTTGCCTCTTTTATGCTGTAATTCATTATATTTGGCGGGATATATTTGCCACAAGCTGAAAACTAAAGTACCCGACTGCCGAGTGGACACAGCAGTGGACACTTCGTATACATGGACAAATCATGTTTCAGAAGGAGGTCTATCGAAGCCAACAGAAGCTTTTATGGCGCACATAACGGCTTTGGATTTAATATTTACAACCGTTAACGGCGACTCCTTGGACTTTAGGACAAATTATATTAAAAGGATGCTGGATATGGCAAGGGACGTAGATTGTGATGTTGCAGCAAAAAAACTATTTTTTAGGAGTCGAATGTATTTCAGAATTCGTAAATTAAACAATGAGACACAGGAATATGATTTTAAACTGAAAATTTTTTTATATTTTATTAATCAGTTATGACTTTTTAATTGTAATATAAACAAAATTTTAATAAATATTGCTTGACAATACTTCTGCGGATTATATTAATATGCACCTGTAATTATAAATTAATATTTAAGTTCCTATCTGTGATTAAGTTTGTCTTACATCTAAATTATACCGTAACTATTCATCTTGTCAAGAATTTAACGTAAAACAATAAAAAAATATTCTCTAACTGTGTCTTTTACATATCTTATACAATGAAAAGAAAAATTCAATAAAATTCAGACAGACTATTTTTCAATTCAGACTATTTTTCCCTGATTCGCCGGTCTCCGGTACGTGACGAAATAAGATGCAGCGCCGAACAGCGGAAACCTATTGTCGTAATCTTATTTCCTTGATTCATGGTCTACAAATATGAAACCGGAATTCGCTTATAGGTAGCTATAGTTACAAATGTATGAGCTACCACGTTTTTTATTGTTTTGACAAGACAAGTTTCATACCAAAACTATTTTTTCCTGTGTCAATTATGCTGAGTTTTATGCCAAGTAACTTTTTTGTTTTGCTTCGAAGAAAAGTGCGGCCAAATCTCATCGAATGTTCATAGAAGCTTACGGAGAGATTGTTCTTAGTAAATCGTTGTAGTGATCTGAACGTAGGAAACGAAGAGCGCGGCCGAGCAACGAAAAAGTCTCAAGACATCATTATTGGGTGAAGGCGATGATCTAACATTGCGACAAACCGCTGAACAATTAAATGCGACCCAATAATGCATTTCTTTTTGCTTGCAAGCCATGAAAAAAATCCTAAAATTTCATAAATGGGCGCCTCATAAACTGACCGACCTAAGACCAAGAAAACCGAAAGCTCACTTATGATTTGCTACACGACAGGTACAAACGAAAGTTATTCTTGCATCACATCGTGACTGGTGACAAAAATAGAATTATTTTTCGAATCGCAAGCGGACATTTTCATGTGTTAGCCCCGGCAAACCTACCCAGTTGACAGCGCGGCCAAATCTTTTCCGCCAAGAAGGTCCTGCTCTGTGTGTTCTGGGACCATCGCAGCATTGTTTGGTTTTACCTGCTCAAATCAGGTGCAACTAGTAAACACTACCGACAAAAATTAGTCGCTTTCAACCGTGCTCTCCGTCAAAAACGCCGGGAGTACAAAAAGAGGCAAAACAAAGTAATTTTGCCTGACGGCAACACTCAGTCGCACCGTGGAAAATCAGTCAAGGATACGATAGAGCTGCCTCATTGGGAACAAATACCACATGTGGCTTATTTATCGGACTTGACTCCTTCTGATTTTCATATGTTTTCATCTATTGCACTGGCCAACCAACACTTCCATTCATACGAAAAAATGCAAAAATGGGTCGATGACAGATTTTCATCAAAAAACGGTAAATTTTTTTAGGATGGCATCCACTAATTGCTTGATTAATTGAAAAATGTGTAGCTAGTAGTTACAATTACAACATTTTGTTGAAGCTTTACTCTGCGTGCCTTTGCCCAGTAGTCTAGCTCAGTCTGGTCCTGGGCATTTAGGTCAACGATCTCTTTGTGCTACGGCACGCGAACCAAACAAACACTTAATACATACACAAAGGGAAAAAAAGTGTAGGTTCCATGTAGGAATCATTATCTGAAAAACCGCATTGCTTTATTTTTTTTAAATTTTAACATACAACAAAAATTCAGAAAAAATTCCATTTAGGTATTTCATAAAGAAAAACAATCTCGAAACAATCAAAATCAAACAAAATAAAACGATTTCAAAAAAAAAATCCACTAATCATATGTAAACTAAAAAATATGAGTGTGGGTTTTGTTCACCGCAATACACTCATCGCTTGACAAAAAAAGAACATTTTGACTGATACCGTTCTAGTTTTTCACTCCTTTTCTTTTATCAAACTTAAATACGTCTTATTCTTTCAATGTTCAAAGTTCGAAAACTAAAATATTCCGTTTTTTCGCCATTGTTCTTGGATTTTTTCACATTCCGGTAACATTGATTAAACGAAAAAAAAATCACCTAAAACGTTTCAGTAAACACAAAATTTTTTTTTAGAGAAAAAAAACCAATAGTTAGCCAGATATTAAAGAAAAATTGATTTTCGTTAACAATTTTTGTCGCTTTTATCATTTCGTAATAGACTTGTCGCATTGTGTCTAATCTCACAATGAACATAATTTCATCGAAAATCCTTCACAAGGTTTTATTTTGCAGAACAGTCTTTGTAATCTATAAATTACTGGACTTCGTGGTTTCATATTTGAATTGACTGGTTAAGTTTCAATTTCCGAATAAGACCTACGAGGGGTGGCTTATAAGCTCGCGGCCTAAGATACTTAATGAATGAAAAGTATAGTTTCATATTTTTAATTTCTCAATGCAATCCCTCTTAAGGGGTAAATACACAAGGGGTAAATACACTTTTCACATCGTGAATATAGTGCCGTTATACTACTGGAAAAATATTCATTCGATTTCTCTTTAAAATGGTTTTCTACGGCCGGCTTCATATCAAGGTCGTTCCAAAATCTTCGTTCCCGTAACTCCTTTTTTAGATTTGAAGGAAGGGAAAAGTCACCAGGAGCTATGTTCGGACTGAAGGGTGGGTGATCAATTTCTGCAAGTCCCGTAGCTTTCAAGGCATTTCTCGCAACCTGAGTGGTGTCATTGCCTTGCAGAAACAGCACTCCGTACGACAGCTTGCGACGTCTCCTCTGGACGACTCCCTCAAGTAGCTGACCCAATAAATTCGCGTAATACTGGTCATTCATCGTAGTCCTTTTAGGTGAAATTCCCCCACTATCCCAGAAAATGGTTGCCATAATCTTTGACACCTAGTTTTCCGCTTTGAATTTCTTTGGTTTCATCGACTCTTGTTTGGGCTCTGGATCATGCTGATAGATGTTGATTTTATCAATGGTTGGAATGCAGCTATACATTTTATTTAAATCACACAGACACAATTCTAAAAAATCTTTACAATTCCCCAATCGTCGCTACTTGTCGAGCGGTGTAAGCATTCGAGGTACCCAATGCGCACAATTGTTTTTCATGTGCAGTTCTGTGCAGTAATCTGCAGTTCTTCTGCTATCTGCCACAATTTAATTCTTTGATCACCCGGTACGAGTTTTTCGAATTTTGAAATTGCCGGGCCCATTTTTTTTACCATGGTATATGAAGATGCAGAGTCCAGAAGAACCGCTGATATCCCTTCAAAAATTTCTTACGACGTACATATGTCCTTTTTAACAAAGAATTTAATCACAGCGCTGTGTTCCAAATTGCAAGAATACCCAGTTGCCGTTGACATAGTGTTGTTGCTTGTTCCAGGGATGAAGTGTTAAAGAACAAAATAAAAAAATACCTGATATTTATACAAATAAAGAGTCACAAAATTACTATTATTAGTAACGAGATGATGAGTCATCGCTGAGTACCCTAGGCCGCGAACTTATCTGCCGCCCCTCGTATGTCAGCAATCGTCGCAAAAAGTTAATTTCTTTTTTCGAATATCAATCAATCATTCAACATCAGATTATCAAATGTAATTGAATTGCAGTGAAATAACTTGCCATGGTCGTTGTGATTCTTTTCAATCGCTAAGAACTACGGCAAAATGCAATTAATTTTCTGTCTTCTTGCTAACTTCGAAATCCGATCTGCTAGTTAAAAGTATTTTTTTAAATCTATCGGAAAACTAAACAAAAATTTAACAATACGCAAAGAAATGATTCCAAAAATAAATTAGGTACTAATTGAATGATTCAAGAGATACGTTAAAAAATCATTGCTAAGCAAGGTAAACGTAGTGAGGCTCTCGATGGAGAAGAAGGTGAAAAAACCGAAACAAGCTAATTACAGGATGTCATCCACCTCGCGATTTGCTTGTAATTATTTCAAAAACTCCAAGAACGTCTTGCACTGACAGACGAAACCATTTTCAAGATCTTATCTTTCAAGAGAGACAGAAAAAAAAACTTGAAAATTTTTTCAAAGCAATCTGCAATTGACATTCGCATGGGCGAAATGCATTTTTTTTCGTAAAAAATCTGATCTGAAGAAAGTATGCTCAAGTAGGGAAAAAAACTTTAGAGGCATCCTTCTGAAGACATCTCATAAATTTCTAAATGATTTGCTAGATACGAAATACATTTCAGGGCAATTTATTTTCACTGTTGGGAAAATTGTTTATGGCAGCTGGACCGTTATGTTCTGAGTTGTAAACGGACGGAGCCGTTTTCGAGTAGCTGGACCTATTAAAAGCGAATTTTCACAAAGTGCAGCTATAAAAATCTGATAGGAACGGTTTCACTGGCTGGGTCAAGTGAGAGTGTTGCAATGAGACAGTGTAGATCTGTAAAATTGTGAATGGTTTTTCATCGGAAACATAAATAATGATATGAGCTAAATGATTTTAAGAAACGGTTGAAGACGTTAGTGTTGAATATTACGTGATACTTGCTCAAAGTGTCTATGATTTTTTTTAAAAAAAAAAGACTCTAAAATCAAAATGTGAGTTGCGAAAGATATAATCATTAAAAGGTGCAAAACAACTTATCAATTTCGGCTTTGGTACATCACCACAGATTCAAACTCGATATGCTGCTAATTTTTGGAAAATACGGTAAACAATTGTTCTTAATATTTTTTCAATGTACTTAACTGTACTTAACGAGCTTGCCACAAACTTGAGTAAAGCTAGCAGCATTGCATTTTAAAGCAGAGCCGGAATGATAGGTCGCAAAACACATAGGTCTTTATGTCTTGTAAAAGAGGCAGTTTTCTTTTTGACATCGACTGGAGCTCAGGACCCTGGATCTAACAAGCTCTTTCACATCGTCTGTCGGTCTGCGTGCCTCTTTTCATCAATTATTCACCCACTGCATTTGTCCTTGTCAAGTCAGAAAGTTCAAAATACAAATATTTATCTCTGCAATTGTTTGTGTTCGAGCCAAATGCATAGGTTCGGAATAGTTACAGACGTGGACCAACATGGAGTCCGGAAGAGAATGGAAGCGGAAAGTTTTCAGGCCATGAATTATGTGTGTGGTAGAGCAGGACATCTTGTCAGGGGTTGATTTGAAATGTGATTTGGTTTTAATTGGTTTATTCGAAGACAATTAAGTATCTCTAGACCGCATCGGCTTCTGTAACAGAAAGTCAGATTTCAACTTTATGGAAGAATATTGAGAGATTTTTCGATCAGTAAGTGTGAAATTAAAAAATCTGCTTCCTTTAAAAAATATTATGTCAAAGGGAACATTTCTCGTGCTCGTCCTAATACAGGATATACTCACGTATTTCTCGTGTTTGAAAAAAAATTGTCAAAATATCCTTATTCAAAACAAATTTCCATGCACAAAGAACAACCTGAAGCGAAACTACATACATACAAAGAAGCATACAATTTTGTTAGGCCTGAGTCCTTCCAAGACATTATACATATAATTCAATTTCAGCGTGCTCCGTCGAATTAGCCTCGGGAAACTCTACGAAATACAGTGTATTCTCGTTTGTTCGCATTCTGAGCGAGTATTGCTTGCAGTTAGACCTGTTAAACGAATTTCATAAGAAATGGTATATTGCATAACAGTTGCTATTGATACTAGTCTAGGAAAATTTTCATAAAAAAGAATTTATATTTGATGGCATCAAATAAAATATAAAAAAAAAAACTTCAAGTTGTCAACATGTCTACGACGATGAAAGCACCAGGGTCCTCTACCAATGCACTTACGTTTTCTAGCTAAAATATACATATATGATTGCCTATCGGTAGGATATTTGTCGTCCTGTTTTAAACCAGGTTCTAAGCAAAATACTACAATGTGTAGTTCGAGAAAATCTACAGTGACGTTACAGAAGTATGGATTGTGTTCTTGTAATATATTTGTGAAAATAGTATGAGATTTTATCTCTTCTGCAACTTTGAACGAGTTCTACATCAGCCTAGTTAACAGTGAATGATTAATTAAAATTATGATTAATAACAATTTTAAAGCACACTAGAAACTACTATGAATTAGTATTGTATCTCACTGTCAACTGTTCCAGAGCATATCTTTCTTTAATGATGAGATTTTTTAGTTTGAAAAGAATGCTCTTACAAAGCAGACTGTCAGGATAGTGAGCCAATAATTTAGAGCATACACTTTCTTTAAGTACATTCTCGTCCCAATTGAGTTTTGTTTCGTTTGTTTGCCAAAAAAGACCCTTGAATATGTGAAAAGTCGAACGGAGGCCTCCTTATCTTCAAAAGCTAACGAATATATGTAAAAAGCTCTCTAAGTGACTATAAAATGATAAAATCAAGAATCCAAAGTCTTGTGTACCCTCTTCAACGATATGAAAAGGAATTCAATCATAAAAATGAAACGAAGTAGAGAAGAGCACAGAGAGAAAATAAAAACTAAATTGAAAGGGGTAGGTATCATTTTGAAGTAGTAGAAAAATTTAATATTAAGAGGATTTCAAAGGACTCGTAGAATTGACTGCACTGGAGTATTACAAAAAAAGAGACAGCGATCTAAACTCAAATGGAATCAATTGAGAATTGAAATAAGCATTTTTTTGTCGAGCCCGGTTCCTGTATGATTGCTATCCTCATGTTGATTTGCTTTCTACGTCTTTCGTCGGGACGATCCAATCACACACTAAATACCCATTCGTTGACAGCACGAAGGCTTCTTTGCATGCCCATGGGGTAGAAAAATATTTAAATATCTATAAAGAATTAAGTTTTTCACTGCTTCCTTTTTTCCTGTGACTGACAACTCAATGGAAAACCTTTATCATTTGGGTTTCAGTCAATTTCATGAAAGGGCTAAGGACTTGATAGTGAAAGGAATACTGTTGAAATGAAGAACTTTTTTTGCAACACAGAAAATGAGAAGAGTAACTAAACTCTACCTAATAGTGATAACATGTGATTCAGTTATTTATGAAAGCTTGAATTTGAAGATTGTTCCAAAAATTATAATTCGGTGTTAGCAATAATGTGAATGAAATAAAAAAGGAAGAGTAAGCATTAAGCGTATATAATTTATTTCCTTGCACGCGTAAATAATTTATTTCTTTGCACAAAGAAATGACAACAAACAAAAACAGAATGATGTTAAGTGGCGTTAATTATACCGTTAAAAGCTTTTGTAGCAATATTATTAAAGGTGTATAACACTATTTTATTGTTATGTTAGTTTGAATAATCCTTTAACGTTGACGCGGACGAGTCGATGTTTTAATTCATGGACTCTTGATATTTTAATTCTTGGCATATATCCTGTAATATTCATACATAAGCAATTTGCTACATTTTTTTATAGATTCATTTACTATGGGCAAAGTTTCTAATGTAAAAAATTATGAAGCATTTTGAGATTACTACAATAAAACTATCTCAGTTTATCTAGCGTCAGACCACTTCTCTATCATAGTTACACTAAACATGCTACGTCGCTCTGCTGGTAATAAATGCGAAATAAAACACGTTTAATTTGCGAGTAGTGTTAAAAATAATTTATTCAACTATTTGCCATTGTTTGCTACACATTTTTGTCTTCAGGTAAGTTATTGATTCTCTTCCAAAAATAAACGTTCATCTTTTGAGGTGATCCAGCTACCGAGTCATTTGACATCTCAGTATTTTTTGAAGTTCTGCGAAGATATTGCATGTGTCAGTGATGATAACCGGTAATAGTCGGGCGGTGCCATGTTTGGTGAGCGGCGGTTGGTGCAAACATGAGAGTAGAAAACTAAGAGGAGCGGGCTACCTCAGCCTTCTGGCCCTACATCCAAGTGTGTGTAATAGGACAAAAACGCTCTCTTCGATTCTCTCTGGCTTGGGCCTGCTTGGGCTTAGCTGTCAAAATCGTTGTCAATCGTACGCGGTGTCGGTAGTGTCTCGAAATAAAGTGAATTTCAAACGTAAATAATTGTGTTGTGCGGTGGTGATTTTTCTTAAAAAACCAGTTTTTTAAACATTATAAACCCTTAGTTTCATATAACAACGCGAAATTACATAAGCAGTTCGTAAAGTTTAAGTAATAATGCGTCAAAAGTGTGTCGTGGGCTCATGCCGATATCGGCGAGGATTTGGTGTCTTAGGAGTCTCTTTTTACAGGTAAGTGAGTGTTAATATATGTAATCCGGGTTAAATTTATCGTCGCGTGTAAAATATTTGTCTGGCATTGTGCGTGTTTCTCGAAAAATATTGTACATATATATATATATATATATATATATATATATATATATATATATATATATATATATCTATATATATATATATATATATGTAATATATATATATATATATATTGTTCACGTTTTCGTGAATGACAATTGCACAGCCATGTTTGATTTGTCTTTGGTCAGAGGCGTAACCAAAAATATCTATATCGGGCTAGAGAAAAATAACTTGATAAATTTCAATAATTCATGTGTCGAAACTAATTTTAGTGAAATATAAGTGCGAAATAATATTATTATAACAATTTAGGTATAAGTGATAAAAAGTGAGTGGAAAGTGAAAAACATTGAAACAAAATTAAATGTTAGTAAAGCAAAAGATAATTATCGATTTTTCTGAACTTAGAAAAAAAGTGAACTATAAAGATCGTGAGAGCTAAGCAAGCCCTTATTCCGCCGAAGCCGGTCCCAAGCCCGATTGTAAAAGGAAGAGGGGGGCTGGAAAATTAAAAAAAAAACAATAGATCTGCTGCATATGTTTAGTAGGGCTAAGTTTTTTTATGATAACATGTGCTTAGTTTCACAAACATGCAGCTTACGCGCAATTCCGGAAACTCATTTAACTTTGTATTCTACTTATTGTTTACTATCGTCCCAGAATTCGACCACTTCTGAAGGTTATTATACATTGCGAAAAATTTGATGTCAAAATATACTGCCACCGTTAAAATACGCAGATTTTTCAGAAACCGCACATGGAGTTTAGCGATAAAATTTAATTTCGCCTAAAAACATCAAAATGAAAATACAAACCACAGACTGCATCAGTGGCGTGGCGTTCATGGAAGCAAGGAAAGCATTGCTTCCCTTACATTTTTGCTGATATATGTTTTAATTTCATTTTTTTCGAATTCGCGAAAAACAAAATCGTGAATATGAATTTTCTACATAAATTTTCCCAAAAACTAATAGTGAACATATCACGTAACTAAGGTGGTAGCACCACAAAACGATCATCATTAGCGCATGGAAGCAACGAAAAAATTGCATCTACCAGCGTTTAGTTCATTCCATGCAGACTGGATTGTGCTATCTATTTGGAAGCAATGAAGAATTTGCTTCTCAGGAGAAATTCTCGTCTCAAGAGAGAAACTGAAAGAGAAGCCGCGTACGTATGGAACTTATTGCCATGTTCCCCTTACGCATTGCAATCATTGTACTTCGCTTTTATTATTTATTTTTTTTTAACTGAGAATGTTTGCTGTGCTTTATACACTATGAGAATTTGTGGGCAAATTTGAATTACGAGATGTTGCGAGGGTTGCCAGAGACGGCTGATTCGACGAGTCGTTATCATTTACTGTAGTGAAGTGGTTGTATGTAGTTCGGGTGTGAGTTTTGTGCTATATTCTATAAAGAAATTTGGTGAAGGGATTTTTATTTGGTGAAGGTATTTATTTTACTAATAATTTACCGTGTTCAGTAATATTGAAATCAAATTCATTTGAATTATGTAGAGTTGAGTGCGTAGAATTACTTTGTCAAGTCGCATGATTTTTTTGTTTTGTACTTAAAATACTGATAGTGCAATTAATACAAAGGTATTTATTTCACTAATAGGTAACACTATTTAGTAATATTGAAATTAAATTCATTTTAATTGAATGCGTAGAATAACTTTGTAAAATCGCATGTTTTTTTTTGTTTTATATTCAAATAGTGAAAGTGTAATTAATAGGTTTAATGTGTTTATTTGGTCTGTGAATAGCATGGATCCAAATTGTTTAATTAGTGACCTTTTTCGATTTCCTTTTGGATCTCGATCTTTTGCGGACAAAAAGGACATTATCGAAAAAGGTCGACTGAAACCGAATTTAGAAATTGTCTCTGTAACGAAGAGATGCACTCGGCATTTTACTTGCAAAATCTATAAAGATACGGAATGGATTACCGGTTGTAAAATTAGACAAAAATTATTTTGCTGGCCATGGCTGTTATTTTCAAACGATTCCAATGTTTGGCGTACCATTTAAAATCAGTCCTTTTACTTTGCAAGTTCGGCTCCGGTCCAAGAATTGAGGAATTGCTAAGTAGTCAACATAAATCGTCAGTTATATTGCACAATGAGAAAGTAAGAAAAAACAGAGAAATATGTATTGAAGATTCTAATAGATATTGTTTGTCACTTGGGATGTCAAGAACAAGCGTTCCGTGGTCACAACGAAAGTGTAAATTCTTGCAACAGGGGAAATTATGTAGAAACAATAAATCTTTTGGCAAAATACAACCCAGACTTGCGAGCTCATCTAGAGCAAGCAACTGCTTTTTCTGGAACATCAAACAATATTCAAAACGATCTCATTAGTATCATTTCAAAAACATTATTGAAAGAGATTTATAATGAAATTCAGGAAACTTAATTCATAGCAATAATATTAGATGAAACACCGATATTTCATGTCGTTCACAGCTTTCAACAACATTTCGTAATATTACTTCTTCCGGTCCAGTTAAAGAAACATTTATAAGTTTTACAGATATTTCTGATGACCAAACTGCGTTGCGTTTGTTTAACCTTGTTTTGGATATTGTTCAAAAATTCAACTGCGGTAGCAAACTTATTTGCCAAAGCTATGACGGAGCTTCTGTAATGTCTGGCAAAGCAACTGGATTGCAAACACGTGTAAAAGAAATCTATAAAAATGCAATATTTATTCATTGCTTCGCACATCGACTGAATTTTTTCCCAATCAATTACCTGTTTTTCAACATTTTTTAACCATTCAACAAAAAGAACATTTGCTTTAGATTTATTCCTGAAAAAAAGACTTCCAAAATTAGCCCCAACACGTTGGACTTTTAATGGTCGATTAGTTCTGACCATTTTCGATAATATAGATCAATTAAAAGAACTTTTTGAACATATAATTGAAAATGAGAGTGCAAATTGGGATGGAGAGACCATTAATAGTGCAAGGGGGCTTCTTGTTATACTAACAGATTTTCAGTTTGTTTTTCTGCTCAATGTTTTCTCAAAAATTTTTCCACAAACTGACGTGCTTTACGATATATTTCAAGCAAACTAATATACTGTACTGTATTAAAAAAATTGCAGATTTTGAAAATCTTTGAGAAATAGTTTCACGGTAATTTGGGACCGAACCTGTTCTATTTGCGAAACACTACCACGTATTAAAAGAGCAAAGTACATAGTTGACAGCAATGATAATGTTGAACTATTCTTTACACGTGTTTATATCGAAATAATTGATAATATATCCGTTGAAATAAGTTCAAGGTTTTCATCCTTAAAAAGTTTCGCATTTTTAGATCTTTTAGATTCTTCGAAATTTAGTAACTATTCAAAAATATTTCCGGATAATCTTTTACTTAATTTAACTCAAACTTACACCGACATATTTGACTCGATGTCATTAAAAACTGAACTCATTGTGCTTTACTCTGATGCAGATTTACAGGGAAAATCTTTTCAAGATATTTTTGAATATTTTACCAATAATAAATTAGAAAATAGTTTCACACAATTTTATAAATTAATTTGTTTGGATCTTACATTACCAGTAACAAATGCGTCCGCAGAGCGCAGTTTTTCTTGTTTAAAAAGAATCAAAACTTTTCTCAGAAATAGTACAGGGGAACAACGACTTAGTGACTTGGCAATAATGTCCATTGAAAAGGTTTTCCTAAAATCATGTTTGAGCAAGCAAAAATTGTATCAAGACGTCATAGATGAATTTGCGAAAAAAAAGACGAATTGAATTAAATTTTAAATAGAAGTATGCATGAAGTTTGTGATCAATTTCGATTTATAATAGATTTTTTTTATATTTACTAGCTGTCATTTCATAAAAATATATATGTTATTCGTGATGGAAATATTGTTATTTTACTGTTATTTTTTATAAGTTATAGAATATTGATATGTTTTCTTTATGCGCGAAGGACTGTTATCATTTATTTTGCATAATTACTGTTGTTGTTATTGTTGCCGTTGCTACTTTTGAAAATGCTTTATTTACACAGCTTTGCTAATTTACAAGTCTACCAATATATAATTTTTGCAACTATTTATTTAAAGAATAAATAATTATATATTGGTAGCATGGGAATTAAAATACTGAAAGCAATACAGTATACATACTCTCACGTCCCCGTTCGTAATTCCTGGGTGCTTTTATATTAACAATGTTAAAAGTAGCTAACGAGAGAGGTTTTTCCAATACGTAACAAATTTGAAAAAAACTCTAGCGCACCTGAACCGCTAGAAACACTAATGTTCGAAGAACAGTAGAAGAATCGTGCAGGTTTTGAGTGCATATTCCACCACATGTGCTGCTTATTACGGCCAAACTGTTTCAAATGCCACGTTTTACTTTGGGCTCAAGAATGCATTATAACTCATATGGAAGAAGGTTTCAGATATTACCACTGGCATGAATTTCAACGTTTATGAGAGCAAAACACGGGTTAATTATATTCGTTATCAGTTGCTTATTTCACATAATTTTGAAAGCAGCATCTCATAAAACATCAATGAAGAAAATGCTCAGTGCCTGCAGCACTGTAACTGAAGTTGGTGTTTGGGGCTGCGATCCGAAAAATTTGCAGAACTTTGGGAATTGAAACATTGGTTATTTATTATATATATTGTAAATGTTTCCGGTATGAATATTAACTGTAAGCATTTATTGATACAAAAGTAGCACAACCGACTCGTGCTGGCAACCT
This sequence comes from Nemotelus pantherinus, assembly GCA_963978885.1. NCBI lineage: Eukaryota > Metazoa > Arthropoda > Insecta > Diptera > Stratiomyidae > Nemotelus > Nemotelus pantherinus. The sequence goes on from OZ022265.1 coordinate 106,431,828, forward strand.
TCTGCCAGTATCAAAGCCAAGAATATATCACATCTGCTTCACGTTGTTATATTACATTCGAAGTTATAGGAGTATAAAGAAATTTAGGGTTACCTGCAGCGAGTTTTTTCAAATAATCGAAAGCTTAATATTTGCTGTTTATTGTCACTACAATATCATTACCATTTGAAAATTCTACGATAAAACCGCTTAATGAAGATATTGCAATTAAACACAAAACCAACAATAGCTGGCAACCCTATTGTGGCTTTTCAACCAAATTTGACCTGAATAATGTTTATAATAAGTTCCATTAATTGTATGAAATTCGTTTTGATTTCATGACTGCACTGGAAGTTATAGTGCAAAACATTTTATTTTCCTGAGCGAATTTTCAAAACCAAAGACACAAAAATTACCATAGCTGGTAGCACCAATCAAATTTTCCAACCAAATTTCCACCAAACAGAGATTAGAGTAAGGTTCAGCTACTGTGTCAATATCATGAAAATCTGGTAACTTATTCACATTTCATAGGGCAAAAAGCAGTTTTTTTTCTTTGTAATTTTTCAAGATGGCACCACTGGCACAGACTTGCCCACAATTTAAAATCGCTTCTATCATATCTGGTACAACTTAAGTCCAATGCATTCTGTAAATTTTCTGTAAATTTTTTCATTCTGATTATTGGTTCGTGAGTTCCCGTGAACAGAAGTTTTTGATGCTAAAAATAAAGGTTAACTGGGAGAGGGTTACCGTTCTTGTCCGACATGAAATTTCCAAAGTTTTACTTTGAACGTGTAGATAAAACATAAGATTTGTATACAGATTGGTTTTGTTGTAAAAAACGGACATTTTTTAGGATATTCGATGGTTTGAATGTTTTCACTTCCAAATTTTTATTTTTTCAAATTTAAAACACCAAAATTATCATAGCTGGCAGCTCTAACCGAATTTTTCGACCAAATTTCTACCAAACGTGGCTTTGACAGCTACTGTGTAAATTTCGTCAAAATCGAACGATTCAATCAGAATTTATAGGGCTAAAAGCAGTTATCTTTTTTAGTGATTTTTCAAGGTGGCACCACTGGCACAGAAGCGCCCGCATTTGAAAATCACTTCTATCAGACCTGGTCCTATTTAAGACTAATACATTCTGTGAATTTCAAATAGTTCTGCTCATCGGATCGTGAGTTTCCGTGAACAGAAGTTTTTGGTGCTAAAAATATAGGTAAATTGGGCAAGGGTTACCAGGCGTGCCCGTTATACCATATATTTATTTTTTTTTTTGGTTATGTAAACAAAGCACAATATTTACATATGAATGGCTTTTTTTTGAAGAAACGGCATTTTTTCAAGAGAAACGATGATTTGGAGGTTTTCACTTTCAGTGTCTGCCCTAGCTACAGGGTTGCCAGCACGCTCATTAAAAGCTACACAAATCTACAACTAAATAATACCAATATGTCCTGAAAATTTCGTAATGATTGAATAGCTCTGCCAAAAGTTATCGCAATTTAAAAATTTTCAAATTTTCCCGTTCTCTTTTTAGGCACCCAGCGCACACATAGGGTTAAAAAATTCCAAAGCATTATCCGATTCACATGTAAAATACGTTCGAAATTTATTTCGTCAACTTTATTTTTGCGAAAATTATTTGTGTACGAAATAATAGGTATATTAAAAATATCACTTAAATGGCCGCCGGCGCCAAAAAGTTAACAATAACTGACATTTAGTGAGACCTGGACCTATTCTGCATATACATTAATGTATCCTGAAAGTTTCAGCTCAATCGAATGGCGCGTTCCCGAGATTATCTCACTGAAATTTTTTGATGATATATATATTTATATATATATATGGAAATATGAATTTTCGGCCGAATCGATTTTAATACTAATGTTCTTCGAACATTAGTAAAAAGCATAACCAAAGTCAATGATCGAAATAATCTAATTGCTTCCCTGCGGTAAACTATCACGCCACGCCACTGGACTGCTTGATACCAATTTCAAAATTTTGCGCCATACAATTGCCCCCGCTCAAACCACAAAAACTCTAATTACATACGCCCTAGTCATTTTATGATAGGCTTTGGAATTTTTGTTTGTATGCGATTTTTGCCCTGTTAACTTTACTGATGTTCCTCTCCTCATTAGTTCTCTACGCTCATGTGCAAACGATCCTACCCAAGTTCAGAAATGGTGTATTTAACCACTTTCGCTGAATACAGTGGGATGTTTTCGTGCTGCAAACTTACTTTCCCGTGTCTCACTTTTCTCCTAATGCATGGTTCAAAATAACCTGTTGTTGGCTGTAGCGGTTAAAAGCCACTGTTTCACCTGATTTCAAAAGTTCTTTGAACACGACACCCTTCTGATCCCAGAAAATCCCAGCATTGTCTTCTTTCCGAAACGATTCGGCTTGCGGTTGACTTTGATGCGTTTTCTGCCAAAAAACATGATCTATGTCGTGCGGGTATTTTGAAAAATACACATTTTTCATCCCACTTTAAAAAAAAAACTTATTCTTTCATACCGAGAAAGCAACACTTCGCAGACAGTTACCTACTGTTCAGATTGTGTGGCACCCATTTTCTTGTCTCCTGAATTTTTCTCGTGGCATGTCGGCAATTACAAAAACAATAGTTTGGAGGCTCACATGTAATCTCTCAGTCATGTTTTGCTGTGTTTGAGTATCATCTTCATCCACCAATGCTTGTAATTCTGCGTCTTTGAAATTTGTAATTCTGTATCTTCGAAATTTTAAGGTTGACCTGGGAATTCATTATCCTTTAGGAAATAATCTCCAGTTTCAAACTTCCATAAACAGCGCACAAAACCATCTTAAGTTGGGACATTGTAATCATAGGTTTCGACGAGTATACGATGGCATTCGCTTGCGTTTCTCTTTTGATTGAGCAAAAAAAGTAGTACGAAAAAAATATGCCGCTATCTTTCTATTGATCAACCGTAGTGAAAAATTAACAACAAAGTAACGTCATAGTAAAAAAAGACGTAATACACTTTTTTGTAGAATCATATCAACCATTCCTCGTTCAAAGCAACAGAAATAAACTATAACACAAATGATGAAAATGTTCAGTGCTGGCAACATTTTCCCAACGAAGCAGCAATAAGTTAACCTTCACAAGCTCATATTTAAATCAACTTATCCTTTGAATTTCGTTCTCATCGGAGGATTTCGTCGAAAGCTTTAGCGGTTAACGTTGTTTGAAGCTGCCATCCAAAAAATGTTCAAAACTCGGAAAAGTTAAAAATTGGTTTCTTAGTTTTACTGCAAATGTTTTGCATATGAATACGTAATTTGAAGAATCTGTTGATGCAATAGTTACGAAAATGGCTAAAGCTCGTTACCCTGTGTCAGCAGCAAAGCAAAATATACACCAAATCTGCTTCACGTTAAACTAAACCCAACCAATAAATTTCGTTTCGATTGAATCACTGCGCTAGAAGTTATACGGGTGAAAAAATTTTTAGGGTTACCACCCTCAAAACTTTTCAAATTTTTAAAACGTTAATATTTATTGTTAATTTTCATTGCAGGATCGTTCCCATTTGCAAATCTAATGACATAATCGCGCAGAAAAGAAATTCCAAAAAATTTCAAAAATGGTCATAGCTGGCAGCCCTTTCACGATTTTTGTACGAAATTCCTATCAAATTTGGCTCACATTAAAATGTATTAACTGCATAAACTTCATTTTGATATCATGACTGCACCGGAAGTTATAGGGAAAAAAGCTTTATTTTGCTGTGCAAATTTGCAAGATTTCGGAGACAAAAATCACCATAGCTGGCAACCCTATTCTAAATTTTCAGCCAAATTTTCACCAAATGTTACCTTAAGTAGGATCTAAATATTGTGTGAATTTCGTTTAAATCTGATGGCTGAATCGGAAGTTATAGGCCAAAAACCGGTTTTTTTTCTCAGTGATTTTTCAAGATGGCACCACTGCCACAGGATTGCCCGCATTTCAAAATTATTTCTATCAGACCTGGTCCTAGTTGATATCAACATGTTCTGTGAATTTCATTATGATCGGATAATCCGGTCGTCAGTTCTCGTGAACAGAACTTTCGAGTGCTGAAAATAGAGGTAATTTAGTGATGGGTTGCCGTTCTTGTGCAAATCGGAATTTTAAAAATTTCAAATTGACATGATTGACAAACGTTAAAATTTATCAATGATTTGAATTATTTGTCAAAAATCAAAAAAATTTCAGCAGGTTCAATGATTTGAAGGATTTGATTTGAAGCCTGCCGCAGCTACAGGGTTACCCGCACTACCTTGAAAATTCATGTGTATTAAACTTTAGTCAACATTAATACGCTCTGCAAATTTCATGATGATCCAATGTTTTCGTCAGAAGTAATGACAAATCAAAATTTGAAAAAAAATCCTTGCCTACTTTTAGGCACGCTGCACCCACACATGGCTCAAAATTTCCAATTCTTTATCATAAGCAAGCTAAGAACATAATAAGTTTTCATTCCCAATACTTTTTTTGAACAAAAATTCACGCTGCTTTTAAATATAGGAGTACCTCAAAATTCACTAAAACGCTCGCCACCGCCAAAAAGTTTAGGATATCTGAATTTTAGCAAATTTTGGACCTACCTACTAAATACATCTACGTTCTCCAAAAGTTTTAGCTCAATCGGATCGGCCACTCCAGAGATTATCTCCCTTAATCATTTTGATGATATATATATATATATATATATATATATATATATATATATATATATATATATATATATATATATATATATATATATATATATATATATATATATATATATATATATATATATATAAAGAAATATGAATTTTCGGCGAAACGAGTTTAATACTACTTTTCTTCGAAAATTAGTAAAAATGACATAAAAGATTAGACTGTGAACAAAACCTTGTTTCCAATTTCATTTTTTTAAATTTATGAAATACTAACCGCCACTCCTGGTAAGTGGCTCAGGATCTCTAGGTATAACTTAACTCCGATAATTTTTAGGAACATTTTAGTAATTTAATCTCTCCAAATATACATATTAGTGTACACCACTCTGAATGTAAATGAGCATCACTTTCGTCAATCATTTGCCCCCAAAGCATGCAAACTTCAAAAGATAATATAGCTCATCCTGCATCGACTAAAGTGCAGAGAACAAATATAATCTGGTCAATTTTCCGTGTCAAATCCTAATGTTATCTAAAACCTCTTATTTATATTGTTTTGTTGATTTTTCTCTAAACAAAGCAATTTTAACTGGAAAGAATCGGAGATGCTCGAAAAGGAAAATTCTGCGCTTCTGAACTGGCAGGTTTTACAACCCGGTAACAAAAAAGTGGCCGAGGAACTCTCTCCTATATCAGGAGACAGGACTTGAGTCACTTAGGGATCGGGTTCTGGAACTAATGACAAGGTTTTAGTCACAGACAGATGGATATGACAGCAGACTGTTTCGAAGTATCGGACGTACAAGTGGCTTTAATGAGCCAATTATGCGTCCGGCGGAGAGAGCAAGACAACGGCGGCTTATGGACATGTGGACAGTTATGTTGGTCTTCCGACGAATCGGAGAGAATAATTAAGATCTAGGTTAAGTTTAGGTCTAATTAGGCTAAACGTGTTGTAGTTAGACATAAGCTAAATTTAGCTTAGCAAATTAAATTAGTATTTAAGTATTATATAGCTAAGTCAGCTTCAGGTATTGTACAACCTGTGTAATATTTTATAAGTGTAAACCGAAAAATAAATGAATGATAAAAAATAATAATCAAAATCCAAAAACAGCCAGCATACCAAAATAGATTAGCCGCTTAATATTAGCTCTTTGATTTTAAATACCCCTTAAGGTAAGCAATCTATGTACAATTTGATGAATAAAAAATTATTATTATTACTATTATTACTACTGAGAAAAAGCGTAAAGGAACCGTTAGAAACGCTGTATTTTCCAAGAGAAATAGAAGCATAGTGTATATTTTGAATGCATGTTATACCAAACGTGCTCTAAATCATTAAACAGAAAGTTTTCTACCGTAATTTGGGAAAGTAAAAATCTATTTGCTGAATATTTTCATTATTGAGTAATTATGATAAAGAAGTTTGAATGTAGCATCTCCTTTGACATAAATGATGAAAATGCTCAGCGCTGGCAACATTTTACCAGTATTGCAGCCAAACATCTACCACAACTGTTTTACAGAAACAAAGACCAACCTACACTATTAATTTCGTTTTTATTCAATGATTGCATCGGAAAGTAAAGCGATACACACGAATTTGAGATTGCTATCCGGAAAATTTGTCAAATTTGGAGAATCCAGAATCTTATTACTCATCTTCATTGCTGATGTGTATTATTTGATAATTTAATGATAGCATCTGTTAGATAGAAAAATAAGAAAATAATATACAAAATTTAGTATAGCTTACAATTCTATCTTAGTTTTCTAACCGCATCACTACCAGACTTGGTCTTCAAGCAAGGTCATATCCTTTCTGATAATTCATTAATATCTGAAGACTGTATAAAGAGTTATAGGGCAGAGAGTTTTTATTTTGCCAGGTGAATTTTGAAGATAGCACCACTACCAAGAGGTTGCCTATATTTTCACTAAGATTTCTCTAGTAGAGAAAATTCTCTAGCAGATGACGTCAACCAAATTCACCACGCGGACCATTACCGATTCAGTTTAGCAGTTTCTGTATAGTGCAGTTGAGAATTTCATGGTGGAATGTGTGTGGAAGAATGCAACGTTAATATATGGACCAAAAATAGAGAAATTCTAATTTCGAAGCTGCTTTCTTATCAATATTTTTTTTGAGTTCATTTGATAAGGAGAATTTAAAGCGCTGCTTGCCAAGCTTGTATGTGTGTATTCAAATCCTGCTGACTATTTTTTGTCCGGTTATAATATCTATTTTTGCAGCTGAATTTTTATTTGGAAGCAAAGTTTAACTACAATAAGTCCGTCACCACAATAATAAGACTAATTGTACATTTTTAACGACTAAAGATTAGCAAGCTAAATACAATGAATATATTCGTGCTATTATATGGTGATTTTAGTGGCCGTAGAAATATGCCACAGGTTCAAATACGTGTTTTGAGAGATTTGACAGATCCCTTTAGCATTTTCGAATGAGGTTTCTGGAGCTTTTTTCTTTCAACAAAGAGGGAGCACATGAGCTTCTGAAGGAACTAAGTGCTTTCTTCGAAAATGAAATAAGGAAGTCTTAAATTCCCAAAACCGTGTGGATGATGTGGCTGGCTCGTTTTTTAGTTTATTTAAAGTTTTTTAGTCTATAGTCACACAAGCAAACATTGCATTTTTATTCAAACAAAAATACATTGGTAGATGATGATTTGGTTTGAATTATTTGATTGTTATGACATCACAATCCTGATAGGAAGGCAAAATATTGACCGAACCGCAATTTTAGCCTAGGAAATAAATTAACCAAAAGATAAGAGAGGACCTGACAATAACGAAATATAAATCAATTATCCAAGATTATTGGTAAAGCAAGTCAAAGAGCAATATTCCTACATCCAAGAACATTGCAAAAAAAGCAGAAGTATATTATAAAGAAAACAAAACTGCAATAATCACAAAAAAATGAATAATGACACAAAAATTATATTATCAAGAAAATAAATAAAAATATAAGCAGAGCTAATAACCTTAATCTATTTATTATGAACAAAAATGTATTTACTTACTGCTCCTTGATTAACATTCTCCATATTTCCCTTTCACTATTACCTTTCAATATGAAACCACAAATTTCCTACTTTCTCGCACCCGTGCGACATAACTCTATCACGAGAGTTCTAACTCAACTACGAAAAAAACCGTGACAATATAATCGACTGATAGAGAAGTCAAGCTCTGTTATTTCTGTTCCATTGTGAATAGATGAATTGAGACATGCTAGCAGAGATTCATACAAAAACACACTTATCAAGAAAGACGTCAACATGACTACAAATAGAGAATTTCTTCTCTATTCGTGAGTTACAAAACCGAAGTGCTGGTCCTACTTAAGGACAATGAAATCAGTGACCTTTAATTAAATCTGGTTACCTGCTCTTGAGTTCACGTGAACCGAAATTTTGGGACCGAAAAAAATAAGCAATTCGGCAAAGGATTTCTGTTCTTTTAATAAATATTTTAATAAATACATAATTATTCAATTTTATTCTAGCTGTCTGGACCAAGTATAAAATGTATCAATTGCTGTCAGTTTTTCCTATAAGGCAAACAATTTTGTAGTTGGTCGTTTAAGGGAACTGTTTGTTTCCCTATAAATGAAAATAATATTTTGTATATATAAAAAATATATTTATTGTCTTCTCTATAAGAGTAGAATACTTACTAAACTTACATGCTACAAATATCAAAGGTGAAAACTATCTTAGCCTATTTTGTATACATAAAATTTTGATGTTTGTTGAAGTGTAAGGTGTTTGTCGATTGTGGATGGGTAGTTGTGTTATTATGTGTTCCCACAGTCGTTTACTCCAATATTTTCTCACGTTTCTGTCATAGCTTCAAGTCGCCACACTCAAGAACCAGAAACTAAACATTTTTTATCTTATATCTCATAAATTTGACTCATCAATTTAATTCAAATTTGATAACTAAGTACTTTAATAGCGATTGGAATTTTCAAAATTTTCTTTGCCTACTTCTAGGCACTTGACGCACGCATGCGGTTAAACATTTCTCAAATATTCTCATTATAAAACATAGAACGTGACCAGTTTTTATTTTCATTACTAATTTTTGGCTAGTATTTAGTTTCCACAGAAAAAAAGGGGCAACGAGAAGTTCACTAAAACCGCCATCGTAGTCAAAGGGTTAAATATATTTTTTAGTTTATCAAAGAGAAAGTATACATATAGCATATACTCTAATATTTTCAGAAATGTACAATTCGATCGAATAACGCTACCGGAAGAAAGCTCTTTGAAGTTTCGTGCTGATAAGTATCGATTGATTTTCTTGAAAAACCAGTAAACATTTAGATTTCATAAATGGATGTATATATGTAACTTTTCTTGAAAATCAGTACAAAGAAAATTCAACACATAGTGCTAGTTTCATTTTCGAATGTATTAATTACATGGTTCATCTATCATAACTGACTTGTTACTATGGATGCCTGGCATTGTCATCGACTACAAAATTTGCTTAAAGCTAAGAAGATATTGGACATTATTTCGATGATAATGATTGATGAATATTGAGCAATTCGAAAATATGATTCCATTGATGTTCTCCTTAATCCTGAACAACAAACTTTTTTTTGAGAATATTTGTAAACGAAATGCGACAAAACATTTCATATTTAATAATTTTGAATTCACTGGGCAGCAATTCAGTGTAGTAGTGTAAGAAGAAGACCACCAAAACACCCCCAAAAGCTTAACTCTTTACAAAATTTATATCTTAAAACTAATTTCATCATGATCAAAGTTTCTACTCTGGAGTATTTACCTTCTTAACATCCACGCGCATATGCATCCCCAGCACAAACATGATATATAGGCAGAATAGCTATAAAAACAACGAACACAGGTATGTACTTCCGTGAGTACGTGCATGCTGAAAGTTCTATGGCAACGTGTAAAATTTATGATTGTTGAACTCATGTGAACAATGGAAATTGCGAAAGTTTTGCCAAAAGTCACATATGTTTTGAACAGTTGTATTGTGAAAGCTTGTCTTACGGTCTGAAAATTATTGTTACTACCGAAAATAACAGTTTGTTATGATGTCGATACTCTATGCAATTACTTCCCGGTACTCGTATTTCTAAAAGTTATTAAATTAATGGAATGCCTGTTTGCATTACGAATATCGGGACGAGGGTGCGATGTAACTGTAAAGTTTTTTTTTTAATTTTTTGATTTATGACGCATAGTCGAAATATAGCTTTTGCAATGCATTTACTATAGGAATTACAGTAATGTTTATTTAATTGTGAGATTGTGTTTAGAGACACACAATCTAAGCACGTTAAAAGTGATAATTCTGCAACAAGCTGTTGAAAATATATTCAAACATCATTATCATCGGTGCTACAAGCAGTGCTGCCATTTTAGCATTTTGAATGCTAGATCTAGCATTATTTTTTTCCAAAACGGCATTCGAAATTCGGAGTTAGCATCTAGCATTATTTTTAGCATTTAAAATTAGACTTCGGAATAATCTGGCACCCATCTATTTACAATCTCGCCCATCAAATTTTAATTTCTAAGCCCAAAATATAAAGACTATAAAGTCATCTATATTGCTTTGAAATGGTAACATTCAATTTAATCGTGATGATGCTAAAAATCAGTAGTGGGGTCCCATCCACTTCAGACTCCCAGGAGCCTCGGGCATCTACAAGTTCAAGTTTACCAAAGTATGTGCATTCTAGTTAGATATTTTTTCCTGAATAATGTGAATTAATTGTTTTGTTAGGGCTTCAAATGCAAGCAATTGTACGGATAACGCTGGAGAAAAATCTTCGTTATCCGACACTAATACTTTTTCTTCACTTAAAAATAATTAATTGTTGCTGTTTTGATTGAGTGATTAAAAACGATGTTTTGATAAATATTGGTAAAAATGAGCTTTACACAAGAGAAGAAGATTTATATATAACTCATATGTCTGTAATAGATATAGAATCATTTTGAGATGTAAATTTTAAACTTCTAATTTGTTTTTGTTCTACATACGAGGATTGATCAATAAGTAATGATAATGAATATAAACTAAGGTGATTAAATTTAGAAGGTATATATATATTTTTCAACATAGTCTTCTAATAAGTTAATACATTTAGGCCATCTTTTTTCCAAACTCAGGATACCCTTAGAAAAAATTTCTTTATCTGGACTCTCCCAAAATGCCAAAACAGCGGCCATCACTTCCCTTCCCTTCTTCAAATTTCTTACTCCGAAGGTGTTGTTTGAGCCAAGGAAACAGGTAGAAGCCACTGAGAGCTAGATCTGGCGAAAAGGGTGGGTGTTCAAGCAGTTCGAATCCTGTTTCTTTAATTGTATCCATCGCAACTGCAGCCTTGTGAGCCGGTGCGTTATTTTGAAGAAACAGAACTCCGGTTCGCAGTTTGCCGTGTGTTTTCTCCTTCATTGCCTCTCGCAGTCTTCTTATTTGGTCAGCTTAGTAAGAGCCTAATATAGTGGCTCCATTTTCCAAATATGAGAGAGCTTGAGTAGCCTAGTGGGTAGAGCACTGGCTTCTTGCGTGTGGGGTCCCTCGTTCGAATCCAGGTTCAGACGAGGGTCCGCTCACCAAGCTTTGAGTTCACCTAGCTCTGAATAGGTACCTGATTTAAATCAGGGGTAAAGTGAGTCGTGGAACTAATCACTCCACACTCGTATCCACAATGATTAAAAAAATTGTAATGAAGCTCTCTACCAGCTTCAACCCCTAGACCCGTACAAAGGGTTGTCGTGGGATTGCTTTACTTACTTTTACATTTTCCAAATATTCCAGCACAATAATTTCTTCAGCGTCCCAAAAAACTGATGCCATAACCTTTCCTGCCGAACTTGACACTTTGAATTTCTTCGGCATCGATGAAGAGGGTCGCTTTCAGGTCATTGATTGCATTTTGGTTTCTGGATATAAATGGTGGATCCAAGTCTTGTCCATGGTTACGAAATGTGACAAAAAATTCTCCTGATCTGCTTGGATCTTTTTGAGATTCATCCTTGAATTGTCGATTCGTTTTATCTTATCCTCGTCCGTTAATATTCTTGGGCAGAGACCTTCTTCATATGTATTTTGTTGGCAAAGATTTTTCAAAAACTATCATTTGAAATCCCTGTGACCTCAGCTACATGCCTGAGGGTCGCTCTTTGATCTGCCAACACGACATCTTCGGCTTCAGTGAGGTATGTGGATGGACGTCCTTCGCGGTATTCATCTTCAGTGTATGTTCTTCCCAGCTTAAACTCCTTGGCCTAGCGTGCAACGGTGAAATATGGAGGAGTAGAGTCCCCTAATGTTTCCACTATGTCCCCGTGTATGCCTCTGGTAGACAATTTTTTCAAACAGATTTTCAAACAAATTTCGTTTTTCCCTATTTTGATGTTCTCTCTTCGTCTGTTCGTATTCAAATGAATGTAGCTCCTCTTAGAACTGTGTTATACTGGAGCTAGTGCTTTCGGCACTTTGAATCCCTGGGATCGTGGCCTATTTATTTGTTTTTTTCATGCTGACTTTGTGAGTCTATGTAGTGGTAAATTTTCTTTTTTTTGAATTTTACGCGAATAACCGATTATCATTACTTATTGATCAACCCTCATATAAATGTACATATTGTTTTCATACTGAACCATGTTTATTTCAATTAAATAATAAAGCATTATTTAGCGTTATAATTTTACAAGATCTAGCATTATTTAGCATTAAATAAAATTGAGTTTAGCATTATTCCAAAAAAATAAATGGCAGCACTGGCTACAAGCATAGTGCGATGTTCTAACAAGTTTCTTCGCAAACTCGATATTGAACCGATTTAATCAAGCTAGCAATGGAGACCTCTAAGAGCAAATAGCGAGAATTGCTTTTGAACAGATTCAAATTTCTGACTGTGAATTTCGAACACCGGGTTCCAGATAATGCAAGTATATTCAAGAATAGTGATCTTGTAAGTCAAAGGTTCTAAAACTCTCTGGCTCGTCGCTTAATGAAGCCAAGTCGTTTACTTGTTTGAGAAATCATTTTGTCATAATGTAAATTAAAGCGGAGCTTTTCGTTCAGCATCACCCCGAGGTTTGATATATTGTCAACCCTACTAAGTGCCGTATTTCGTAAAAAGCACGGATAATGTATGAACCTTCTGTTACAAGAAAAGCTAATCACATGAATTCATGCGACATTGAGAATTAGGTTGTTCACACAGCACTAATGTTCCAGGGAATTTAGTTTAAGTTTTCATTGAAAACAACTAATGGCAACTTTACAGCATGATAAATTTTCAGTTTGCCCGCATAGAGTAGATAAAGTACATCGAACAAAACCTCCGACAGGTCTGATATAAAAATGTTAAAAAGCAAAAGGCCAAGATTGTTACCTTAAGGTTCATCTGAGTTGACATGCATTTTTTTAGAGATAAGCTCTTGGAATATCACATGTGAGCGGTTACGCACGTAAGAGCTAAATCATCTTAGTATAGATCCTGTGATTTCGAATTGCTGCAGCTTAGAAATCAAAATGGAGTGGTTAACACGGTCAAACGCTTGCTGAATTCAGTTTAGACTGCGTCAGTTTGATCACTTTTCTCCGTTTGCAAAGAACATGGGAAACCAGCACCATCAGGTTAGTAGTAGTAAAATGACCTTTCTTAAAACCATGCTGCTATTCGGTAAGCAGAGCATCGACCAGTGGGGATAGGTTATCATACATGATTTTTTTAAACAATTTAGGAACAAAGAGAGATTAGCGGTGCATTAGTTGTGCAAGAAGAGAGATTAGCTGTCCAACACATTTACTAAGAAAAGTCGAAGGAAGAAGATCGGGTTCAACGTCTTTGGTACTAACAAGCTCCAAGATAGCTTTAATATTATCATCTGTTGTAACGGCTAGAGCATCAGCAAAAATGTTACACTAGGGGAGTGACAGGATGATGGGGCACTGGCTGGGCTTAAAACAACAAGAAAGTTTTCGGGGAAATAGTTGCTAATTTCTTGAAGAGAAGAAGACATTTAGGCTCTATTACATAAAGAAGAGGGATAATTGATTGCTTTCCGCTTCTTATTCACAAATTCAAAAAACTTTTTGAGGATGTGGATTATATTCTCACCGGTAGCTTTAATGAATCTGCCATATGCTTCGTCAGACTTTTCCTGGAATTCTTTGGCCACTGCATCCTATTCTTCTTTGATACGATGCCTAGAGTCAGCATTATTTTTTATTGATTTCTAAAGATTATTTCTGTGGTTTTTCCGACGTATAAGATTCATGTCAATGCAAGGGTTAGAAAGTTAATTTTTTCTCGTTATTTGAGGAGCACGTTTTTCGACCGCGTTAAACAGTATTTTGTAGAACGAATTTACATTATCGTCAAGGGATTGAGATGGAAGCATATCTCTCCAATCGACGTTATAATAAAAAGATTGTTTGAGTCCGGAAAGGACAATAAAGTGGTATCTCCGTGTCCAGTCTTAGCATAGTCGAAAGCCTCAGATGACCATTCAATTGCTTAAGTGCCATATTTTCTAAAGTCGCAAAGGTAGGCGTTGGGTGACTGCTGCATCTTAGCTGTATGAAGCAAGAAGCGACGGTAAAAGTTGCCCATCCCCAAAACTCTTGTGAATTCTTTAAACATATTGGGTAGTTTAGCTGAAGAGTTTGCCTCAATCCGATCTGGGGAGGGCTAAATATCATTTGGCGAAACCTCATGACCCAGAAACTGAGCGAAAAATAAAAAGAAGTGACATTTCTCCAATTGTTGGAATATTTGTTCTATGTGAACAAATTGCACATCTTTGGAAGTTGAAGCTTCCAAAATATCGTCGAGGTAAATAAAACAGAATTTTCGTTTGTGTTGGACTTTATGAGGGAAACGCTGAAACGATTGTGCTTCATTGCAAAGCTTGAAAGTAATTCGGGTGAATTCAAAGTGTCGAAAGTTTGTCCAGATGTTAGTCCTAGGAATTTCGTTCGGCTCAATGGAAATTTTATGTTCGGCCTTAGTCAGGTCTATTGTGGAGAACATAATTTAGCCATGGAGTTCAAGACAGAAGTCTTGTATAATGGGGATCGGATATCTATCCTGAACAGTTATGGTGTTGAGGCATCTGTAGTCGGCGTAATGAACTAATTCTTCATTTGCCTTACGAAGCATATGAAGTGGAGACGACCAGCTGCTGTTTAAGTGGCAGCATATATCATGCTGTAGCAGGAAATCCAATTCTTTTTTAGCCGCCACGAGCTTGTCAGGTACCAATCGACGTAGTCGTGACTTTATTGGAGGGCCAGTTGTCAAGATGTGGTGTGTAACCTTGTATTTGCAAAACTGAGAGAACCCTGCGTTGACCGTGATGGAATTGTATTTGTTGAGAAGAGCTTGCACTTGAGGATCAATAGATTGTTTAATCAAAACACTATGTTTTGGAAGATTATTTGTAGTGTACTTGGCTTCCGTAGAAAATGATGTAAGTGGATTCACCAGGATAACAAGTCGACGACTAGCCCACAGTGACAAAAAAAAAATCTGCGCCTAAAATAGGTATAGATACATTGGCAATAATGAGATGACATGAAAACTCACAACGGATTTCCAGTTCTAGTGTAATCACCTTTTGTCCATAAGTAGAAATGGTCGACTGGTTTGCTGTTGAAAGTCGAAGAACAGAAGGAGGAAGCACCAAAATGTCTGCGCCAGTGTCAGCAAGGAAGTGTCGTTTAGACAAATTGTCGTATAGGATAAAACGACGGCTGGGAGATAAGTCCCACCGTCTGAAGAAAACGGCAATTTAGTTTTTTGCTTTAGTTGAACCGACCTTGTAAGCGCATGGAGGAACGCTTTTGTTTATTGCTAAATTTCCTGGGATGAAAACAAACTTCGGAGTTTTTAGACTGTCTTCGGGTCCGTGATTGCAAGCGAGATCTCCCGTGAGTCGAGTCGTATTTTCGGGCGTTACTTTCCACCAGCGTACAGACAGCAACTGTTTGAATGCCCTATTGTATAAATTGGCTACCTTCGGAGCAAGAAAAAATGTTGAATAACATTTTCGGGAACAATATGTGCATGGTCATTTTAATACAATAAAACTCGTTCAAAATATTCCCTTAAGAAAAAACATATGTCATAATATTTTCCTACATTAAACTACTCCACCAACTACTTAAAACAGATTTTCTTCAGAAAAATTAAACCGTGTAAGTGTCACACGTTGGTTTGCTTGACATAACAGGGTTAGTTTTTAATTCAGTTACATTTTGTTCACATGTTGCTTTGTTGTTACAGTGAGTATACATGCTCTCGTGTACTTTGTATCAAGAAACATATTCAAAAGATACGTTACGAGGCACATTACATGTAAGAAAAAGATTCACATATGCAAGGAAAACTTAATAGAATTTTCTCTATATGTATAGAAGAGTTAGTTTTCGAGAAAGCATTCACTTTGGAATTTTCGATAAATTGCGGATTAAATGTAAATAATTAACTAACGATTTAAAGTCAAAGAAACTGTTTAAGCAGTTCAATCACAGCCCTTTATCTTAATTTCTTTACCAAAAAGTTTGTGTTAATTGTGTCGCATTCAAAAGATTCCTAGAACCCAATAAATTACTATCTATAGCTAGCCCATAATGGATCATCTCTTCCCATTGAAATCAAAAGTGCTTAACAATTACCCTATATCCGAAAATACCCTTATTGTGACTAATTGCAAATCCTTCCCCACCAGCAAAACATGAATTGTTTCTCATTTCAATCTAGAGAAAATTATCCTGGATGGAATATTGGGGTCACAGTTCCGATCAACTTAATGAGATTCCTGAAGCGAAAATGACCTTCTCGTAATGACACTGCTTTTATCCATGACATTAGCACGAGACCGGAAGCCAGCCAATAAACTGCAGCCATATTTGAATTCGCTTTGTTGCTACTAATAAAATCATTTTTAATAGCCGATGATAATTTAATGATTTTGAAATATTGAAAATTTATTTTCCTTCGATTTCGTTTTAATTACCGGAATCAATGCGAGGGAAGCATCTTTTAGGGTCCATTAAAATTGACGATAAGAACCATTACTTACTTGCTTCAATGATTTGAATTGGTCGTTTGTCGAGAGTAGACAGGTAGGATGATGAGGAGCAGTTTCTTTATAGCGCGACAGAACTTTCTCGATCTCATAAAAACTTTCAAGAGAAAGAGGAATAAGGAGAGTACGCGTAAGGTAATTAGCAAAAATTGAAATTCAATTAGAAATCGATTTAATGCCCGTTAAATTTTTATCTGCCAAAATACACTAGGTACAGCTAATGTAATGTTTTTTGAATGAAAACGTGGGCAAAAATCAGAATAATAAATTTTAAATGTGAATTCACAAATATATAGGAAGGATCATGAATTAATTTAAGCTAGATTCAAAGTTTTTAATTTTGTAGTTTTTGTTTTTTTTTCTGGTTTTTGTATTTTCAAAGTTTTGATATTCTATACTAAACCATGATTTAACATTCTTTCCAAAGCTTCAACTACCTGCATCCTATAAGCCTACGACATTTTTCGATTGTTGGTCAAAAGTGATCAAAATAAATCAGCAAAATAAATAAAGCTATAAAAACAACGATGATGAAGATGATTAGCAAAGAAAATTTGTTTATTACTCGGACTTTTGAGTGATGAGATAATTTTTAACAAAAAAAGAACATTTAGCATTGCCCTAATTGCTATAGTAGGCGTAAACTAGAATTTTGTTTATCTGAAATTTGTAGTCAAAGTCGAATGTTGGACAGACGTATTGTTCAAAATTGGGGGGTCGCGAAATATTTTTAGTGCTTTGAGAAACCACCAACCTACTGCTTTCAAATATATAGCCGTTGAAAAAATTTCGAAAGCTAAATAAATATTTCACCATGGTCTCATAATGTAGAAATTTTTTATTCGTATCGAACTCTAATTTTCACGAAACATGGATGTATGTAAGGGGTAGATTCATGATTAGTTAAAATGTACATAGATATCCTGAGCCCTATGATTGTGGTGTGCATTTTAGTGAATTTTTTAGTAATCCCTTAAATTTTTATAAAAAAGATATTCGGAAAAAATAAGTAATGAAAATGAAAAATCATAATGTTGGAATCTTGGCTATGATAACAAATTTAACGTTTTAAATATTATGCAAAGTAGACAACAATTTTTTTTTAATTTTCAATTGTCGATAATTCCGATAGAAATATGAAATCACTCCGATGTTTCTAGTGCATATTAATGTTGACTAGAAGCAAACATTATTGATTTTTGATGAATAGTGTTACCCCCAAAAAATCCTTCTAATCATTGAGTCTCCTGAAAAGCTTTTCCTCTTCACAAAATAAAATAAATCTAATGATTTTTCCACTCCATCTGCCAAATATTTTTGAAATTACGCTTCACAAAAGAATAGTGGACTTGAAGATGTTTATGTCTCGGAAGCTTGGAAGAGATGTCAACGTTTCTTGCAAGAAGCTTACAAAGGATTCGGACAGCAGCCGTATTGTGGGCTCTTTCTTGCTGACGCTTCCGATTGAACTTAGCGCGATTGGGCGCCGTGATTTCTGACATTCCGGTGTTTTGGTTAAGGAATTTGAGCCCCAAAAGCGTAGAAATTTTCGCAAAACTCCGGCCTGGGTCGAGCCAGTTTAATCAGTTCCTGTTTGCCTAAAAATCGTCGTTTTAACCTCTATTACCAGAATGTTCGTGGACTGAGAACCAAATTGGTGCAAATCAGGCTAGCTTCTATAGTTGCTTTCGATGATTTTGTCTGTTTGACAGAAACTTGGCTTTCTACGGATCTTTTTAGTGATGAGTTCTTTCCCCTGCATTATGTTTTCAGACATGATGGCAATCGTGATTTAACGAATAAAGCAGACGGTGGTGGAGTCTTAATTGCCATTCGTAAATCTCTGTCTAGTTAAATTTGTGCTAGCTTCGTGGTGTCTCATCCTGTTGAGTGCGTTATTGTTCGTATTTCTCTATCACACAACGTTTGTTTATTACTTGTATCTGTATATGTGCCTTGTAGTGCATCCCTCTCCACGTATGAATGTTTTTATAGTGCGCTGTCTGATTTTATTATGTCTTACTATCCACATTTTCCTATTGTTGTTTGTGGTGACTTCAACTTGCCTTCTATTCAACGGGTCTTTAATCATTTTGTCTACGAATGCACTTTCAATTTCCCTCTCATCATTTCTTTCGTTTTGTTCCGTAACACAGTTTAATTACATTCCTTATAATAATAATCGTTTGTGAGACTTTGTTTTTTCTAATTTCCTTTCTTCTAATCTATCTTAATCTATCCAGCACATCTGGGGTCAAGAAAAAATACTGCAGTAGTGGTGCAAATCCATCATATGTCCTATCCACAAAAAAGGAGACAAATTTCGGTGAGAAAACTACAGAGGCATATCGCTACTTTGCACGCCCTATAAGATACTGATGAAAATATTAAAAAATAAAATAAATGTGTACGCTGAAAATGTCTTTGGGGAGTACCAAGGAGGCTTTAGGTCTAGTCGATCAACTACGGATCAGCTTTTCACTGTCAAACAAGTGCCCGAAAAATGCTGGGAATTTAACATCGAAGTCCACCAGATTTTCGTGGATTTTAAACAAGCATATGACAGTATTGACCGAAACGTACTGTACAAAATAATGCTATACTTCGATATCCCGGCAAAACTAGTCCGGCTGACCAAAATGAGGATGACATCAACAGCATCACAAGTCAGAATCAACAACAGTCTGACTGACGCCTTTGACACAAATGTCGGACTAAAGCAAGGCAATGGGTTGGCCCCTCTGCTGTTCAACCTTGCACTTGAGTATGTGATAAGGAAGATTCCTGTCTACACAGGGGGTACGCTTCTGTATAAGTCAAACCAATTAGTGGCTTACGCGGATGACATTAACATTTTGTCACGTTCCTCCACATCCGCCAAAGAACTCCTGTGGAAACTTGACCAGGAAGCCAAAGAAGTAGGCCTGAAGATCAATCAGACGAAAACAAAAATCATGACGCAAACAAGAAAGACGACCTCCATTAGACGAAATATAATTCTGAACGAATGTAATTTAGAGAATGTGGACGAATTTATATACTCAGGCTCGAAATTGACAACGGAAGGCAGTGAAACTGATGAAATTAAACGGAAAATACAGCTCGCTAATAAAACTTTCTACTCCGTTCTGGCCCTACTCAAGACCAGCTGCACACACAGAAAGACGAAGCTCCAAGTCTACAAATCAATAATCAGACCTGTGTTGTGCTACGGATGTGAAACTTTGACCCTTACCCAAGCATTCGCAAATATGTTGAATGCCTTCAAAAGACCGGTCCTCAGGCGTATAATTGGAGCTAAACAAGAGTGCGGCCAATGGCGGATAAGGTACAGCCACGATTTGTACGAGGTTTTTTGGTGAGCCAAAGGTTGCTACAATAATCAAACTGCGGAAGCTGCAATGGGCTTGTCACGCGCAACGAATGGACGAGCATCGAGTACCTAAGAAGGCATTCGACGGAAGGGCCGAGGGTCGAAGACCAGTGGGAAAACCCAGAAAACGC
This sequence comes from Nemotelus pantherinus, assembly GCA_963978885.1. Classification (NCBI taxonomy): domain Eukaryota; kingdom Metazoa; phylum Arthropoda; class Insecta; order Diptera; family Stratiomyidae; genus Nemotelus; species Nemotelus pantherinus. The sequence goes on from OZ022265.1 coordinate 106,452,149, forward strand.
TAGTCTGACTCTGTCGACGAAGACTGCGCAAAGCTGCTTGGTTTTCGAAATTAGAGGATGCGGTCATTGGACCGAGACAACTGGAGGCGTCACCTGCGAGAAGCCAAGGCTCGAGAGGGGCTGTAGTGCTACGACGACGACGAATCTATCTATTTCCGCATCATCCTTTCCTTACGTTGATCCTGACCCTCATCATGCCCCTCTTTCTATTGGTTCTAGTTTATTGAATAGTCCACGCACCAAAGGCCATGCACCAACATTTTTAAGGCTATCAATTGGTTTTTTTCGTGGGCTTGAAATATATGATGCTATTTCTTCTTTTTACTCCCTTCTTAATTCCATTATTTCTAGATTTACTCCTGTGTCTTGTTCATGTCGTGGTGCTTGTCCTCCTGGGTTTTCTGTCGCAGTTTCCAAATCTTTGCGCGAGAAAGATAAGGCCCGAAATGAATTTCTTCGTAAATCATCTGTTGAGGCGTTTCAGCATTATCGATCTTTGCGAGCAGTGGCTAAAATAACTGTTGAAGAAGCGAAACGTGGATATTTCACCCATATTGAAGCGAGTCTTTCCTCACATAGCTCGAAGCCTTTCTGGTCATATGTCCGTTCCCTAAAAACTAGCAACCGATTTCCTGACACTTTTTTTCTTGATGAAACTTCGGCTTCTATCCCTCAAGACATTTATAATTTATTTGCTAAGTTCTTTGCTTTTTCATTTTCCTCTCCTAACTTAGCTTCAGGGAGCTCTGGTGCGGCTGTGTTTTTACATAAGAATTTTTTGATGACTTATCCTGTGGAGGTGAAAATCCTAATATCCACGTTGGATCACTCAGCAAGCAGCGGCGCTGGATGGCATTCCTAATGTGTTTGTTAAGTCTCTTGTATCTTCCTCATGTGTACCTTTGTCTATATTATTTAATTTGAGTTTGTCTCTGATGTTTTTCCTTCTACCTGGAAAGCTGCCAATGTTTTTCCGATTTTAAAATCGGGAGACATTACCAATGAGGCCAACTATCGCCCTATATCTCTCCTGTCTTACTTTCCTAAGTTGCTTGAGCGGATTGTTCATGAAAGAATTCATGGTGCTTTTAGTCATTTATTGCCCTCATTTATACATATATTATTTATTGACAATTATAGCCCTATAGGGACAGTGCACCAAACGGAACTAAATTACGGTAGAGCCCCGCCGTTCAGAATATCAAACTCTCAGCTGAAGTGGGCTATTAACTCCTCTGAGCCGTTTAAATCCCCAGGCCCTGATAGCGTGCTATCGCTACCATGGCTCAGAGAGATTTAAAACGCTTGCCTACGCTTCTCGTATGTTCCCACCAGCTACCGGGAAACTAGAGTTGAGAGTTGTGTTTATTCCGAAAGCAGGAAAAGTTTCTCATGTTAGGCCAAAGGACTACCGTCCAATAAGTCTTAACTCAGTCCTGCTTAAGATTTTGGAAAGGATCATTGATTACCATATTAAAAGAACAATCAATCCTATGTTGATCTCGCAGTCACAACATGCTTATACCAAAGGTAAATCTGTTGAGACTGCTCTTCACGTCCTTATTGAGCAAGTTGAGAAATCTCTTGTGCTTAAGGAATATACACTTGCCGCCTTCTTGCACATCGAGGGGGCCTTCAACAACGTAAATTTTAACGCACTTGGTGAGGCTCTCTCGGTGCTTCATGTGGACGAGCGGCTGATTGCTTTTATTGCGCAGCTTCTCAAAAGTAGAGTGGTTATCTCTTCCCTGGGGGATGCCAGTGTAAGACGAGGAGTCAGTACGTGGACACCTCAGGGTGGAGTCCTCTCTCCCCTGCTGTGGAACATCACGGTGAATACTCTTCTAATGAGACTGGACCACGCTGGCTGCAAAGTGATTGCTTATGCAGACGACATAGCTGTAGCAGTGTCCGGAAAGTATTTATCTACGCTATCGGAGAGGTTGAATCACTCTCTTGACATACTTTCACGTTGGAGTCGTGAGTGCGGCTTGAATGTGAATCCTAACAAAACGGAACTATTGCTGTTTACAAGGAAGTACAAAGTTCCTTCTTTTGAGTTACCCAAGTTGAATGGGTACTCCATTAACTTGAGCCAGAGGGTCAGGTACTTAAGGCTGATCCTTGACTCGAAGTTACTATGGACCTACAATGTAGCAGAAAGAGTTTGGAAGGCTTTCAATGCACTTTACTGCTGTAAAAGGGCCATAGGAGTGAATTGGGGACTACAACCTCGTACTGTTGCTCGGCTTTACACTGCTGTGGTTGAACCAATTCTATTGTTTGGGGTGGTGTTCTGGTGGCAGGGGGCTATTAAGGCTACCTGCAAACGGCAGATTGAAAAAGTGCGGAGAATGGCTACACTACTTGTAACTGGTGCCCTCCGTTCCACCTCTACTAAGGCACTCTTCGTGTTACTTCATTGGCTGCCAACCAATCTTCTTATCTTACAGCAAGCTAATCTTGCTGCTGTGAGACTAAATTGTATCTCGGCATGGAATAGAACAGAATTCGCCCATGTGAGGATTTTGGTCGAGGGAGTTCTGTAAGGCCGATGAGCTAGCAAGGCTTGGAACCTTGTTACCGGAGGTCTCCTGCTCCCTATCAATAGGTACACCGATGTCATCGGTCAAACTAGCCATAAGGCAAAAATATCTCGAGGATGCTAAGAGGTCCTGGGCAGATGAATCATCCTGTGCAATATCAAGGCAGTCCAGGGTATCCATGGATGCGCATCGCACCAGGCAGCTTTTAGGCTTAACTCGAAGCGCTCTACGCTGCACAGTGGGAGTTTTTACGGGCCATTGCCTCATAGGACGGCATGCACAACGATTGGAAGTGCAGTTTAACGATTTCTGTCGGAGTTGTGGCTCTGAGGATGAGGGGAAGTCCGTCCTCAACCTCTGGTGTCAGTGCCCGGCGTTGGTAAGGAGAAGGTTGGCGCCAATTGGTGTTCCCTTTCTATCAAACCTGACCGAGTTGCCCCTGGTTAATTTAAAAGGGATAACGCGATTTGTAAAGGGAAGCAGATGGTTTCCCGATTTCAGTGAGTAGGAGAGAGTCAAAAATTAGTGTGGCATCACAACGGGCCTCTCATGTGCCTATGTGTGTCGGACGGCAGACCTGTGTAGACCGGCAGCCACTTTTAACCTAACCCAACCTAACCTAGTCATTTATTTTCTGAAGTGCAACCTGGTTTCATCACGGGACTTTCAACGACTACGAATCAATCGAAAATTGAAATTTTAGACTTTTTATCTGTCAGAAATAAGCAGTGTCTCTGCTTATCTACCTTGCCAAGAATTTCGCTCAAAAGAATGACCAGATAATGGAGACATGCCAAAATTTAGCTTCACGATTAACTCAGTACCAGCCTGTAAGTGGGAAAATGACCAAAATCATTGTAGTTGACTGGCTTATTCTCATTTTGCAACAAAAAGCTCAAACGATATTTTTATTGAGCATGTTTTAAGATGGCAAGGTTGCCCTTGTTTTCAAATAAATACATCCCGTGAATTTCATACACAATTTCGTACAACATACACACATAAATTACACCGGACAAATGATACAGGATAACATTTCAAAGGTGCCCAAATGAAAAAGACTTGAGAGGTTTTCCATTATTTCAGAATGAGCTAGAGTTAATGCTATAAATTGATTCTAATCTTTAGAAAAAAAATCCTTTCGCTACAAAGTGTTGCGATTGTAGTGGCTGAATTTAATAGAGATTTCACTTCATAATCGGGGCTAAGAAGCTCTACAGCTCATTGCAAATGCTAACATACAAGTTGAGTCGCACGAAGCTGTGTGCGTGATCACGTTTAGTTCTCATGACTGGCATTGAGTAAATTCGACGAAGGGCCACAAATGCTACCACCCTCGGGTCTACCAAGTCGACTACATAAGCTTAGTTAAAATCTAATACGGAAAACAACCATACCCCACACATTGGATGAAATCTTTTTCCGAATCTTTCGACGATGTTTCTGCGACTTAGAAAAACGAAGGAACCGAAAGTCTGAATTCCGGCAAACAAGTTCGCATCTTTCCCACTGACATTCAATTTACTACCGACCAGCAACAATCCATTCAAACGTTTCCCGGTCGTTTTGAAAACATTTCGGAAGAAAAAACATGCAGCACATCCATACATATCTCACACATTTCAAGGAGCCGAAAGACGAAAATGATTTCCTTATTTTGCATTTCATTTAAATGCCCTGCAGCACTATTTATTTCGTCTAGCTTGTAAGTTATTGTGCTCACTGTTCCGCAGATACTTGCTGCTGCACATCTATTGAAACAAACTTTCGGGTTGATAATTTATGACGGCTGTTGGTATTTTTTTTAAGTTTTCTGCAAGACTTGCCACGAGATTTATGTGCACATTACTTGTTTCGAACAGGTTCGCATAAAGGATAGTTGGTTCTTACATTTTGTGCAGTGATTCTAGTATGAAAGGTGAATATCTCGTATCTTTTTCCATTCTATCGTAGATAATGGTACAAGAAGGGAAATTTGCGGAAGAGCGCTTTTGTGTGGCAGACAAAAGGTAACCTCGCCATTTATACACGGGAATATGACGGAAACGCAAAAAAAATGTCATTTCGGTTGTACTAAAATAGGACGTACATTAATTTCCGGAAAATTTTACTTGACTTACAAATGATTTCAAACCATTTTGTTCCAGCGCTATCTAAAAAAATCGTGACCTAATTTTGAATTTGAGTAAGAGCAAAAACTATCATCATTAGTAAACAAAGTTTATCATTTCAAATGCTATAATTGCTGTCAAAGGCAAAACAAGCGAACTGGTACCAATTTTGTAATATCTTTGGTTATTGCCGTCAATTGACACCTAGACGTAGTGACTTCTGATTATTAGTTTTGTGATTGGCAAATTCAGTCTTCAATAACATAAAACGACTTTTTCTCACCACTGTAAGCTATTCACACATTGTAATAAGCAATATTAACTTTGTTGTCGATAAATTACTGCTATTTAAACATGCAACTATGTACACATCTATATAACACAAAGATTGCTACATAGTTAAACAACTTTTATGAATAATTACTGAGCTATCAAGCTCCCTGCAAATTCTACTATTTCATACCTCGCCGTTGCTTTACGGGCGTATTAAATGAGGACATTTTCCTTTGTAGCACTTTTCACTATAGAAAATAGATGGACGTTTGCACGTCGACTGGAATATTGTTTGGCAAGTGGAAATTTCGCGCGAACGATGTCGTTCCGAAGTGTACTTCTTGGTCGTTTGCATGACCGAATAATTATTTTGTGTCAGCGTTGTTCTGCCGGTCTCGTGGTCGCAGGATTTTTAAATTGCTTTGGAGTAGGCTATTGCTTCAGTCATGCTTCAATATTTATCGCTTATTAAATTAAACATTAATCAGTGCCGAAGCAGTGGGACACAAACTGAAAATTTGATACATAATTAATGGGCAATTGATGTGAAAGTTGAAGATACGGATGTCTAAAAATATCAATAGCTACTCATTAATTCTACGTTTAAGACATTAACTACAACTACATTTTCAAAATAAAGAAATATAGGAAAAATTCAAATGAAGAATCAAAAGCACAAGTTTAATATTTATCTATTTAATACTAACAGGGTATTTGGAAATTGACATCGATCAATCATCATGACAATACTTAGTATTAATGTGGCAGCTTCTCATAGAATTCTTAAAAAATTTCGCTTGCAGTACCGATTTTCGAAGAAAAATAGAGAAATTGTCCAGAATATTAAGAAAAATAGAATAATCGTGCAGAATGAATATCTAATCGTTACATCTATTGTTACGAAAATGACAAAAATGTCTAATGCTGGCAACGCTTTGGTGGCACCAAAGGTAACAAAATCAGTTTCACGGCAAATCTGCTTCTCGTTCAGATGACTGCATTGGAAATTAGCTAAACTGGTAATAGGAAATTTAGGGCTGCCACAAGCAAAATTTTTCAAATCTCGAAGCCCAAAGAATTGTTTTTATTTGGCTGGCATTAGAAGCTCATTTCCATTTGAAAATTTAATGATAGCATCGCTAAGTAAAGAATTGTAGCATCAACAAATTTTCCATTTGGATTTCTGCATGTCAAACTTTCGATGTAAGCTGTAGCTTGTACATCGAAAAACAACCACAGCCATGTGACCTAACTGTCGCTTTAAGTCAAAAAACATTCCAAGTCCAAAGTTTGCACTCAAATGAAAAACAAGCTACCGTTGTCGTTTCGATTGAAAATTAGCCTCAGGAGTCGGTGACAGAACGTGGTGAGGAGGAGTTAGTTGGGGGAGTCTATGCTAAGTAGCTCGCGAGATATTTTTCCGATACTTTGTGCTATGAAAATCGAAGTTAATAGAGTTGGTGGTGTGGCGCGTTTTGAGTGATCTGATCGGGCGCAGCAATAAAAAAGTGCGAATGCATTGCTATCGCATTTCTAACATTCAGTTCTTAAAATTAGAGTGTTTAACGTGAATTTAAATGTGATCATAACACGAAACTAACTTGTTTGATACTAGCGTTACGGATAATAGGGAGAAAATAGCCAACGTCAGGTTTGTATACGCTCTTTCAAATTCCCTTGTTTTCGTCAAGAACTGTGTATATAAATGGAACCTTAAGATGAAATACAAACAAAATTTTGCAATAAAATCGGACGCAAAAACCAATGAATTTCTATCAAGCAAAATCCAGTAGCAGCTCTGTTAAAATTCTGTCATGTGTAGCTTAAATTTTGGGTTTGAAATGATGCGTGCTTAGCTTAATTGCCTTTACAAATACGAAGTGAAATCCTTTTTGTTTTTCAGGATTTCGCGATGGTCTGTTAGGCCTATTGACTAATTTTGGAATTTCAGATTTTGTACTCCGCATCATCTGGAGTCATGAGTTTAACTACAGGAGGGTTCTGAGGCTGTCTGTATCTCCTCAGGCCTGCTAAATGAAGACATATTTCCCCAATTTTAGGTTGTTCTTTGATTTTTCAGCTCTCTTTTCAGATGCCAGCAAACGTGCTTTGACACATCTTGGTTGGGTCTGGCTTGCCAGTCCACGCCTGAGAGGTGCTTCTGGTCCTTTACGGACAAAAGCCCCTCCTTTTCCCTTGTGTTATACTGCGGATAGTATATTTTCATGACGGATGAAGTGTACGTAGCATCCCCCCTTTTCAGGGTGCCAACCCGCCCCATATTAAAAGACCCACTCCAGCCGCGTAGAGCTATTAAAGCGGCGTACAAGCATCCATTGGGGTCGGATTAAAGGGTCCTCCGGTAATGCGGACTAGGGGCTATTTCTAGGGTACCCTGCTCTCAGCGCACTTCTTTTTTTATTTGCCTTTTGATGGTTCACCATCACTCACCCTGCTTGGCAAGCTCTTGACTGGACTTTGGTTTAGTTAACGCACCTCCAAGCATCTCCATTACTCATTAAACTGATGCAAAATAGAAAAACTATCATAGCTGGCAACCTTGTCATGAATTTTTAATGTAACTCTTACTAAATTTGGCCTACAATTAGGTAAATTTACTATATGAATTTGATATTGATTTGAGAAGTTATATGACAGAAACCTTTATTCTACTGAGCAAATATTCAACATTCAAGTGAAAAAATTACCCAAATTTTTGCCAAATTTGGCTTAGAGTGAGGTTCAGCTACTGCGTGAGTTTCTTTAAAATCTGGTGACTGCATCGGAATTTATAGGGCAAAAAACAGATTTTTCATAGTGATTTCGGTCAAGATGACACCACCGCTACAAGGTTTTCAACATTTTAAAATCACTTTTATGAAACCTCGCCCTGCTAAAGATCAATAAATTATTGGAATTTGATTAACCAATTAAATTTAAATCTGATTGATAAAATTTTCGAAATGCAAAAAATAGAGGTAATTTAGCGAAGAGTTATCGTTCCTGTGCAAAGAAGAATTTGAAAAATGTTAATTTGGCTCTGCAGAAAAATCACGAACTTTATAAAAATGTGCATGTTTTCTAAGAAAGAAAATTTTTCAGGAGAGTCGTTGTTTTATCTTCCACTTGTAATTTAAGAATAAAAACGCGAAGATAATAATTCAATTGTTTATTTGAAAGTCACTTATGCGAAACAATCCAAACGTACGAAAATTAGAAAATACAAACGAATCGAAAGTAATACGAAAAAATCGAAAAACATGCGAAAGATATGCGAATCAAATCAAATTTCAAACTAACAAAGAAGAGCGAGCAACTAACTGGTACTTTCTTTTATAGCGATGAAAATTCCGGTACATTTTAACTGTTTACTAAACTAATATTAACTTAGTCGAAATTTCATAATAGAATACAGCATTAATATCCAACATCAGCTGACTGGAATTTCGTTATTTCCACGGGAACAGCTGGACGAGTCGTACTGACACCTGTCAGCTGGACGGATCGATCGGTATGTAACCATTATCGTCAACTATTGCTAATTTTATTTTATTTTCAGGTTGTTGAAGCCGTACGCAACAGTCGTTGATTTCATGGTTTTCTGTTTAAGTACTTGCCGGAGCTAAGCGCGTTTACTTAAAATCATGCAGGCATAGTTTTTCTACTTATTAATGTGTCCTGTGATTTTCGTAGTGATCTGATTAGATGAAATGCGAGTGACTGGTTTAAATTTCGAAAAATTACTTGATTTTTATATATCGAAATATAAATATTGATTTTTTCGATACATCGAAATCGAATCGAATCTAATATATATTAGATAATTTATTTTCTTTTTTGGGTTTGGTGTTTAGTTAGTTTGATACAGGGTTGACATTGTTTCTATACATATTTTTCGCGTGAATTTCTACCACAATAAAATTTAAATGCTCGTTCAGACAAGTAATCTCATTATTCCGAAGAAATATACATATAAATATATATATATATATATATATATATAAATATATATATATATATATATATATATATATATATATATATATATATATATATATATATATATATATATATATATATATATATATATATATATATTTATATATATTTATATATATATAATTATTCCAAAGAAATATATACACATAGTCACAAAATTGAAGGCACAAGCAATAAATATGAAAACTCTTAATCGTATATAAACTAATGTCACTTTATTATCACAAGTTTTTTTATTTTTTATTAAATTGAAGACTAAGAATACAAAAAAGAATAAAAAAATTTATCAAATTCAATTTTTTAAATTATAATTAGCAAAAGAAAAATTTAGCAAAAAAATTCAAGACACAAAATTAAAGGCACAAGCTTCAAGATCACTAGAAAAATATAAAATAATTTATTATTAGTAGTTAGTTGCATATCCGTTTGCTTTGATTACTGCTGCTAGTCTTCTAGGCATACTTTCCGCTAACTTTTTTGTTATAGTTGGGCTAATATTTTGCCATTTCCTTGCTATTATTGACTTCAGCTCGGATTTATTCGCAATTGAAAATTTTCGAATTTGTTGCTCAAGTACTGACCACAAATGTTTTATTGGGTTAAGGTCTGGGGACTGAAGTGGAGTTTTTAATTGTTTTGGCGTATTATAAAGCAACCACATTTTTACAATATGTGCGGTGTGCTTTGGATCATTATCTTGTTGAAACCAAAACACATCCGATAGTCCTAATTTAATAGCACTTGATTTTAAATTCCTTTTCAGGATATCGAGGCATTGAAATTTGTCCATAGTGGTCTCAATAAATTCCATGTTGCCGACTCCTCCTGCAGACATGCAGCCCCAAACCATCACATTACCTCCTCCATGTTTTACGGTTCCGCACAAATTTGCTTTCTTTAGCTCGGTATTCGCTTTACTCCAAACTATTTGTCTGCCATCAGAGCCAAATAGGTTGAACTTACTTTCATCACTGAATATTATGTTTTTCCAGAAGTCTGGACCCTCATTTACGAAGGTTTTCGCAAACTCTAACCGTTTTTTTCTATTTGCTTCTGAAACAAATGGCTTTTTACGGGCTATTCTTCCATTCAAACCATGGTTTCGCAATGTTCTTCTAATAGTTTCCTTGGATATTGGTTTTTGGATCATATGAGAAATTTCAGCCCTCAAATGATTAATCGGCTTCTTTGGACATTATTCTATTTCCTTTAACTGACAGTAACTTTTTTCGTCCGCGTCCCGTTTTATTAATTAAAGTTCCATCATTTTTCCATTTGTTGACTACAGTTTTTACTGAAAAAAATTATCTCCCAACTATTTTTCCTACTTCTCGATATGTTTTACCTTCACAAACAAGCTTAGTAATAATTTTTCTTTCCGCAACTGTGGTTGCTTTTCTCCGTTTATCCATTTCAGGTTTTTTTATTTATTTATGTAAAAATACTTATTTTTTTTAAAAAAACAACACACTTAACTCAACTAGTCACTAACGTTCACCTAAAACTCAATATTTGTAAAGAATGAAAAGTTATTGCATCATCAAATTCTACGAAATAACCTGTTAGATGCACTTGTGCCTTCAATTTTGTGTAGCTCGCAAGTGGTACAGTTGAAATCAAAATAGCAAACTTTGTGATAGATTCAACTTTTTTGTATTAATTTGGTGTACATTTATAAAAAAGACTACGCACTAACAGAATAAAATGCCAAGTCGATAAATTTACTACAATTGTAGTAACATTGAATCATATTTTGGCATTTATATAGATTGTGCCTTCAATTTTGTGACTATGTGTATGTATATATTATAGAATTTCTGGAAAGTTTTCGAAAGGTTCAAATGTTGGGAAAATATGGACTTTGCTACTACTATTGGATAAAAACAAAACTAGGAAATATCCTTGGGATAAATTCTACATTCTTTAACTTGGCAATATTCATCCAAATAGAATAAATTAAAAATACTATGAGTTAAATTTGAAATTTGCTTCGACTTCTTGTTTGAAACAAAGAAAACAAATGGAAATATCTGTCCACGTCATCTATCATTACTTTAACATCTCTTCGCGGCGGTCAAATTTTGCTCTTGAAAATAAAGACATTAATTTGATGACGGACTCGCTCATCTCAAATTATAAGCGAAAAGGAAATAAAGAAATTAAATAGGTTGATGATATATAAATATAAAGGAAAATATAAAGGAAAATTTTAAATATTTTTGGACAAGGATAACGTCATATCTACAGTTTAGCAATATCTTTACATTGGAAACATTGTAACATAAACTCATAATGTATTCATTTTTGAGCTTAACTTCTTGAACTCGACTTTTAGACAAATTTTAAATTCACATGTCAAGAAAAATTCAAATTGATCGAAATCGCAGGTTTCAAAATCACAGTAAAATGTCACAGCTAAAGTAATATCAGTGATAGCGGTGATTTTTCACGGTGATCTTTTGCAATAAACTTTCGTTGTGGTTCCATTCTTGGTGATTTCCTTCGCTGAGATTTAGTTTGCTGGCATCCCGCTTGTTTGATTTTATTCACGGTGATTTTGAGTATGTAGCCAAAAAATGAAAACGTGATAACATTTATGTATAGAAAACAAATAAAATTAATATACATATGTACATATTAATGCGCAAATAGAAGAAAATTTCGTATTAAAAAAATCAAAATAAATTCGATTTTCTAAATGTGTTCGATATTAGTTCAATTAAAAATTCACGTTTTAAAATTAACTCAGACTACTTTATTTAGATCTATTCAATTTAACTAATTCAAACTAATTCAAATTCAAAATGGTAAAAATTCTATGACACAACTGTTCGACCGATTCAAAGCTCAATTCAAAATCAACTGTAACATGTCAATGGACTTGAAAAAATTCTTCATGAAAATTCCGGTAAATTTAACATATTTAACTTTTCCAATAACGCTACATTTATATTGTTGGAAAGTTGTTTCCAATATTCTACGTTTTAAGACACATCCTTAATATTATACATCAGCTGATTTTCTTTCTAGTCGAGCGACGTCAAACTGATCGATCCGTCGACTGTCATACAGGTAAGTGATCTGAATATTGTTTATGTCTATTAATAATACTTTCTTTTCAGGTCCATATTAAACAAAATGTGATCAATGACTACAATTTGTTTAAAAACAAGTTTAGGCTAATTTTTCAGAGGAAGCTTACCTATCCTAGCCTTAATTTAAGAAAATTGTTTACAATTTACATCACAAAGCGTTAGCATATCTCCCTTACTTATTTCAAATAAATACCAAACTAACATCCAAAAATTCTAAACAAGTTTTCCAATACAAGATGCGATCCTATTCATCGGAAATTCGAAAGCATTATACCCTCATTTCCTTCCCCGCAAACTTAAACAAATCATATCGTTTAACCCTCTGAGACTAAACTCTGTTTGAAAAATTTTTATTTCAAGTTTCTATTGGAAAACTTTCCGGAAAGTTTATTTAATATTTTTTTTCGGATTTTCTTGTTGTTATTCTTTGCATTATTCGTTTTCATTGCTCCCGGGCCTGAGGGAGTGTGGTGCGATTTGAACATGCATATGTGTTTATTTTCTCTTATGGCGGTGTGTGTTTAATGGAAATTGCACTTCCTCAGTTGCGGCTGCTTGCTAGTGGTTATCATTGGCAAAGATATATCCATTCTATTTTTCAATTTAAAATAACACAACATGATTGATGGTTCCGAGTAGGAAAAGTTGAAGGGCCAAAAAGTCTGAATCGCATTGGATCTCTGAGTACTTGGAACTAAGTCGTACGTATCAAGTTGTCGACCAAAAGAGATTTCCGGAAAGTGTATCATTGAAGTAACGAGAGTTTTCTAAGTTCGTTTAAGAAAAATTGAAGATACTATTTTTGAATGAAATTTTTTGTGGATGACAGTGGATTTGTATCATTCAAAATTTAATGCTGAAGGTGTTCATCATTAAAAGCAATGTATTAAAATGGAGTTACAGGGTGGTCAACAAAACTGTTTCGGACCTGTACCCTGACTCACTTAAATCATATATTTCTTGAAAATTAATAATCATAACGCATGGTCTTATGATTTTTTTTATGGAATCAAATTACCTTTAATTTGATGCAATATTTGATGCATTCTAAATTGTAACTGTACCTGATTTTGAGATATTTACTTGAAAACACAAAATTTTGGGACTTCTACCCCGCAAATTCTGTGTTCAATGTCGTTTTTCTCAGAAAATCACATGGAAAAATGCCATTTTAATTTTATTTTTTTATAGGCCATATTGTTGGCTACAAAAGTTGCATACACACTTATGACTTAGATTTTACCGTTAATTCCATAAAAAAACAAGCCATAAAACTATGCGTTATGATTATTAGTTTTCAAGATATAATGATTTAACTGAGCCAGGGTACACGCCTGAAACAGTTTTATTGGCCACCCTGTAACTCCGTAGATTTTGAAAACCGGACCACCCTGTAGAACAATTTTTTGCTCAAAATATATCAAGGAATGCCTCCTTACAATAGTGTCCACCGAGTACCAAACACCCTGTAGCCTGTATATATGTGTACTTGCATATTGAAATTCATTCCGAAAGGTTTTCTGTTAGTTTAGCAAGGTTAATTTAGTTGCGTCAATTTCAAAGGTTGTTCTGCGTTCAGATTAGATCTCAAGGTGTCAGTATGTTAGTCATATACTCAATGGAAGTTTGATATGCTTAAACAAGGACTAGTAGATTTTATACTCCTAGCAGATATCCGAAATAAAATTTCCTGTATGATATCAGGTGCATCCAGGGCTGCCAATTAGATAATACCAGATCCAGTAAAACAATAACGCAAAATAATGCTTTTTTACTTTATTAAAATAAACATAATTTGATATCAAAATATATGAATTTATTAAATGAAAACAAATTAAAAGTTCAAAAATTGCATTTCAAGATGATTCTAAATCTATAACAGCTCCTTCAGTTTCATATAAATCTTATTCTCTTATGCAGAGCTCATTTGTACCAATATTTTTAAAAATATTATATGGAATTTGGCATTGATCGGTCGATAGCGGTTTTGTTTTGCTTGCAACGAGTTGGTATACTGGGGAATTTTTAAGAATATTCTAGCCTAAAGCACACATTTGCTGGAACGAGGTAACTTTACATCATATTTTTCAAATATTATCGAGAAAAACTTGATAGACAAAATTATGAATAGGAAAATGCCAAAATTTAAATGCTAGATGCTTTGTAATTAAAATTAAAATTGTAAAATTTTGTACAAGTCTAGCGTTAGCTGCCGCGGCCGAAAAAGTGTGTTGTCGGCGCATCGCATTCTGTGTGCCCGAAACAATACTATTCTCTGCATGACAGATTGACGGCGTTCAAATTTTAATGTACGCCACGCCGAATCGCTTTCTGTATACCCAGCCCTTAAGTTATCTAGTAGCAGATCTTATTTTATCAAAATCAATATATTTAGTTGAATTAAGTTCTAAATTATTTTGCTACTTAAATAGAAGCTATTCAAATTTGAAGGCAATCTAAGAAGAAAATGTCTTTCAAATTTTACAGTTATCAGCGAAGACCAGAAAATCTTTACGCTAAAACCCACATGTACGTTATTCATTACTATCAGGAACAAAAGCGGTCCCATTTGCAAGCCTTGTAGAACGCCTGATGTAATAAAAATTTGGTGAGAAAAATGATTATCAATAGTTGTACCAAAGATTAGTGTAGCAGAAAGAAGACAGAGTATATATAGGAGCATAAATAATAGCATTAGCTTTTTCCCGTGACTTGAAGATAGGTATTACATGTAGGTAGGCAGGTTAAAGTGGCTGTTGATCGACAGAGACTCGCTGGCAGACAAACATAGCTACAAAAGAAACCTGTTGTGATGACATAGCAGTTACATATCTCCTATTCACAAAATTCAGGAAACCATCTGCTTCCTTTGACAAACCACAGTATCCCATTTAGGCGGACGACGGACAGTTTGGTTAAATCGGAGGTATACTACCACCACACTCCTCCTCGCCAAGGCCAAGCGCTGGCAGATGGGATGGAGGACGGATTCCTTTTCGTTTTCTGAGCCACAGTTCGACGAAAATCATTGACTCCTGCGTCCGACCGTTGCACACGTGTCCTATGAGGCAGTAGTCCAAAAAAACGTTCACAGCACAATGCGTAGCACTTTTAATTACGTCTTATACCTGTGTAGTGTGATAAATCTAACAGGTGCCATGGAAACCCAGGATGGTCTTATAATCGCAAAGGATGATTGATCGGCCCAGGTCTTCCTAGTTTCGACGAGGTTTTTTCACCTTATGACTGATTTGACCGATTTCATTGTTATTACTTTGAAGAAGAGGCATGAGACCTCCAAAAAGAAAATTCTCAGTTCATCGGCCTCGCAGTTGCTTTGAAAACCCCTGAGTCTAGATATCCAAATTAATTGTATTGCCGAATGTCTTGACATCTTTTTAAGAAGTCCACGGCTTTTGTTAAAAAACCAATATTCACTCCAAATATACAATAGTCTGATCAATCAATAGTCTGAAAAATAACATCAACCTCCAACTGAAAGACACTAAAATGATCTAGTTGACGCAAGGACAGTATGAGATTTAATTCTATCGAGTATAAATAATTTTCAAGTTTATTGCTTAGCTTTAATCCTAATTTTTAGATTTAACATGGATAAGCATAATTTCGAGGGCGACACCATCATGACGAGTTATAAACTCAAAAAGCAATGTATTAACCTATTAGATATTTGGATTAGTCGATCCGATCAGAATTTTTTCCAGATCGAGATCCCAATCGGGATATGGAGTACACCCAATTTATTGAGCTTCCGCTAAATATCATTGTGTTTCTGTGGAAACGATAGTTTTGCGGACATATAAGGAGATTTCCAATATGGTGGCTTCTGACGATCGCTGTTCACGTTGTGTAAGCTTTTGTTCATGCAAGGAGAACAGCGGTTGTCAGAAGCTGCCATATAGGAAACAAATCCCAGCCAGACTGCCGTCAAACTTATATGGTTACACGATATCAGGATTTTAAACCACTTTAAATCCGAATCTCGTGTAGCCATATAATTTTATCTGGCGATCACGCTTACATACACGTAGAAACACTTAGTACAAAACCTATATTTTCAAATCAAGTTCATGAAGAAATTCCAAGTATATGCACAGCGTGCGCACACCTAAATACATGGAAATTGACCTCATGATCAAAAATTGGGTATACTCCAAATTGCAAATTGGAATCTCATATACAAAGTCTCAGTGATTGGATTGGCTAGAGGGTAACTCTAGTGTATATCTCAGCACTTCGTTTTACAGGTCAGCAGCCCTTCAGCATGTCTTCAAAATGAACGCAAGAGAGAACGCCTCATTTCGCTCTTCCCTCTTAATGTATTCAAATGTTTAGTAATGACCTTTACTATTAAACTCATATTATATTTACTGTCAGGTATTATTTTTTTTAATGGGGATCAGCATAAAAAGGTCCAATTTTTTGTCTTTGCCAAAATGTCAAAGCTCAAGTTACTACTCTTTGGAGCGAATGTTTAGCTATGATTTTAGAGATACACATATGGGAAAAGCCTATTTCAGTTAATTCAATTATTCTTTTTAAGTGTCATAATTTATTCTTATTTTCAAAAGTGCTGATGCTATTCTCAGTCCCCGATTAAGCTATGACGTGACACTAAATTTATGGAGCACTGGTATTATACGCAGTTGCCGGCTTTTGAGACAGCACAAGGTAAATAAATACAGCCACGAGCATGCGGTGGGATTCGAACCCGCGGCCAGTAGATAGCTGCTTCGGAATGACACGTTAGTGAGCAGAGCTACCGACTTCTTCTTGATTCAATCTACATAGTTTTGCAATTTCATTCCTAGTGTAGAATTGTTCCTACCCTTGCTATCACAGACGTCTAAAGTGCAGGCTTCTTAATATGGACCAATCAGTTAATGGGGTTAGTAACAGAACGGGAAACATCTTAGAGACAGATCGCAGTAGTTTGATATCTTTGTGATTGTTGTATCTAGAGCTTGACCTTTTTTCTTGGTATGGAGAAAATAAACTCAACATACTAGCCTCTGGGTACCGCTACACTGTACCATACATTCAGCACTTGCTGCAAGGACATGTTCGGCAACAGTAATATGAATTTGTTTCAGGAAGCATTTCATAGGTTCCTGGCAATTTGGTGTTCGTGAGCTGTTGGATTGCATTGACAGTTTTTTCAAAAATCTTGATAGCCTTCGGCAAGTAGCTGAAGGTTCATATGATTTTCGCCTCCTTATTCAGATTGAGTCCTCTAAAATTAAAATATCCAAAGCTAGCTCGAAAATGTTCCATTAATGACTTTCTTTAAGAATCTTGTGGAATTATGTGCAGTTCGTTGTTTTTCTGGTGGGATGAACTGGTGTTCAGAATAATGCGCCAAGATATTAATTTTTCGAATCAGGATCGGCTTACTGTATGAACAGGTGAAATCTACAAGGCTATGCTCCATTCGGTTTGCGCAGGTTATGTCTGAAGACTTCCAAGTGATTATAGGTTATAGGTCGCACGCGAAACAATAACAACATCCAGAGTGCGAACACTTGTGAATTCAGTGGAGTTCGTACTTGTGCTCTCTGTGGAACGTATTTCGAGAAGTCATGTCAACTGGAATAGTAGGAATTTTCAAAAATTTCCATATCACTCTGGCAACCAGGATAAATAGTCATACATTTGAAAACAGCGTTGGTTATATGTCAGTTCACATTTTGAAATGACAACTGTCTAATAGAACTAAGCTTACATGCTGCTCTGGATCGTTTTTTTATGCATGCAGGATACCCCCTCCACCCTGGATGGAAAAAAAACGCTGCTTTTGCCAACACCTTTCTGTACAAACCAATTACAACCAGCAATTGTTTTTCATTAGATTGAACTTTCTTTTAAAATTTAATTTCCTGTTACAAGTTACGGAGGTAAAATACTATACGATTGTCACCTTTTTCGCTATCAAAAATACTTGTAACGATTTCGTCTTCATATTTAGGGCAGAGACCATAGTGTGTTCATATCTCTTTATAAAAAGATTTTTACTAATTTTCGAAGAAAAGTAGTATTAAACTCGTTTCGCCGAAAATTCATATTTCTTTATATATATACATATATATATATATATATATATATATATATATATATATATATATATATATATATATATATATATATATATATATATATATATATATATATATATATATATATATATTTATATATATATATATATATATATATCATCAAAATGATTAAGGGAGATAATCTCTGGAGTGGCAAATCCGATTGAGCTGAAACTTTCGGAGAACGTAGATGTATTTAGTAGGTAGGTCCACAATTTGCGGCGAGCGTTTTAGTGAATTTTTAGGTACTCCTATATTTCCAACCAGCGTGAATTGTTCAAAAAAAGTATTGGAAATGAAAACTTATTATGTTTTTAGCTTGCCTAAGACAAAAAATTGGAAATTTTAAGCCGTGTGTGGGTGCAGCGTGCCTAAAAGTAGGCAATGATTTTTTTTAAATTTTGATTTGTCATTACTTCTGACAAAAACATTGGATCATCGTAAAATTTGCAGAGCGTATTGATGTTGACTAAAGTTCAATACACATGGATTTTTAAGGTCGTGCGGGTAACGCTGTAGCTGCGGCAGGCTCTTGAAAAAAAATCCTTCAAATCATTGAAACTCCTGAAAATTTTTTGATTTTTGACAAAATATTCAAATCATTGATAAATATTAACGTTTGAGCATCATGTCAATTTAAAATTTTTAAAATTTCGATTTGCACAAGAACGGCAACCCATCACTAAATTACCTCTATTTTCAGCACTCGAAAGTTCTGTTCACGAGAACTGACGACCGGATTATCTGATCATAATGAAATTTACAGGACATGTTAGTATTAACTAGGACTAAGTCTGTTAGAAGTAATTTTGAAATGCGGGCAACCCTGTGGCAGTGGTGCCATCTTGAAAAATCACTGAGAATAAAAAACAGATTTTTGGCCTATAACTTCCGATTCAGCCATCAGATTTAAACAAAATTCACATCATATTTGAATCTTACTTTAGACAAAATTTGGTGAAAATTTGGGTGAAAAATTAGAATAGATGTGCCAGCTATGGTGATTTTTGTCTCCTAAATCTTGCAAATTTGCTCAGCAAAATAATGCTTTTTCCCCTATAACTTCCGGTGCGATCATGATATCAAAATGAAGTTTATGCAGTAAATAGATTTTGATGTGAGCCAAATGTCGTAGGAATTTCGTACAAAAATCATGAAAGGGCTGCCAGCTATGACCATTTTTGTAATTTTTTGGAATTGCTTTACTGCGCGATTATGTCATTAGATTTGCAAATGGGAACGATCCTGCAATGAAAATTAACAACAAATATTAACGCTTTAAAAATTTGAAAAGTTTTGAGGGTGGTAACACTAAACAATTTTTCACCCGTATAACTTCTAGCGCAGTGATTCAATCGAAACGAAATTTGTTGGTTGGGTTTAGTTTAACGTGAAGCAGATTTGGTATATATTTTGCTTTGCTGCTGACACAGGGTAACCAGCTTTAGCCATTTTCGTAACTATTGCATCAACAGATGCTTCAAATGACATACTCATATGCAAAACATTTGCAATAAAACTTAGAAACCAATTTTTCAATTTTCCGAGTTTTGAACATTTTTTGGATGGCAGCCTCAAACAACGTTAACCGCTAAAACTTTCGACGAAATCCTCCGATGAGAACGAAATTCAAAGAATAGGTTGACTTAAGTATGAGCTTGTGAAGGTAAACTTATTGCTGTTTCGTTGGGAAAATGTTGCCAGCACTGAACATTTTCATCATTTGTGTTATAGTTGAGTTCTGTTGCTTTGAACAAGGAATGGTTGATATGATTTAACAAAAAAGTGTATTACGTCTTTCCACATTTTTTTGTCACTTTAAGACAATTTCTTCGAAAATTAGTTTTCTAGCGGTTCAGGTGCGCTAGAGTTTTTTTTTGTTTAAAATTGGGCTTCCTTATGTACACGAATTCGGATGGAAAATAAAAATTAATTTTTTGGATTAAACGGCATCTACATAAGATTTTTATTATCACATTCAGTGAAAGCTCTACAAGTTTTTCAAATACTATGTTTACTTTTTATTGGCAGCTGGAAGGTATAATGCATTTGTGCCTATTGATTTTGATTGTATTTCTTTGTCATATATTGCATCAGAGTAAAATATCTCCAGAGGCATACGAGACCGACGTTGAACGGACTCATTAAACATTTTTCTTACCTGCAAATATAATAAACTACCATTCTTTAGGTTTTGTCACCAAATCGTTTATTCACACTCTTCGAAATTTTCTGTCATTTGAAAACTATGTAAAGTATGATAACTAAATAAAGTGGTGCTTTATGTTTTGAATTTGCAAAGAAATAGGATAAAATAAATAAATTTTATGGACAACTTCTGCATTACTAAATATTGTTATTAAATATTATAGCTGGATGATTTCGAAAAGAAATCAGAAGAATTCATAACTTTTATCAAAACAACTAAAACGATACGACACAGTTTTTCACTTCTCAAATAAAATATTTTTACATTAAAAGCGACATATAACTTGTATATCATGCAAAAACAATACGTACATTTGAGCTTAATAAACTTTTTGAAATGAATTGATTTGTCCTTAATTAAATGAACATGCGTGATCAGTCGTTATTGCATATTAATAGTGTTAAATTCTATAGACTTAGGACCCTAAAAAAGGAGTACATTTTTCAGTGCAAGTAAATGTGTCGTTTACACTGATCTACACCAAGGCACATACATTTGAAACAAATTTTTCTGAATATGATACATACGTTCACAAAACACTTTACAATTCAAAATCAAACATAATCCAAGCAAAATATTTCATATCAAACGGTATGTTATTTCAATCAAAAAACAAACACACGATGGCTGTGTGACATTGCGCTGGCGTTAACTGTAATGGGCCATTTAGACAAGCGTCCATGCGTCCAAGCGTCCAAGCGTTTTTAGATTACACGAGTCAAGTCAACTCAAATCCAGTTTTTTGAAGGCGGGGCTAAGGCGATAAGTGGATGGATTTTACACGCTTATAAAGATGTTGTTTTTGCTCCGTACAAATATATTGGTGACAGAAAATTGTATATACTAATCCATTGACTATATATACCTACATATATATGTTTGTGTCTAGATATTCAGATGCATTCAATTTTTTTTCGTAATAGTCATGCACGTAAGGATGCAAAATATATATTATCCACATCATTATATAAGAAAACAATCATCCACAAAACATATATTTAAATGATCACCAACGAATCATCCACACATGCCACTGAGCGAAAAAAATCATTTTAAAATCTATTGTACATGAATCAGTATTCTCCACCTCCTTCGCTTTAGACCCGCCTATATAAACAAAATCAAATTGACTCGTGTAAGCAAAACACGCTAGATCGCATGGACGCCTGGACGCATGGACGCTTGTCTGAACGGCCCATAACACTTCCGCTTATTATTTATTTATCCCTGTGCACACAAACACACAAACGCACACTTTCGAACATAGTTCTTTTGAATTTCAAATTCAAAGCGTGCGATGTGATCAGCTTTGGTATTAAAATCTCACTGCAAACGCTGTGAAATGGGCGTATCGTAAAACCGAATAATGCAGGTGGACTTTCGAATGCATTTTCAATTTCGATTGCCCTCATTGCGAATATAAATTGTGGCATTTTGCGTGAGTACCATTTTCAAAATAAATTTCTAATCTGTGTCCATCGATTCAATTACACAAAAACGAAATTATTCGGTTCGCCGGAATAACAAAATTTTGCGATTTGTTCGGAGAATATGTGTTGTGAATAGGCAAAACGATGCAATAATAATAGTTTGCAATATTAGCATATAATTCTTCAAGCAGAATCTAGAGCACATCGGGTTTATTTGAAATAATATTGATTCTACTATTCAATTATTTGTTGACAGTATACGGGCAATCAGCGATGTTTCTAAAATTGATGTGTGTATTTGAGCGTTCTCTGTGAGATGGATATTAAGCTGGCGTTCAACTGGAAGGGAACAAATACGATGAACTATAAACATGGGCAGGAATATGTAGGTCTTCAAATTCTATATATCAGGCTATGATTAAATTGAGCATTTTTTGCATGTTTTTTATCTGCATGACTAAATATAAGATTGACAAATTAAGCTATTGAAACTGCAGACCATTGTGCTTTCAGATTTGATATTTTACTTAAAGTCAGTTTTCAATACTTGCTCTTGTAACATATGCAAGCATTTTTCGGAAATTAAAACTAATTATTCAAACATGAAAAGCTCAAAATGGTATATCAAAGTTCCATCAGTTTTATCTAGAATTCAAGCAAATACCTAAGAAAAGTATACTTGGTTGATCGATTAAAAAAAGCTTTTATTTATTTAATCCAATAAATAAACTGTCATCTAATGCCCACGTTGGGCGCAATTTGTTCCAGAACATTTGTGAACAGCCGCCACCGCTACATAATTTTTAGCCCGACCTGTTATCCTGCGCGTTAAATTTTGTGTGAGATACTCAACGGTGTCGTGGGCAGTTTGGAGGAATAGGACAAGATCTAGATGGTCACGCCTCAGAGACCATGAACAAACACAAAAGGGAAAAAGGTCTACGGGAAAATGGAATAGAAAGCCCCCATTAACGTGACTCCACTTAACCTGCTTTAAGGGGTCTAGCAAGACATCATTATTTCTCATAATAAAAAAAATAGAAAAGAAGAATCCTGATCCGGAGCGAAAGAAAACACAAATGAAATCCATACCAAATTTTAACTGTAATCCATATTAATAATTAAAAAAGAAAACAAAATAGATCTCAGTTAAAAAAAAGTATAATACCAATAAAGATAGCGATAAATTAACAATTTAAATCAAAAAACAGACAAACGATTTAAAATAAATGTATATAAATAAGTCTAAAATAAATATATGAATAATAAAGAAACAAAACCAAGTATCCACGTGTAAATAATAAAAATCAAGATTACGACACACAATAAATCCTTCGACCTTGATTATGTCTAAACAATTCATTATTTTGATTTATTATATTATATATATTTACCAAGCAAGATATAAATTTAATACATGTATAAATATGAATACAAAACAAATTAAAACGAGGAACTACAAACAAATCCAATACCAATAATAAAGTAAGGCACAAATAAACAATACATAAATAAATAAGTTACTAAATATACAAATTTATTGCAAATAGATAGTAAATATATAACAAATAAATAAATGAATATTATAAGTAAAAACAATAATTACAACAAGTGGCTAGTATAAAGGAGGATTTGAAGGATAAGATGGAAATGGTTGGAGGAATAAAGTTTGTTTAAACTATTGAAAACCCTGCAGCATATAGTCACTGGCTCATAAGCTGTACATGTGGTGGAATGCAAACTTTAGCAAACGATTTTGGTTCTTACGGGGATATTAAGGGGACCACCCCACTTGTGAGTTTGAAAAAATTGATTTTTTTTCTCTTCATATTTTTAAAGTATAACTACCTAAAAATATGTCCTCAAAATTTCAAGTCGGTCCGAATAAAATTGAATGAGATATTGGCTTTGAAAGACAAGCGTGTGTTACGCAGACGACAGGCAACACTGCCGCCTGCCGCCATTTTCCTCAAAATGGTGTTCCCCAAGCCAATGAACAAAATTTATCAAAAACTAGTAAACCGATCTGGAAATTTTGCAGGCTGATTCGATACATAAAAATCTAACCTTTGATAGTACGATTTTTTTTCGACGAAAATTTTTTTATACGGCCAGAAAACACCGTTTTTTTGCTGTGAAAATCGAACCGTTGAATTTGACTATCCGCCATTTTGTTAAAAAAAATATAATTTTTCATATCGAGTGATTAAAGACTAGTTTTTGTTGTTATTTAACTAGATCCGTTTCAATTTTTTGTTTCAAATTATACAGTTCAACACAGTACTGCTCACTGCGGAAAGGCTTTTTGAAAACTTGTTACATATGGTTGCCATGTAACATTACATTTTTCAATATTTATCAATAAATAAATTTCAAAATGATCTTTATTTTCTACATTTTTAGATGGTGTATTGATATTATTAAAAAGTTGAGTATTTTTCATTAAAAAAAATCCTACAAATGACCTATTTTTTCGCGCTACAAATGGGGTGGTCCCCTTAATAATCATCTTATTTTTCAGGAAGTCAGCTCCGGTAAGGCCTTAAACAACATCGAACGAGAAACAGGCTGAAATAACTAATCTTCTAGATGCAAGTGAAATTAGGTGGGGGGCAAATTTTAGAAGAGTTAAGAGTTGAACAGTTCCCTCAGGCCGAAAAGTAAAAAAAACTGGGCTCCAAATAATGCAGGTGAATTCGAGAAGAGGGCGTTCGAGTGCAGTCTATAAGGATCTTATGGCCCACAAATTTTTAAATTCCTTGGCTCATCACTTAATAAAGCCAAGCTGTTTATTCGCACGGGAAAAGATTTTGTCGTAGGGCAAAGTAAAACAGAATTTCCCATTTAAGACAACACCGAGATCAACAACGCTTTCAATGCGAGTTAATTAGTTGTTGTTGAGAAAGTAGGTGTAGTGTGTAGCTGTGCTTTTACGGGTAAAACTTATAATTTGGCACTTAACAATATTAAGCGAGAGCTTGTTTATATTATACTACTGACCACCACAAATATCGACCACCGAGATCTCGACCACAAAATTCTCGTCTCAGATCTTCTCTGTGGCATGGAAAAAAGGCATCAAATCGATGCCATCTTCGAATTAAACTACAGAGATTTGGTGTCTCGGGTCTCATATTAAACTGATTATACTCTTATCTTCAAAATAGGACGTAGTACGTTAAGTTTATTTTAAAAAAATCGAAGTTTCGGCAACTTTCATCATTCGCTAAAACCTCAGCAGGCCTGAGAATGCATTTGAAGTACACATTGAATGGTGCAGAGTAGATTCACTTGAGTTGCACTATTGATTCGAGTTGATATAGCTGAAGTAGCCAACAGGTTCATCAAGACGACTGTCCGCCTTAGTTTAGATAGTGGCGCTGAGCGGTGGCCCGTTAAACATGACAAAACATACTACAACAACAAGAACAAACAGTAACTGAATGGAAACTACAGAGATTAGAGACGTAAATCCTTTCGTTGGAAGACCAAACTTATAAGGGATGCCACTTGCTGCATGAGTACTTTTAGAACAGATTCGAGTTGTGAGGAATTCTGTTGTGATGAAGGGTGGCACCTGCATCAAAAATATTTTTAAAAAACCTTATCACTACATTTGCATTAATATTTTCCAGGCGCTACGGCAATTATTTCCCACAAGGAAAGCTATATTGCTAAAGAAAGCAAAGGAGATACTGAGAAAACGTTGACGTAAAAACCTAGAGCACAGAGTTTACATCAAATAGAACGGCCTAATAAATGCATCGACTCCATGTTTTAACTCTTTCTTTTTAACTATTAAAAGCTCTTCCGTATGGTGAGTAATGAAGGAAACATATCTATTCGTTCATTCAGTAGCTCTGGCAACATGGAGTCGAAACAAGAAAAGTGATGACAGCTAATTATTTTCCATTACGTGGAAATCACGTTTTCGAAAGTTGCTAAGGATCTTAACAAGTCACTTTCAATGGTCAAACGAGTAAAAGCGAATTATAAGTAGGGGCTAGTTGTAGCGAAGAAAAGATGGCAAGGAGGAAAATCTGTAAGTATCCAACATTTCCGTTTGAAATATGGCAGTAGTTGCTGGTACATCGAAGTTAACGGTCGATCAAATAAAGAAACTCTACAATCTGAGAACATATAAGATGCAAAGAGATCAATCCGACGAAAAGGAGTAACTAGCGGAAACTTGGGCTCGAAAATTATACGATAAATATGTGACGAAATTCAATTGTGTCATTTTAGATGACGAGACTTATGTCAAAGTAAACTTTAAGCAGATTCCACGCCATTAATTTTATACAGCTAAAGCAAAAGATGCAGTAAAAGAAGTATTAAAGTCGAAGAAAACCAGTACATTTCCCACACAATTAGGGTTGCCAACTCTCCCGGAATTCCGTGATTCTCCCGGGATAATACGGTTCACTTAAAAAATCTCCCGGCTCCCGAAATGCAGTTAAATTCTCCCGGAAATTTAACAACAATTGCCTTCACGATATTTTTATATTTTCATTTATATTTTACGCTCGCAAATAATACAATATTAATGATGAAAAATCGTAAATTGCACTAGATTTGTACAATTGATTAAATAAAAGATCTGAGTGCTTCTCTAAATGTACCAATAAACGAGGATAAATTGTACGACGATTACTGTTTGCTGCGAGAAATGCGAGTCCTTGCGGCAAGTGAAACAAAGAGGGTAGATTTGCGTTGGGTTAATTTTTATGAAAAATGTAGAGAAGACTCGAGCAAAGAAATAAAAAAAACTAGTTACATTCGCTCCATCGATCCCTATCGCAAATACTGCCGCTGATCGTATTTTCAGAGTAGTAAACGACCTGTGATTAGTAGATATATAATACCAGTTCTGGCGCACTTAAGAGGAGCACAAGAGGAACAAATAAGAGGAGCATAAGAGGAGGAATAAAGACATGGTGCCTTTGATGATAAATAATATAATAAGGACATGGTGCCTTTGATGCGCATGACGTAAGCGATTATCTTTGAACTGATAAACAGCTCATCTGGGCTGTCAGCTCAACAGGGTTCTTTATTAGCTCAACAGGGTTGTTTATCAGTTCAGCTAGGCTGTTCGAGATCATCACTTACGTTATACGCGGGATACGCGGGCCCATAATCGCAGGCACCATGTCCTTATTGCTCCTCTTAAGTGCGCCAGAACTGGTATTATATATCTACTGTGGTCAAAAAATCGTAATCGGCTTAATGAAACACATGTAAAATCAGAAATAAAGGTGTGCACAAATTTTAATTACACATGTAAAGAATTCTATAACTTTATCCTTGCAAATCAAAAGGCATTACAAGCAACTCGTATTGTAAAGAAATATCATTTTAAATAAATAAAATAGGTTTTTATGAATTTTTTATTTTCCTCCCGGATTTCCGATCCACTGAGTTGGCAGCCCTACACACAATGCATTTTGGGACAGTCGCTTTGTCGATGTTGCCTAAGGTGCGATATTTTTATAGCGGAAGGCACAATCAATGACCAGGTTAACATCGACACTAACGTCTACAAATGTTGTTTCTTTCTTTAGGAGGTAAGCTATAATAATAAATAGTCCCATTTTTTTAAGCTCAAAGGGATTCATAATATTTTTATATATTTTTGGTAAATGACTTAAATTTGACAGAGATATTCCTTAAACAAATGTAGTCTAAACATTTATTTGTTCATTTGATGTATTTTTTTATACTGCCACCTATACAGTTCACGCCCTGTCCATTGTGATCGGAGATGAGGCTGAATTAGCTATGCCAGGGAGAGGACGGATTATACGATTTATAAATTTATAAATAAGACCATGTAGAGTAATATAGTTCCACTACAACACCTGTTGGATCTAGGACCTCATTCACAGACAGTGCATGCGATCGAAAAGGTCTAAGACTCACTTCACCCCTGATTTTAATAAAATACCTCTTGGCAACTAGGTTCGTTCAATAGCCCGATGTGAGTATAAATGGATGAATAGCAGCCAGTAGTTTGCCAACTCGATTACAATATGACATACACTAGAGAGCCTAAAATTATATTCAATTTATCATCAAAATCCAACAATATACTTCATCCTATATACAATTATGAAAGCCATTTTACTGCAACTTTTTAAAGTAAGCAGGTCGCTTATGGCCTAGACCACACAAAGTTTTACGCAAATTGTTGCCAAGAACAAAAGTGTATTACGCCCTAAATTATAGACGTAAATGA
Source organism: Nemotelus pantherinus (assembly GCA_963978885.1). Classification (NCBI taxonomy): domain Eukaryota; kingdom Metazoa; phylum Arthropoda; class Insecta; order Diptera; family Stratiomyidae; genus Nemotelus; species Nemotelus pantherinus. Next base: position 106,480,163 of record OZ022265.1, read on the forward strand.
AAATTTATTTTCTAATCAGGCGAGGTGTCGTAAATCCTTTTCTTTATTGTTCGTTTTCGTAGGAAATCATGAGGAAACTGCTAATGTGAAGAGCAAATTTTTAATTAAAAGCAAAGTTTCAGATTTCACTTGGAATAAAGTAACATATAATTGCAGCTTCTAGAGTTTGGAGCAGCATGGGAGCTTCAATGTAAAACTGAACTTTCGACCAGTTTCCCCAAGGACTTTCGTCGAGTTTGGTCTATTCGATGACTTCCACATTAATGCGCATTATCTTCCCAGGCAAACTATATTCTGCTCAGTTACGGTTTTCGTCGCATGGAAAAACAATGTTGATTTTTGCATTTGACTTCAATATGAGTGCATGCTTTCGATTTCAATGTGAGCATTTCGTATATATTTTGGTCTAATTAAATATGTAAATTATTGTTTGTTTCCCGAGCTGAGAGTTGCAAAGAGAGTGATTATGGAAATATCTTGTAAAAACTGCATGAAAATCATATAAGTTAAGAAATGAGTCATTTTCAAGTTAGTTTATGAAAATTATTGAACCTGACTATTGTAGATAATTTTGACTGCAATAATAGAGGGCCTCTCTAGCATTGCTAACTTATTCTTTGTTATTATACATTTCAGAGTTTGATTTTTAGAATTGTAAATGGCAATAGTGTCTGAGATCGTAACTTGAAATTTGGCATATACCTTTTGATCCACAGTAATTTGAAATAAAAAGTACATTAACGAGGGAAAGATGAGCTGCCTTGCCCGTAACTGGGCAAATAAGTTTGGAATATTACGTCAATTATATTTAAATACAATAAACATATTCACGTTACCAGACAAAATAATCATATCGTTTTTGTGTCCTGGTATTTTTATTTTATTTAGGTATAACAGCGACTTAACGTAGTAGCTGGCTCCTGTTAACTGCGACTTCATATAGTATTAAATAGATAGATAGAAATCAATTACCTATTGATTTGTGATCATTGTTCCCTTCTTGTCTATAAATCAGCATAGACAACGTATATCGTCTCTAAAGCTTATCAAAGCAGAGAATATTGATACGGGAAACTCGATCGTTTTGCGGAATAAGCCTCCGAAGCCGAATCAAATTAGAATTGTTTTTGCGGGATGATTAAAATTGAAAAAAAATTTTATTTACATTGAAAATTTTTATTTTGGCAAAGTGGTTTCGAAAGTATGCACTGATTCTCATCAGACACCAGCAAACAGTGCATACTTGGCTGATGTGACCACTTGCAGTTGGAAATCATTAATTTTTATTTACGCTGGTTGTGACAAATTTTAACATATAAATTATATAAATATAAATCATATAAATTATATAAATAAACTGTTTGGCATGTCGGACTCATATATAAACTTATAAAGTCTTCTGTTCCTATTTACTTGTGCAAGATTATCTAATCCTTTCTTTTCATCCTCTCAGTTAAATCCAAAGCCTTCCCCGATAAATACGTTATACCAGCCGGAGTTCCACAGGGGTCAGTCTTAAGCCCCACTCTCTACAACATTTATATGTCCGACTTAGAAAAAGCACCCCATTGCCGCATCGCCATGTACGCAGACGACACTGCCATCTTTGCTAGTGGGCACAGTCCAGATGTGATAATTAACACCCTGCAACAACAGCTTTCAATTATTAATAATTTCTGCATCAAATGGAAAATAAAAATTAATTCTTACAAGACTCAGGCAATATACTTCACTAAAAAGCGAGCATTAAGACACTTGCCGAATCCCCAGGTAAATATCTTGGGATCCACTATTTTCTGGGAAATAGACATTAAATATCTTGGCATCCAACTCGATCAGAAACTTACTTTTCACGCCCATGTCGAAGTAAAGTCGAAAATTTTGAAGAGCATTTACTACTCTTATCCGCTTATTAATAGGAAATCCAGGCTCTCAACTGCGAACAAACTGTTGGTTTTTAAGTGTGCAATGCAACCAATCATTCTCTCTGGGTGCCCTGTATGGAGTAACTGTGCAACATCACATATCAAAAGTCTACAAATATTACAAAACAAATGTTTAAAATATATTCTTAACAAACCCTTTTCTTACTCAACTAATCGGCTGCACGTTTCTGCAAAGCTCAAGAAAGTACTGGATACCACTAAACACTTGACCCAAAAATTTTTCAATAAATGTGCAACATCCAATAATTCTCTGGTTGTATCTCTGATCGTTAATTTGTAAATACAGCTACTGTATACCATGTTGGCTTAAGTCATGAATCTTAGTTTTTTAATTTTATTTTATTTAGGTTAAGCACAACATTAGGTTTTAAGTTTGTTTTTCCTATATTACTATACTATGCACCTCGCAAGAAAACTTTCTGAAAAAAAAGCTAATTTAAAATCAAATTTAGATGTAAAGACTTTGTCTAAACACGAACCTTAAGATATTGTACCACACAACACATAAACTAATTCAATAAAGTTATTATTATTATTATTATTAGAAAGGAAGTAATGTTGATGCAAGGTGGAGCCAAAGCGCATACAGCTTTAAAAATTTATGACCAATGTATGTGAACTTTTCTAATATGTGGACTGATTGGCCTAAGTACTCCTCTAATTTAAACCAATTGAACTTTTGTGGTCCAGATCAAAGGAGAATGTTTTTAGGGATCATAAACCGGAAAATAGGCAGGAGCCATAGGCGCGCCGTATGGGGGGCTAGGGAGGGCTGGGACCCCCCCCCCAGACCCTAGGTTGGCCCCTCCCAGAAACATAAATATTTCCAACAGTAGACACTTAAGTTTTCACCTCTTTGGTTTTTGTGATTACAGCAAGAATTGTGTACTGCAGTAGTGTAAGCCTATAGTGTAGTGTGACTTATAACATAGAGACTGTGTAATTTGCGGTATTAACTACGATTTTAGGCAATATAGAGGTATTTAGATAAGAACACTTCTATAAACTGGCGTTTTATGCAATTATGTTTTTCACAAAACATAGTCTGAGTATTGAAATGGTAGGCAATAAGGTAATTAACGTAGAATATAATTTTCGAAGTCATTTGGAGAATAAAAATTGCATCCCTGCCAGTTTTATGCTATCTATTCAAGACAATGTTGTTTATTGCACGCAATTTTCAGATCATATACAATTAGCACTTTCATACCTAACATTAAGCAAAACAAACACAGTCTCATTCCATATTTGAGAGCATGTTTCTTTGACTTTTGCGTATAATCAAGAATACTTATTAGGTTTGAGTCAAAAAGTCTATACTGAATAGCTCGGAAAGTCCAAAAAATAACTTACCCTATAACTTTGGTTTCGATCCATTGAAAGCGTTAGAAGTTATAAGAAAAAAAAGTTTGTTTAGAGTTACCTTCCGCGAATGTGTTAAAATTTAATATTACAGATTTCCAGGACAAAAATGAATCAAATCGTTGATGCTGACAACGTGGACCTAACATTACAGCCAAAACTCTGACGTACTTGGTTTACATTCAGGTTGGGAATTTCATTATAATTTGATAACTGCATCGGAAGCTAAAAAGCATAGCACTTCAATTTCACCGAGCGTTTTTTCATGGTGACACAACCTCCACATGGTTCCTATTATATTCATTAAACTTTTCTCAGACCTGTATCTACTCAAGACCAATATATCCTGTGAATTTTATCTGGTCGCGAGATACCGTAAACGCAAGCTCCAGGTGCTAAAAATATAAATAATTAGTTGAAGGGCTACGACTTTTGTGCGATTGGGAATTTTAAAAATTTAAATTTGACTGTGTAAATATTATTCAATCATTTGCATTTTATTCTAAAAACCCAAAAAAAAAACGAGAGAGTCAATGGTGTGAAAGATTTGTGTTTACGTACTTATGGTAGCTACAAGATTGCCCAGACAATAGCTGTGTTTAATGAGCACGAAAAAAAAGCAGAGCATCTCAAGGCAAGTTATAGTAGCTCGGCTGTCAAAAAAAGTCGAGCAAACCAGAGCAATTGAGAGGCAGAAAAAAGTCGAGCAAGTGAGAGCAGCTGAGAGACAATTCTCAAAATTTATTACTTGTCAGAAGGTCAACCTGTCAATTCACTAACAAAAAACTGCACTTCAGTAACAATTTTTTGTTGAAATTCGGTTATGTGACAGTTGGAAAACAGCTGGTTGCTTGCCCGAACTTGCTCTACCAAAAAAAGTAGAGTAAAAATCGTGCTCTAAAGTGCTCTAGTTCAACTTAGAGCAGACTCATGAAACACAAATCAGAGCAACTTCGGGCAAGTTAGAGCAGCCGAATTGCTCATTAAACACATTTTGTTGAGATATCTCAACCTAGCTCAACCTAGAGGAGCTCATTAAACACAGCTAAAAAACGACAGAAACTTATTTGATGACGCGGTATGATGTTACCACAATTCGAAATTTTCCATTGAATTTCCATTGTCGCCAAAAATACACCAAAATTTCAGCTCGACCAAACTTCGCGATCCGGTTAAATTATCCGGATAGTAGAATTCATGTACAATGTGTTCAAGGACATATTGCAAACAATAATAAAAACTTTACAATAATAAAACTCTAACAGTGCTTGGAAGACAGTAAGCGATATGGTGCTTGAACAGTTTTGGAATATTGTCAAGATGAACCAACATTATTTGGAAAAGGTTTTCGACCTTACGATGTGTCCTAGTTGCCAAGCACTTGCTTTCAGAGGACATGATGAAAGTGGTGCCAGTGATAACCGTGCATTTTTTTTGAAATTTTGTGAATTATTCGCGAAGCTTGATTCAACTTTTGAAAAACATTTAAAAAACACAAAATGAATTAATGAAAACAATTACTGAAATCGGTCGCGAGGACATTACAGCTTAAATAATAGAGTGCGGACTGATATCCATTATGGCAGACGAAGCAAGGGTCCACAAAAAGGAACAATTTTCTGTGGTTCTCAGATTTGCTAAAGAGCTAGCAGTTGAAGAAAGTTTCTTAAGCTTTGTAAACTGTTCAAGAGCTAGGAATGCCTCGTATTTAGCAGATATAATTTTCAGCCTGTTAAAGGGCTACGGACTTAGCGAATTGCCTGTTCTTGGACAGGATTATGATGGTGCTAGTGTCATGTCAGGACAAAAAGGTGGTGTACAAACCTAAATTAAGATGAAACACCCTGCAGCTCATAAAATTGTCAAGCTCATAAAATTATCCTTGTTGCGATGGATAGACTTTTCACAATCGAAACGTGTACATACTTTTTCAATGCCATCGAATCGCTTTACCTACACTTTTCGAAGCGATCACAACACTAATTGTTGAAGCAGCTTGAAGAGGCATTTGGTCTAAATACAAGGCGTGAAATGAGAAGTTTAAGCTCGACTCGTGAGTCAATGAGATTTCACAATTGCGAATATGTGATCGATAGCTATGTGACCACAAAAGAGGCTTTAGAAAAAGAAATGAATGAAGGAAAATACAGCGAATCAGTTTATGCATTGGGGATCTTTCATTCAATTAGTAATCCTAAGTTTGTAGTAAATTTTTTCATCTTTCACTATGTTCTTTCTATAACGAACATGTTACGCACATATTTCCAAACTAAAAATGCAACTCTTTGGGATAGGATGGAGCTTGTGAATGGAACAGTTAAAGCACTTCTAAGTTGGCGAGAAAGCTTTTATGTAGTTTGGGAAAAAATTAAATCATTCGCAGAGAAGCACTGTCTGGATCTCACATTTCCCAGATGATCACGAAAACGGAAAACAGCAAAAAGCACTAGTTTGAAAGGTTTTGATATTTCATCTAGCCTCGGACACGCAGTTAGGGCTTGAAAGATATTCCTGCAAACCAAATGGCTTGAAAAGAGAAAGTTACAGAACTTTTCATCTTGGCAAATTATTTATGCTTTTTCTAGGTTTTCTAGGTAACAAAATTTTGAAGCAAGAGCTTTATTTTTTCATTTCTCCTTGTAAGTTTAATATATTTCAATTTTTTCAAAGATATTTTGAAAGTAAGCTATCCTCTTCTTCAAATTTATTTGATAATGCAATATGCATTAGCAAATAACAAATAATAAACTAACAAACATATAATGTGTTAGTAAATTATATAAGTTGTATGAACAGTATGTGTACCTTACGGAAGACAAAATCATCGCATGTTTTGAACCTTTCGGTCCCTGGCCCCTGCCAGAGTTTAGTCCACGGCACGCCTATGGCAGGAGCTGATTTGACATATACAAATTGAGTGGAAGTATCTAAGAAATTTAAAATGAAAGAGGACAAACTTCATACTAATTATATATTATGCTACCTAATGTGTGTACTTTATAATAAAACTATAATGTTAAACTAGTCTCTGTTCATTAAAACTGTACGCAAGAAATACTAAGAGCAAAAACTTTTGCGCCACCTTGTACATTTATACCTCTTTATGCGAGGAGGTTTATCCCATTTGAAGATTTTTTTCGAATGTTGCTTTAATCTTTATTTGATCGCTGGAGTCCGCAATTTCCGATATCATCCAGAATACTAAGGTGAATTTTTAATTTTTTAGTAATAGCCTGTATTGCCGCTTCCTTGTGGATTAACATGTGTATTAGTTCAAGCTTTAGAATGGCTTCCATCTTTACCGTTGTGATAGAGCTCACTGCTCCTGTAATCAGTAGGCACACCTGTCTTTGCAGTAGCAGCAACCGCAGTTTTCTGTGTGGTTTTTCTCCATCACACTGCTGATAATTAAAGGATTATATGTCTCACAGTTTGTATGCTCAGAGTGCCTGCTTTAGAGCTAGTCCTCAATTGCGTCCCAACATTGATGCTGACGCCCAAAGTGCTTCGGTGTCGTATTGTTCAAATGAAAGTCCCAGGTATGTTTCTTCTCCGGCTGGATTCCCAAATATTTTACCTATTCCTGTAGACGCACCTGAGTGCCCTTTATTTTCGGGGTTCTTCCTGGTAAATGAAACAATGTTGGTTTTCTTAAATTTATCCTCCTGGTACCACTATTCTGTTTCATTTAAGGCCTTTTGCATTCTGGATCTCTGGAAGTATTCACATTTGGGACTGCCCATATTGTCATTTACATACCCGAGAGTGGTTAATCCTGTGCTGCTGAGGGTACCAGGAAGGTCGTCAGCCATAATAGGGGAAGCCATAGTAGGGGGGTAATACCCCTCCCTGCAAACATCTCCTTTAACTTGCTACCTCCAGCTCGCGGAATACACCGCGATACCTCTGTACTTTACTCGTTCATTCACATGATGCAGCAACTCGTGGCTTGCATTGTCCAAGGGTCCTTTTATATCCATGAGAGCGTACAATACGATTTCCTTGATTTTCTGAATGAGCTTTCTCCAGAGCTTGTTTTGGGATGCAACCTTACACCACAATTAATCCACATAACGCGTGTTCGTATGCTGCATAGATCAGTATTTTGCTTCTAAGGCACTATGTACCTAGTACCCGGAGCTATAAAATTTAGTCCGCAGTGTCATAATATCACGCTTATGGTCTTTTACACTTATTTAGCTTGTTCTACTAAGTAGATGGAGTCTCCGTTCTTATGTGACATAGCCCCAGCACTACAGCTTAAAGCCTACGACAACTGCTCCATGTCAATATCAGCACATCCTGTAAATTTTGATTTCACCCACAAACTGCATCGGAGGTTAAAGTGGTAGCATGATTTTCGAGTTTGCAATTCGCACAATTTTCGAAACATAAAAAAGTTAAACATTGGCAGCTTACTGTATGTGTATCATATGAACATTTAGTGCTACCACGTTTTGGTTAAAAAATATCGAAAACACCTGGTGCTGGTAACACTTTTCTAGCATATACTATACTACCATAAACATGTTAATCTGCTTCACTTTTTTCGAAGTTTCAAAATTTTCTAAATTAACACAATTTGTTGGTTTTTTCAATGAAAATTAATTTCTATTCGAAAATTTAATGGCAACATCTCTTAGTAAAAAATTAAAAAAATTCTATAGCTGGCAGTTCCATTTTAATTTTGCGATCTAAATCAATGTCTTTGAACAAATTGCGTAAATTAAATTTTCAATCAAATTAGTACCTTACAAATTATATGGCAGAGCGCTTCTATTTTATTATATTCTATTTTATTGAGAGGTATTTGAAAATGGTATCCACCACAAACCTCTAGTAGAGTACCAGCAGAGTGCCTTGTTACATTTGAATGTAATTCAAGGACTAAGTGACCCAGGTGCATCCAGCAAACATCCTTTTTGGTCGAGAATAGGCGTGATTTCATTTAAAAGTAACATTCAAAGAATCCTACTTAGGAAAATAAATATGAGTGGTAAGGCTTTTTTTATACGATTTCAAACATAAGCACTCATGTATTGATTTTCATATAACTTCATCCTTGTTGATTTTTCTCAAATAGGGAATCATTCAATCATAAGTTCTATTAGCAATTTTAACTTTGTGAAAAATTTTCAAACACACATATGTGTATAGTATAGACTTCTAGGCGCAATATTGCATTATGCATGAACAAAATTGGTGTTGATCACATATTTGTAAAAACCAGCATCAACATCACAAAACTTGAAAAGACCTGTCAGTGAAATTGCTTTATTTTACTTTTTGTTTTCAAATCGAAATTGCAATCTCAAAGCCGCGAAGCCATGGTTTTCCTGTTGATTTTACAAAACATGAGTCAATTTGGTTGCTGGCCGGTATTCACAACAGGTAACAGGTCAAATAAGTTTGCCATTTAATACTATCTTTCTTCTGCTTCTGTGCTCCCCCATTCATTTTCAGGCTTCCATTGTAATTTTTGCAGCTATAACAACATAGGGGATGTGATCCAATTACCAGTCGCGTTTTCAATAGCAGAAATTCCGCGAAGCAGGCATTATTTGAGTTCATATGGCAGCCGAGTGGAAAAACTAAGGGAAATAATGTGGATTCCTCCTGTTGATCGTTTTCGGTTTCATTACTCCTCCGCATTTCGCATTTTTATTTTTTCGCATGGTACGATCATAGGACCATATGTACATGTATAAATATGTGCATGGATAGATAATGCCACGCAGCCCAGGATGATTGTATGGATGTACGTAGATGATGCTAACGCGCGAATGGGAGCATGCTGCGATGTCATATGCGAAGATTTTTTGGCTGGAGCCGTTTGTTACACATCCCGTGCCGTTCGATAGAAAGCTATCGAATGAAATTGGTATTTATAGATGTGATAGGATACGTTATCAAAAACGTGGATGGAATATAAATTTCAGGCGAAAAGTCAGCTGGAATCAAGTTTCGTCGCTTCTTGTCCTCTCGATTTGCATAAAAATATTTGCATCTATGTGGGTACACATATCGCGTCACATAGTAGACAAACTAATAGACTATATTTATGTCGGAAACGCTCGATGGCAGGGAAATGTTAATAATGACTCAAGGATTCCATTACTGCGCCATTTGTTTGGATTGCAGTAGGAGTTAGCTTACTTTGCAAACATATTATCGCACCACATCTGCTGGAACATCAAGTGTTGGATGGTGAAATTGAGATATGTATGCAAGTTAAGGCTTGCATTCATGATGTTGAGTCATAACATTTAAAATATAGTTATCTATCTAGGAAAAAAAATATTGTCATTAGAAAAGAATGTTTTGTTCACTTGTTGCATGAAAACAACAATTTTTGAATACTAACTATCTATATTCTTGTTCACTAATGAGCTTAGTATTCAGGTATAAATGATTTCTAATTCTTATCGATCCGTCTATCAAATACGCAGTCAGGAAATTAGAAAATTATTACTTCGTTTTTGCAATGTGCATATATTTCCTGAAGTTACGCGCATATTTATAAAGACGTCTCAGAGTGATGCAGATCTTGCAGCGATCTCCGAACGACGATTGCATGGAAGCAAACGAAAGCGAAGAATGGTCCAGAGGCAGCACTAAATCGGACTATTAAAAGCTGCCGAAGGAATGAAGGGTTTATTGTATGGTCCAGGAGTAAACACATTGGTGTAAGCTGAAAAAATATTTTTTACCATGCTGCCCTGTTTAGCATAAACGTTCTATCTAAATTTTTGTATTTTGGAGACATTCAATGTTTTGTGTTTTGATTTGTATTGTAGATATATGGAGAGTGCATTTTTCAATATTGATTTTAACATACTTCCACAAAAGATAGGTTTTTCAAATTTTGCAAAATTATATAAAAAAGTATGCAGTTTTTGAATCCGTTGTTTACTCAAAAATGACCAAAATTTAGATAGAATGTTTATGCTAAGCAGGGCAGTATGTGTAAAGTGCTTTTGAAACTATGAACGTGATTTTCTTGAAACATTTTTCTTGAATTCGTTAGCAAGATTTTTGCGAGACCGTTTTATAGATCAGTCATTATTTCCCAATTTATGAACAATTAAAGGGCAATATTTTAATTGAAAACCGAAATTTTTTGTTTGAGAAGTCGCCATTTTCCTAAAAATCAATATTTTACTTATGCCTTCGATTGATCACTGTACAATATTTTGTATTAACAAAATTTGTTCTGTTTGTTCATTTGAGATGATCTAATTTAGAGATGTGTCCGCCGCAAGACAGCTTTTTTTAAGAGATGCTTCCGGAGATCAGCTATAGCAGCTTAACAAATAATTATTTTTGCAAATGTCCAAGCTTTGTTAAAAGTTACTACAATATGTATTTAAGATTTTACGTCAACCAATCAAAATGTGTTTCTAGGGGAAAAATTGCTTTTTATCGGCCTCGTTACAGCGTATATTAAGCACAATATTATGGGAATATCCCAATTCTCAACATATTAGGTTACAGTTGCTTACTTTTCCATAAATTGCTACGGATTGCATTTGATGCACATTCTTTTGTTTTTGACGAAAAACTCGCAGCATGTTTCACTGTTTTGCGGCATTCAAGATGCAAAACCGTCAGTTAAGGATATCAGGATATATATTAAAAATATCAGAGTTAAGAGAGTCAACAGTTGGATCACTAAAGATTTAATTAGAGAAATGGAAAATAAAGAAAATTTTTTATAAAAAATGAAAATGAATTCAAATGATCTCACATTTAGATTTGATTACAAATCTTGGAAGAATAGAGTATGTTCAATGAGAAGAATTACTAAGAAGGACTATATTGGAAAACAGCTTGTTTCTGCTGAAGGTGACATTAGAAGAGTTTTGGAAAGTCATAGCTCAAGAACTCTTGTTTGGGAATAAGGCAAACAAAGAGAGAGGGCTTTTCTGCCTTTTAGAAAGCTATCAATCAAAGCCAGTGTCGGGCTTCTTATGCCAAGTTCCCTAAGCTTTTCTCCCTCGTCATTGCCAATAATCTGGTTGATCATTTCGCCTCTATAAGTCAAACATTATTTCAGGATTTGAAAACTAAATAAAATAAAATAAACGTTTTCAATTTTGAAGGTAGAACATTCCGCTTAATTCAAACTCACTTTTTTCGATCGAAATACTTCATCAGGATCAATGATCCTGGTGGAGTATTTGTCATAATTAGCTCATTGGAGAATTCTTCACCTGAGATTGATAAAATAACTTCTGAAAATTGGTTGAAATTAATTTTACTTAGTAAAGGTAATTGAATTTGATCACGGTTCCCTTCTTGTCTATAAATCAGCATAGACAACGTATATCATTTCCACAGCTTACCGAAGCCGAGCATATTGAAACGGGAAACTCGATCGTTTTGCGGAATCAGCCTCCGAAAGCAGAATCAAATTGGAATTGTTTTTGCGGGATGATTCAAATTGAAGCTGTAAAAATGATATACGTTGTCTATGCTGATTTATAGACAAGAAGGGAACCGTGATCAAATTCAATTACCTTTACTAAGTAAAATTATATCCATGGATATAAGTCGTAGATGTTAAAATTTGTCACAACTAGCCTAAATAAAAATGTAATGATTTCCACCTGCAAGTGGTCACGCCAGTCAAGTATGCACTGTCTGCTGGTGTCTGATGAGAAGCAGTGCATACTTTCGAAACCACTTTGTCAAAATAGAATTTTCAATGTAGATTAAAATTTTTAATGTTAATAAAAAGTTGTTCAATTTTAATCATCCCGAAAAAACAATTCCAATTTGAAATTAATTGCTTGTCAAATATAACCTTATATTTTCAGGAATCATTAACAATCACATTAGCAACGGAGAATTTCCAATAGAAATGAAAGACATCATGATTGTTCATATTCATAAATCAAATGACGATACAATTCCTTCTATTTACAGATCGATTTCTTTAAAAGGTGCTTTAATCAAAATTATTGCAAAAATATCAAGTTTATAGAAAGTAGTGTTGGATGTAGTTTTCTAGAAACAGTAGTACAACATCAGAAATAACAAGTGCTTTACAATTTATTAATAGTGCGCTTAGTTCGAGTACATATGTGGCTGTATTGTTACTAATGTTCGAAGAACATTAGTATTAAACTCGTTTCGCCGAAAATTCATATTTCTTTATATATATATATGTATATATATATATATATATATATATATATATATATATATATATATATATATATATATATATATATATATATATATATATATATATATATATATATATATGTATATATATATCAGCAAAATGATTTTCCGAGATAATCTCTGGAGTGGCCAATTCGTTTAAGCTGAAATTTTCGGAGAACGTAGATATATATAGTAGGTAGGTCCACAACTTTCTCAAATTCAGATATCTTAAACATTTTGGCGGCGGCGAGCGTTTTAGTGAGTTTTGAGGTACTCCTATATTTCCAAGCAATGTAAATTTTTGTTAAAAAAAAGTATTGGGAATGAAAATTAATTATGTTCTTAGCTTGTCTATGATAAAGAATTGAAATTTTTGAGCCGTGTGTGGGTGCTAAGTGCCTAAAAGTAGGCAAGGATTTTTTTTTCAAATTTTGATTTGTCATTACTTCTGACAAAAACATTGGATCACCGTGAAATTCGTAGAGCGTATTGACGTTGGCTAAGATTAAACACACATGGTTTTTCAAGATAGCGCAGGTAACCCTGTAGCTACGGCAGGCTCCTGAAAAAAAAAACCTTCAAATCATTGACCCTCCTCAAAAATTTTGGATTTTTGACAAAAAATTCAAATCATTGATAAATTTCAACTTTTTTCCATCATGTCAAATTGAAATTTTGAAAATTCCGATTGGCACAAGAACGTCAACCCATCACCAAATTACCTCTATTTTCAGCACTCGAAAGTTCTGTTCACGAGAACTGACGACCGGATTATCCGGTCATAATGAAATTTACAGGACATGTTGGTATTAGCTAGGACCAGGTCTGATAGAAGTGATTTTGAAATGCAAGCAACCCTGTGGCAGTGGTACCATTTTGAAAAATCACTGAGAAAAAAAAAACAGCTTTTTGGCCTAGTACTTCCGATTCAGCCATCAGATTTTAACAAAACTCACACAGTACTTGGATCTTACTTTAAGTAATATTTGGTGAAAATTTGGTTGAAAAATTAGTATAGGGCTGCCAGCTATGGTGATTTTTTTCTCATAAATCTTGCAAATTTGCTCAGCAAAATAAAGCTTTTTTCCCTATAGCTTCCGGTCCAGAGCAGAAATCAAAACGAAATTCATGCAGTAAATGGACCTTAATGTGAAGTAAATGTCGTAGGAATTTCGTACAAAAATCATGAAAGGGCTGCCAGCTATGACCATTTTTGTAATTTTGTGGAATTTCTTTACTGAGCGATTATGTCATTAGATTTGCAAATGGGAATAATCCTGCAATGAAAATTAACAACAAATATTAACGCTTTAAATTTAAAAAAAAAAAAAAATTTTAATATTGCACCAACAAATGCTTGAAATTACATACTCATATGCAAAGCATTTGCGATAAAAATAAGAAACCAATTTTTAAATTTTCCGAGTTTTGAACATTTTTCGGATGGCAGCCTCAAACAACGTTTAACCGCTGAAACTTTCGATGAAATCCTCCGATGAGAATGAAATTCAAAGGATAAGTTGATTTAAGTATGAGCTTGTTATGGTAAACTTATTGCTGCTTCGTTGGGAATGTGTTGCCAGCACTGAACATTTTCATCATTTGTGTTATAGTTGAGTTTTGTTGCTTGAGATAAGGAATGGTTGATATGATTCTACAAAAAAGTGTATTACGTCTTTCCACATTTTTTTGTCACTCAAAGACAATTTCTTCGAAAATTAGTTTTCTAGCGGTTCTGATGCGCTAGTTTTTTTTTTTGATTTAGTGAAGGCCTTAGCGAACTTGGAATAAGAAGCCCGACACTGGCGTTATTTGATAGCTTTCTAAGAGACAGAAAAGTCCTGGTACGATTTAATGATGAACCTAGTAAACAACGAATAATTAATATCAGTGTTCGTCAATGTTCAATACTATGACCAATTTTGTTTTTACTTTGTATTTACAATTTATGTTTATCTGGCCTGACTGAAAAAAAACATTATTTATACTATTGACACTCTTTTGTTATTTTCTGTTGACTCTATTGAACTTTTGGAGCGGAAAATTAATAAAGATTGAATTGCGTTTGGGCTCTGAGATTTGGAAAACAAGCTGACAATCTACACCTGTAAAACTAGTTACTTGGTATTTAAGCAGATTAATAAAAGCGAGATCTGTCTTAACATTACAATATATGGAGATGAGATTCGAAGAGCAGCCAGAACTAAATGTTTAGGTATAATTATTGGTAACAGATTATCTTGGTAACCTCACATAAGTTATATGAAATATAAACTGGTTTTAAGGGTTCGGCTATTAAGAATGAAATAAGATTTGGACATAGACTTGAAAAATGTGACCTAAAACTCTTATATACTGCCTAAGGTACTTATGGTATATTGAATTTGAGTCATATTTCAGAAGTCAATACTGACTCAATTCATAGAATACCCGATAGGTTAGTTAAGGCAGTGCATGGACTTGATAGAATGAATCCAAGGGGCATACTACTTATACCGACAAACAATCATCATCAACATCGTCGGCGCTACAACCGGGGTCCGGTCCTGGCCTCCGTTAATACATTTTTCATCAGTCCCGATCGCGAGCCGATGTCATCCAATTGGGCATCTCTAAGCTCCAAGCGTCCTGGTGAACGCCATTCCTGCAGCGTCGGCAAGGTCTTCTACGTTGTCATCTGCCGTAAAATCTGAAGCAAAGGGTTTTCCAAGCAGGATCTTCTTCGCTCATTCAAGCTAGGTGTTCTACTCATCAGAGTCTACCGATTTTTATCTTAGTAATTTTCTCGACGTTAAGATAAAACTACCGAGTTTTACCTAAGCCTTGGCAGACTGTAGAAGGCTTTGTTAGAGTTGAACAGCCACCCGCGTATTTCTTCCTTAAACTACATTATTTAACTTTTTACAAGAAATTCAGAATATATTAGAGGCAAAAAATATAGAACCTATTTTATCAACAAATTTTCTTCTTAATAGTTTGTTTTTTGTAATCAATTTCAGGGGCATCGCTACTCACGTTTCAGCAGTAGTCCAATAATTTTGACGCATTCCACCGGTCCTCGTATATCTTTTCCACTTTCTGTTATGTCTTAGTGAAATCGTTCACCATATCTGTCACTTACATCATCCCAATTAGTAGGGAAAAAACAAGATGAATGTGGAGAAAATGAATTTTTAGGGACATATTGTAGCCCAACAGCTGATATTTTTGCAGGAGATTGTTCACAACCTCAACATAATTTTCACAATTTCTATTACCCAAAAAACCATGAACGACTGCTCTAAAAGGCTCACTTAACTCTTTTTCAACGATCTGCAAGACTGGATCAGTTTTGGTCCTTCAGAATCTCTCTCGTTTGAGAGCCGATAAAGAATTCTTCTTTTGATTTGGCGTCGCTTTAACAAATAAATTTATTTCGCAGGTATTTGAATGCTAATGCATCTTTATTATGAGCCTTGACAAATTTCTTCATTAGTCCCCATTTAATATATAAAGGCAGTAGATTAATTTTTAGGGACTTTACTAGAGGAAGGTGCTTGACGTTCTTTTCTTCAGGACGCAGATTTGGTTTTGGACTCTAATCTTTTTTATGTAATATTAAGATTTAGCTCGACTATACCTTTCACACACAAATAACAGTACTTTAAATAGCACGTTTGCAGACTCAACAACATGGCTATGACCTTCAGATCACCGCAAATCTGCCATTAGTGGCCTGAGTATGATATAGTGTCTTAAATTTATTTTGTATTTCCAAATTTCTTTAAGCATCACTGAGTGAAATAGCGGAATCGAACGTTCTTTCTCACCGTTGTGAAGAAGACCAATTTTTAAATTATATTTTGAGGAGTCTATGCAAAGCCTCCATTCCTGTGGATTGTATTTAAACTTAAAAGTCTTCACTAATCCCTTATAACGAATTACAAGCTGGTTTTCAGATTTAAAACCCGGCTTTAAGTCTTTCTGAGGATACATGTATGTATAAATAAATTTTAATAACCGGTTTCAGCCAATTCCATTGTTTAACCTTTCTGGCAAATTTAAGTCTTGTATAAATTCACTGAGTCAATGCCTCCTAGAAGTACGGGCCGTAATGCAGAATGATGACGTCAGAGCAATAGGCCAAAATGTCGTGAAAAACACACGCAGTCTTATGGGATGTCCGCGGGAAATCGTAAATTGTACAGGTTGTGTTGAAGTGAGTGAAGTGAAAACAAAGTGAGATCCGCGGAACAGTGCTAGTGAACAGCTAAAACTCAAATTAATGCGGTGCGTGCGGTATAATATGAAAAATTTGCTACGAAATGTTTATCAGATGTTCTTAGGTTATGTGGTGTTTTGTGTCGATTCACTTTCGATACAATTGATTGACACAAAATTCAAGTTATGAATAAATAGTATTACTACAACGCGTCCACGCACAAAAAACTAACGTTTTAATCATATTTTAGCTTAAAAACCGCAAGTGAAATCTCCGTGTGTGTCGGCACTGCCTCGTGGAAATGTCAACATGGCCTATTGCAATGACGTCACAGCGAGAACGATTACGTAGCCTGACGGCCCGTACATCTAGGAGGCATTGACTGAGTTCAACTTACTAAAGTCTATGAGGTTCGTCACAAACATCATTTTCACCTGAAAATTCGGATGCTTGCTTGGTTGTAAGCTCATTGCAGTCATCTTCCATTAAAATAATTTCTTCTTCAGTATGCTGCTGGCAGTCCTCGGGAGGTGATGGAGCAGGCAAATTGGTTGATACCGATGCTACCAAGGTATACCAGACATCGTTTCGTTTTTCTCGATATTCCGCGTTGTGTGGGAGGTGTCAAACAAAAATAACAGTCATTCACATTCCCGCCACATCATTGCAACACGAAAAGGTAATGAATGTTTTTTTTTGTTGCTAAAATAATGTGGTACTCAGGATTCTTCTTGACTTTGAATTTTAATTCTAAAATAATGGAAGTAAGCAGTTTCTAAACGTGGAGCTATTAGGCATCTTTGGCTATTTAAATTGACGTTACCACATACATATGTAGCAAAAGTAGTCTGAGAGAGACATCCCTTGAAAAATTAAGTTTCGAGATAAGATAAGTGAGACACCCCTTTAAAAATTGTTTAATTACTTTTAAATAATCCTATTCACTATTCGTAACGATGCAAGCTGTCGCCTACTTGTTACTCCCATAAGTACTTAGAAATTCCCGCTTGATCTCTATGTAGGTACGACAACTGGTTGAGACAAGCTATAAAAACTCAAAGGAATGTCGATCAAGAATATATCAAGAATAGTTGAAGTTCAGAGCAAAAGGATAGTTTAACTCGATTTTGAATATAGTGAGCCATTAACTTATGGAATCGGGAAAGCAGCTAGATACAGCTGAAATGCAGCACATTCAAATGATGCGTCAGGATGGGTTTTCCATCAGCAAAATCGCCAAGCTATTGGAACGTAGTCGAACGGTAGTTTCAAATTATTTGAAAGATTCTGAAAATTACGACAAAAGATACGTACCGAGACAAAAGTACGCTTTAACAGCAGCTGACCGGCGCGCGCTACTAAGGAAAGAACCGTATTTGGCGGCAACAACAAGAGAAATCTCAACATCAGTGGGAATTTCAAACGTTTGCAAAAAAACTTAGGACTTGCCAGCGTGTACTTGCCTCAGTAGAGCACTTACAACAGAAGAGAGAAGAGAAAACCAGCCCTGCAACAAAGTCAACGGTATGTCCGCTTGGCGTCTACACAACATATCATTGAAAATGGAAAAGGCGTTGGAGAAACGTTGTCTTTACTGATAAAAAGAGGTTCTGTCTGGACGATCCTGATGGCTTTCGTCATTATTTTCATGATCTGAAGAAGGAAGAATTGTTTTCGAGAAGACGTTAGCAAGGAAGAGGAAGACTTATGGTTTGTTGAGAAATTTGCTACGGAAATAAAGATGGATATACGAGTACGCTTTGTGAAAGAATAAACAACAATAATTGCATTAAGACCCTGGACGAAGAAATTGTCAACTCTTCGGATCAATTCATTTTGCAACAAGACAACGCGCCAGTTTACACGGCAAAGAAGGTGAAAGATTATTTAGAGCAGAATAATGTCCATGTTCTTCAGTGGCCAACAGTTTCCTCGGATTTCAACATTTTTGAAAATGTTTGGGGACATCTTTTGACGACAGTTTACCAAAGAGGGCCGACATTTTGAGAACAAGGAACACCTTAAAAATGCGATAAAGATTACTTGGAATAAAGTTTCAAAGAAACTTTTACAAAATTTTTAAAGGTCTCCTACTTAAAAAATATTAGACGTTGTGAACAAAAATAGTGGAAGTACGGAATTATTAGCAAATAAAAAATTTTTATAAAACAAAATAATTTTTTTTTCACAAAAAGGACTTAAGGAAAGAGACTGGTAGACGACAGTTTGCATCGCTACGAAAAGTCATTAGGATTATTTAATTATTTACAAAGTATTGAGTAAATGGATGAGCGACATACACGTACATGAGCGTATGTGTACGTCACCAGTTCTTCTTGAAAAATGCATTCCCCTCTCCCCTTTGACAAAACTCATGTTGTCAAATCAATGTAAACAAAGTACAAGTTTCAATAATTGCTGAATGCATCTATTCAAATTGCGACCTATTAACAATATTCTTATGCCGTAAAAGCGGTTCATGGTAAACATTCAATAGGATTACTTACCTTATTGGCCCAAAAAGCAAACGGCATCGATAAAATCTAACTTAAAATGGGGATTGATCTACATGGTAGAGAGCTGTTCTACTACAATCGGCTCTCATACCATCGGATTGGCGATTTTCAGTTCAAAAACAAATTCACAGCACTAATAATTAAACTAACAATAGGACTAACTCAACACTAAATTCATTGATTCAAAATTACCGCCGCAATTAGTAATCTTTTGACAACATGAATTTTCTTAGATTTTTATGAGTGGGGAGCGCCGAAAACGCATCAATTAGTTTGGCTGTTGGGAGTCAAGATTATGATTGAATGATTTTTTTCCAAAACTAAGATGAATACATGCTTGTAGCTGCAAATGAAAGCATATTACGCGAATATAATTATTAAATATAATTTTAATGGAGAGTGTGGAAGGAAGGAGGTGCATAAAAAAATGTATTATGTGAAAACAATCATAACAATCATAACGTGTCTACTTGTATTTATTTGCGTCTCTATGACCTTGAGCAGTACGATGGGCTTTCAAGTTAGAGCTTTGATTCCCCCGAGGCTTGTCTCAAGCCCGAGTTTGAAGGAAGATGGGGGTGTGAGGCGAAAGCACTATTGTAAATCGTTCTCTTCTGATACTTAAACATAGAATTAAATTTACAGATGGATGTTTGTCAAATCCCTTAAATACAATTTTTTTCATTTAGTGGATTCGTCCAAGTTATAATACGCTCGGGTTGGTCCACAATGCTTAAGAAAGCAAGAATTTCAATTAAAGTAACTAGTGTTTCAATTATTTTTAAGGATAGAATGAGATAAAATTTAAATGATATACTGCAATAAATTTATGGTTATGGTTTCATTGTTCCCATCCAATATAATATACATTATGAATTCCTACTTTTTCTTTCTTGGACTTTCATCATGAACTGTCAAAAACATTTCCGCAGAGTTTCTTTCATGTTAAATAAGATACTTTTTATTTAATTAATCTACACTACTCAATGAACCAAATTAAATTTACAGCATGGCATGTTTCCACCAACATTATGTTTCACATGTATTCATCATAAAAATGACAATTCAAACTTCCGCGCCTATTTCCTGCCCCAAATTTATTACAAATTTTTAATCACCTACGTCCTTTGTAATGTATGTTTGTGTTAGAGAATTTCGCACACTAAAAAAAACCCAGTGCCGCACGGAAACCCATAGCTTCTTCTATATCTTTGGTTATTTACCTGCAGACCAAAATCATCTCGAAATTTGATATTCCAGGAGGTGTCTCAGCCAGCTGTCGCAAAGTGTATTAACACAATTACGTGGAATAATGAAGATACTGATTTTTTCACCCGAAATATGTCGAAAATATTAAAATACTAATAAAACATCCTGTTTCAATTGGTAAACAAAACACAAACAGCATAAAGCACAACTAATGAATAAGTAATAGCTAAATTTATACAGGAAATCATTGAATATTTTGAAAGCTTCTCATAAATATGATAATTCGATCAAGCTACCCGATAATATATCAAATATGGCATATTTGAACAATAAGAGCTAACAATTAATTTCAAGTTCTATTTTGAGATTCACAGAATCCAATGCAATATACTGCATTTTTATGTAAAAGGCAAATATGATGAAGATCAGTGTTATTTTTGCCAGGTTAAATTTTAATGCTATCCATGTAAAGGTGCTATAAATTAAGCTAATACTATACACTTCTTTCTCCTTTTATCAAGAAATTCCGTGAAGCATTGATTTCGTCAAGGGCATAAAATTCCTAATAAATAAAAAGAAATCAGACATGAATTTCATTAACCTTGTTGTTTGACAACAATTAAGTTTATTGAAAAAACGGCTGTAAATACTAATTTTCTTCGACAATCGGTAAAAAGGGCACTGTGTGCTCAGTACTGCCATGTTTATTAATAGAAAATTGACTTAAGAGAAAAAAAATGTCGCCTTTATTTCTATAAATTAAGTGATGTGACCCTTTAGTAATGAATTGGCTCTCGCGAACAAACTATCTATTTTATAATTGACTGCTAGGATTACAATATTAATCGTTTCCGATTGTGAA
The DNA here is from genome assembly GCA_963978885.1 of Nemotelus pantherinus. Taxonomy (NCBI): domain Eukaryota; kingdom Metazoa; phylum Arthropoda; class Insecta; order Diptera; family Stratiomyidae; genus Nemotelus; species Nemotelus pantherinus. The sequence continues at coordinate 106,501,430 of OZ022265.1, forward strand.
CGTCACTTCAATCAATAAAAAAGGTGATATTCCTTAATTCCGCTCGATTAGTCGGGACTATCGGATTTCACTTTGCCGATGCAATAAATTAATATTGTAAACGATTTAGTCCATCTGTTATAAATCTCAGCTAGGATTATACTAAATTCGATCTGAGATTGGCCGTTAAATGTGCAACTTTCCTGTTCTTGTAGCCAGTGTCCGGTTTCGAGCCTGTGTAAAGAAATTAATACAATATTGTGTATGCTGATAACGCTAAAATTAATCCACTCTCTCGACAAGAGTATGGCGAAATTGCTACTCTCCGCTGAGCCTCAGTGAATTATTAACTGACTTGGGCCGAATACAAACAATAAATTCTAGGCCGAAGCAAGTTTCTGCAACATTTAGCAAACATAGCTGATGCCTTTGCCGCACAAACACACTGCCAGCCAGCAAGATTTCGGTAAATGAATTTGCTGATTAATGGTCAACTTGGTTCGAATCGGATACTGTGGATGTTGGTCGAGAGATATACATACACAGACCATGGCGCAAGAAGGCCCTGTTGATGCTCTAAATGAAATAAATCGCTAATGTTGCAGTAAATTGAAACCACTAAGGATTCATGATTGGCGTACTCTTCAACGAAATTATGATTGGCTATATTTCTTTCGACCATATAGTTTGGTGGCAGCTCTGGTGACCGCCGCAAAGCAATGGCTACTAATTATTGGACTGGACGGACGTGACATTCGTCTGATGTGCAAATCGGAGTCGGTAAAGTACAGGGAGCCAAGCGCTAGTAATGAAGAACATCGGTCTGAATACAATAGGCTAAAATCGAACTAATTGCACGCACGTTTTGTAAGTTATTGTAGCTAACCGGAAAACGAGCGTAAACTGAAAGATTGTCAAATGCAAATTAGATTACACAGAATGATTAGATTGTGAAATTACCACGGTAATTGGAAGAGAAAATAGAAAAAGACAATGCTGGGCAAAGAAGTAGAGCAAGCGAGTATAATCTGAACGCGTAAAATACTTATTATGTTCCAAAGAAAAAAGGCTAATTCGGTGAATAAAAGGTATGTTTTTAAGATTTTTCTGTGTCGAAACAAATAAAGTTAATATAAAAATATAATAATGCCACATTTGAAAAAAAAAAAAAAAATTAAAATTAGGTGCGTGGCAGTGAATCTACGGAAGTGCATCGAAAAAAAGTTGTTTAGCGGTGTTCATCAGAACTCGCAACAGAATCATCTGAAACAAAAAAATTAAAACGCATTTGTTAAACGAGATGTTTCTCGATGTAACCCTGGGAGAGTTTTTTTCTACTTAATTTTTCAATTTTTCTTAACACTTGGAAGCCAGAAAACTGAAATTCGCTAAAAAAAAAATCGAGTAGTCATTGAAGACTGCTGGCAGAAGTGATAGCTTAAAATTATGAAATTAAACTGAGGTTTTTATACTGGATTTCAAAATGTTATTCAATAGATATCCATATAAAAAAGCTATAAAAAGAATGAGAAGCTTTATGCTAGATATGACTCACCGTAGACATTTTGAGCGTGACGCGAATCCAATGATTTTTACTCACTCTAAAAGTGCCTGACGCTTCTAAAACAGCTATCACTTCGTTATTGTTAAACTTTGTTATTGTTAAATTAATAATCATTAAAAAAAACCAAAAAGCTCCCATAAATACCTGGGGAATTACATGAAGAAGTATTGTGCTGTTCAATTATGTGAAGAAGCGATTGGTCCAGTAGTATTTGGAACTTACCATCAGTCGTTTCTTTTGGTTGCTGTAACAGTTCATGTTGTCATCTTTTGACATATGCAATCTATAATTCAGCGCGTCAAGGTATCTTCAGCAAAAGGCAGCGGTGCTTAAAATAAATAGAAAATTATCTTTAAATTAAAGCTAGCGGTTTAAAATCCCTATAAGTTTAAATCTATATCAATTGAAAATTACGTTGGAATTGTTTTTGCGGGATGATTAAAATTGAACAACTTTTTATTTACATTAAAAATTTGAATCTACATTGTAAATTCTATTTGCTTTGATAAGCTTTAGAGATGATATACGTTGTCTAATTTATAGACAAGAAGGGAACCATGATCACACTCAATAACCTTTACAAGTGAAAATTACGGTTTATGAAAAAGTTTTTTGTTTTGAGTATTCGCTATCGTTCACAAATTCGCTGTGATTTTTGTCAATTTTCTCTTTGTTAAGCCGAGCTATAAATTTTAAGATTTGAATTCATTGTCACCAATTAGTACATTTCTTATTTAGTCAAAATTAAATAGAATAATATTGTTACTTCTGAATCTTTCGCATTTCATTTCATTGTGAAAAAAGAAGTAGTGAAAAAACAAGTAGATTTTGACGCTATTTGTTTAGAAATAAAAAAGGAAATTATGCTTGCATCGAATTGTGGGCCCTATTTCAAGACTCACCTCACGTGAGATTTTTCGTCACTTGATAAGTGACGTCACCTAAAAACCTGTATTCTGAGGGTTATGTTAAGTGACTGTGGGTGAGGTGACTAAAAATTTGTGTTTGAATGGCCACACCTGGAAAATAACATTCATATTTTATTTTTTCAACGGAAATCTGAAAGCCACCAGGAAATTTCCGTGATTGCTTCTAACAAAATAAAAAAATCAATTTTTCGCTAGCATTATACATTGTTTTGATTTATCGCTTCGATGAGATCTTGCTGTCTTAGTTTTCTTAGTTTGGTTTTCCATGGCATATAAATATGTCAGCTCGACAGCTATTATATTTTGATGGAAAGTTGCATATACTGTTTTTTATCTCAATTTTGTATTGTCTATGTATTTGTAACGCTGGCAAAGCTTTCGGCATTACTTATTTTGTCCTGAGTTAATAAATACGAGTATAATGCCACCTCTTCCATTGCAGGCAGCACAACATTTCGTCGGGTGTACGCCAAAACCATGAATGTGCTTTTTTGGTGATTTTCAGTTTTTCATGTCATTATACGCGGAATTCATGTATAAACAATTTGCCAAAACCGGAAATGTAAAATTCCATTTTATGCCTACACAAAGTCAAAATTTAAATATTATGAATCACCTTAAAACTAAGTATTTGCAAAATGCGTTACGCCAAAATCATGAACGTGCAGATTCATTGTTTTAGTGTAACGGTATAGTATTAGAATATTATCTTCCTTAATTCAAATAAAAATGGTTCTTATATTTTAAAACTGATTTATAATATTATGTCAAATTTTCAAATTGATTTTACTCGAAATAGCATTTTAGCACATTCATGGTTTTGGCATAAACCTGACGATTTGATATGTCACAGAAGTTTCTTTTTTGTTCTGGTTAATTTTTTTTTTGTGTTTGGCCACAGGTAATTTTCTTTAGAATTTTTAAAATATATTTTGTTGAATACTGTTTCGGAAAATAATTTTAAATTTGCTGTGAAATCTCCTCTGCACTACGGCTTTTACTTGTGTACCTAATCCAATTGATTTGTCTGCGAATCTCTGGCATTGTTTATCGAAATTATTCTTTCATATTTTATGTTCCCGAAAATTTCTGTATCTTTGCTGAGAATAGAGGAAAGCTGAAGTAGGCATCCGAATTGGCGTTCGTTAGCCAATTTAAACCTTATAATTAAAATTAAATCTGAATTGTGAATATTATGGGGCACTCAGCTTTACTGAGTGAATCGACTTTACTTGTGCTAGCCATTTGAAGCATGACTTGCCATTTAAACTATACAATGAAAAATAAACTCTCAGAATAAGCAAAAGTGACTAAATCATAGGAAAATCTGGTTGGATTAAAAGTCAATATATCTATCAAAAAGTGACTCAAAACTTCATTTCACGTGACTCTCGTCACTTCACGTGAGTCTCAAAATAACTGATGAAACGAAAATGTAATTTGAGGTGAGATGTAATACCAGGTCAAACGAATCAATTTATTCGTCTCGTGAGGTGTCTCTCAGAGAGAGCCCTGTAACTAAAATTAAATGGCAACTCCTGTTGAACCAGTCCAATTATTGCCAAACTAAATATTCACATGACTAAGATAAGGTGTCGCTTTTAAGGGATCAAAAATTTGTGGTGTATCATGAGTTACTGAAAACCAACTATAACATCATTGTTAATTGTTACCGCTCATAAACGTTCGCACCACGCTTTGAACAAAAAACGACCATAAACAATAAAATTATAAAAAAAATTTTCGACATGAAAATGCAAGAACACAAATTGCTGAATTTCTACAATCAACATCTACAATCTGTTTTAGGATATATGTTCCACACCCTACTTTAAGTTAATTCTACGAATGTCAGTCGTTTCCCCACTTGGCTACTTAGGTTTCATTCGATGTCATTAGAGACGCTGTTAATGTCGACTACATAAAGGATAGGTTTGTGCTTCAGCAACCCGTGATAATTGCTATGCTGATCAGCCAACAACCAATAGCATGAGTCAATTGTTCCTCACGTTATCCAAAGCGTCCTTTAAACATAGACTTACCAAGGCTCTTTATAAGGAATGAACTCTGCTTTGGGCATTCCACTTTTCATTAGAAACCACATCCGCTTTCTGGCTTTATATATAGCCTAAATCGATAGCTCCTCCGAAGTCATGTCAAGCGCTTCAATTCTTCAGGAGAGCTTCTCTAGAATTTTGTTAGTGGATCAGCAGAGGGGGAGGGGCTTCTCTCTTCCGGCTTGCCTTTTACTACATGAAGTTTGACTTCTTTCTGCCTCTTAGTTCTTGCTTTCTCCAACCTTTGTTTTCGGTGTGGAGCCATTTTTTGCACCATTGTTTTAGTCTTCCTCTGACCTCCGGTCCTTTCCATCCGCTTTTTTAAAGCTGCTACTTACGATCTATCGATCTTACGATCTATTGCTAGTTGATCTACGGTGGATCACTGAAGATCCATTGTTTGAAGGCTCTGTAGCCTTCACATTTGAATTACTTGAGGCAACGGTTTCTTTTGATAATTTATTTGTTTCGAAGTTTTGGTCCTATCAGTATCAGGAGCTATAAAAGTCAGCCGTATTATCCTCTGTATCGTGGCCTAGGAATGCAATTAGACAGGTTTTTGCCAATTGACATCTAAATACGCATGCTAACGACTGCTTAACCCAACAGTCATTCAGCACTCAGCCTGCTTCACCACTGGTTTGGGGATTTTCTAAGAGCTAACTCCCCAAAGTCAACCATATAAACCATTCCTACATTTAGGAAAAAAAATTCTACCGCAGCAATGACGAGGAGGCTGTAATCAGACTTCTATCAGTTCAAATAGATACGGCACGTGCATATTTTCATAAACTCCATGTTAGTCCCCCTCTTTGGCGGACGACGGGCTGCAAAATTGGGATTAGCTTCCTGGCTGCAATCTCTATGTATTATGAAATTTTCCCCTCTACACATAGTCTCAACTCTCCTCAGTATGTCATGACCTTATATCTTTAATTTTGTAGCTAACCCGTTTCTTGTGATCTCTTGGTAGAATTTTGCTATGCATTATCAACTAGGGGCCCAGTAAAGATGAAGAGCGCATAAGTCAGGCAGAAATAGCGGCAAAGGAAGCGTGTTTGGCAAAAAAAAACCTGCCCAACTGCAAGAGCAACTGGCTGATGTGGACTCAAGAATACTTATGTATGGTCCAGGGATTGCAGACTGAGCAATTGTAGGTGATAAAAACATATTTTTAAATAATATTCAATAAATAAATGGAAAAAAAACTTTAAACGCGTTTTTCTCGAAACGAAGTTTTTTTCAAACTGCATACACTTATTTTTCGGATTGGCCGAACCGATTTAAATCAAATTTTGTGCACTACTTGATTTAAGTATTTTGTGTGGTAATCTACCACAATATAGGCCAAAAGCTAACCCAAAAAAATTTGATGTCAAATCTTTCGACACGATAACATTGACATATTAACAATAATTTTGCAATGAGCAACGATATGTACATGTTCACTATTAAGACTTACTGATTACCCTAAAGTAATACATACAAACAGGTTTTGCAGATTTTTCATTATTCAGATGGAATTATACAGGCCTATTAACAATAATTTTGCAATAAGGTAAGATAGAGATATCTGCGCTATTGGAACCCAAAGATAACCCTAAAATAATAAATTGAAACCAGTTTTGCAAAAATTTTAACCCTTTGACACGATAACACAAACCTAACTATAATTTTGCAATGAGATACACTATACCTATGTATGAACATTGTAAATCAGCGTAACACAGCAGCATTATAGGTAAACATGTAAAGGCAGAATTACAACGCGAGCAGACAGCAGTCCAAAGTTGTAAGCATACTTGTAAATGCAGTGTTATTCTTCGCACAAATGTTAATAATTTTTTTTATTAAATTTTTTCCGGACAAATGTTGATAATCTTTGTTTTATGAAATTTATTTTTAGGTCAAAATAGTGAACCAGATACTACAAGAGATTTTAACAATTTTTTTAAAATTCTTTTATTACGCAGTTATGCCATTACTCTGAAGAACGTAAACACGTGCTTTTCACATTTATTAAATGGTTAAATATTAAATAGGTAAAAAACACTCACTTTTTTTTGTGCTGTTTTATTTTACATTGCACAAACATACTAAATAAGACGCAAGAGCATACACCATAAACACCAGTTTTGTGCCGGGGTACTGAATATCAACAGCTATATACTAGGTACAGTCTGTCAAGAATAAGTTTACACATAGGGAAAAAATTCAATTTTTCATCTTTCTAATTATAGAAAACTACTTTTTGTTTATGTAAATAATTTTTTTTTTTTTTGCTTAGTTATCGTTATTTGCATTATTTCCAACCGATATATATAAAAAAAGTACAACTTCAATGCAAAAAAAGAACGAAAAGAACAACGAAAACAATTATTACAATTCTTGAAGTGTCAAGAAACTCTTTACACAAAAGTTTATTTTTTGCATTACTGCAACGATACGGTAAATTTACCATAATTTTTGGTCTGTATTGTAAAGCTCTATAAATTTGATCATTAGTGTGTGATTAATTTTTGGCTAATACGCATAAATAAGTGAGATATTGTGTTTTAAAATGCCAGGCAAAAGATTATCCTTTGAGTTAGTTCAGATGATATACTATAATCACCAATCAGGTAAAAGTGCACAGGAACTGTCGGAAATGTTTTGTGTAGCACGAATGGCAGTCTATAACGTTATAAATCGTGCTGAAAATGAGAATAGATTGGAGCCAAAGTGTGGAGGTGGCTCAAAACCAAAAATATCTAAACGTATTGAGCGCCTTATGATAAGGAAGCTTGATAAAAACCCCTGGATTTCGACCAGAACACTTGCTAGGGAACTCAAGGAAGAGTGTGATGCTGCTGTTTCCCATGAAACAGTACGACAGGCCATCCTACGAAATAAGTTCTCATCAAGAGCTGCACGAAAGAAACCACTGTTTTCTGCACTAAACATCGAAAAGCGTTTTTCTTTCGCTATGATGCACCTTTTTCAACGCGTTGACTTCTGGGACGACGTCATATTCTGCGATGAGACGAAAATGATGTTGTACTATAATGATGGACCGGCTAGAGTGTGGCGCAAGCCTTTAACATCGTTGGAAAATCGAAATATCATTCCGGCTGTAAAATTTGGTAAGTTGTCCGTTATGATTTGGGGTGCTTCTCAAGCAGAGGAGTAGGAGACTTGGCATTCATCGAGTCAACCATGGACGCCCAACCATATTTGCATATCCTTAAAACATATTTGGCAAGCAGTGCGCAGAAATTCGGGTTTATGCATAACAGCAAACCAAATTTTAAGCTTTACCAGGACAACGATCCCAAACATAAGGCGAACATGGTGCGAATGTGGCCCTTATACAACTGCGGAAAAGTGATGGATACGCCAGCCAAGAGTCCGGACTTAAATCCCATCGAGAATTTATGGGCTTACTTAAAACAACAAGTCGTTGTTTTGCATTAAAGTTATACTTTTTTGTATGTATCGGTTGGAAATAATGTAAATAACTATAATTAAGAAAAAAACATTCATTTACATAAATAAAAAGTAGTATTTTATAATTAGAAAGATGAAAAATTGAATTTTTTTCCTATGTGTAAACTCATTCTTGACAGACTGTATATCACACTGTACGTATGTGTGAGAAACAAACATGAATAAACAGAGCAAGTGAATCAACCCACACCTTCTTTCTCTTTCTTAAGCATTGCAATATATAATATATAAGAGCGTTTCACAAACATCTGATGGATCCGAGTGATTCTATCCCAAGCCTAGTCACCCCTCTTCTCTCTCCGTCTTCTTTCTCTTTTTTAAGCATTGTAATATATAATATATAAGAGCGTTTAAAAAAAATCTGATGGATCAGAGCGATTTTCACCCATGCTTTTTAATACCTACCCAACCAGAAAAAGAAGTATAACTTCAAAAACTATTTCATCGGTAGATGTACAATCTTATGGTAACACGATTCGTTAGTCTTGGTTCGATAAACAATATCTATGCACATTGCTATTCGATAAAGCATGAGTCGAACAGGAGCATTATTCGAAAACAAGCAAGATGTTTGATTAAAATCAAATAACAGGAGCTATTAGGTGCTCAGTGCTCACCAACACGTAAACTCCCAACGACAAGCATCAAGTATTGCAAGCTTTCTATAGGATGTGCAATGATGGCTATCGAATGGTCGATACACCTCAGTAATTTTCTCAGCAATACCCTATTTGCTCTATCTTTACTTGCATCATAGTTCCTGAGTGACTGGAGGTCATTTCGGGTGCAACGTGGCTTGTAAATTCTAGTTACAGCAAATATTATTAAATACAATCATGTGGGACTGTTTGCAATCGACTCAGTCGAGCTTGGGACAAACGAAGAAGCTTCAATCAGATGAGTTTTAATCTAAAATCTTATCTGTACGAGAGCCAAAGACTAGCTTCGAGACTATTTATTATGCAAGGCAAACACAATATCTTATTTAAGTTTAGTATCTGAGCAGATATTACTTGGATCTCAACTTATATCAAGAAAACGTCATTTTGACTAGAATACATGAAATAGATATATTTCATGTGACGAAAAATATTGATTACACGAACATGAGACATCTTACCGTTTGAAATGCTAGCTTTAGCTAAGTATCCAGATTATTGCGATAAAAAGCATATAAATTTAGGAATAGCGTCTTGGATGTTAAAGTTTTCGTAGACCATACAACGCTTATGTAAAACAATAAAAAAAACCTAAATTCATTTGGGCCTAAGCTTGCTTTTATCAAAAGAAATCACCAGAACAACATAAACTATAGTCCAGCTGAAAAGCGGTCTGCAACGAACGAAGCGTAAAAAAAATCGAAAAACAATTGGAGTGCACAATCTGCCTTAATTGGGAAAAGACGGCCATTCAAGTCCATTATTTAACCACAACGGTCCTAACTTCACCATATGCTGCCGTGATAGCTGCACTTCTTTAGCATCCACATTTTGGCTAGGGGAATACGAAGTCACTTAGCTTCATCAGAAGGTTTATTCTTTCAGTTAAATATAGTTTCGAGTAAAATTTGCAGCAAACAAATGTGGTCTGATGATTCTGAAAGGACTTTATGAAATTTCGAAACTGAGGCTTTGCATATTTATTTGGTTTTACTAGTCTGAGTTTGAATAAATTTTGGAAACGATTTTTTTTTTTTTGAATAAATGAGAAATTCTACTAAGCTCCGGCACTGCATTACCAGAGAGTAAAATGGATATTTGAGCAGTAGAGTAACATTCGAAAAAAATTTATTTCGTCGTTGGCATCCAACCTTCAGGACTGTCCTTTTCATCAGACCGCACTCAACAGTCCGCCGTATAAACTTGTTTGTCCCCAGTGATTGAAAATAAACAGAGAATTTTACAGTCGATGGATCCCACACATCGACTAGGAGATCTATTTCGAAACGAGATTAATATGTATTCCGTTCCTTACCACAAGCTGTCCTGCAGCTCCGTTCTCGGTCGGTCTGAGGTTTTTGTCCGACAACCATTTTGTTTGTCAGGTAAGCATGTCCGTTAAGTAAGCACTAACCCAATCTCAGTCTTCTTGGCAGCTACTTATTTTTATTCGTTTTCCCTTCATCAGGCCTAGGGTTTTTTCCTTTTTTTTTCTTGATTGCAAAATCTTACCGCACCAGGAACTAATGTACGACCGTCTATGTTGCCCTTTAGGGCTAATGGATGAATTAAATTCGTCCATAGTTTCATATTTTATTATTTATGTTGAGCTTAGAACAGGTTATAAATGAACTTGTAGACATAAAAGAGCAAACGAAAAAAAATAATGGAATATATTGAAAAAAGCTTAGATGTGTTAGCGATCAGATGTCGTAAAGGGTAGAGATTAGTAACAGTTATACATTGAAATGCTTGAAAGCTTTCTGAAATAATGAATATACATCTATATAAACTCGTATATGAATATCCTTATGAATTTGTGTGAACATATATGTGTATAAAATCATAAAGTTGGATGATGAAATAATTAAGCCTATAGAACAGATATGACTTCAGTAAACTGCAATAATGCCCGTGTTCCATTATTACTATTTAGTACTCGCAAGTACTTCTGGCTACTTCTAACTACTCGCGCTCTCGTTCGCGAGTAGTTCATGAGTAGTTACGCCTTTTTTTGCCGTGAGGTGGCTATGTTAGTTGTCATTGGTAGTGTTAGTTGTCAATAGGTGGTTTTGGTTTTTTCTGGTTATGTTGAATGTTTTGGTAGTTAGGAAATTAGAAATAGCCCTCATAATGTGTGGAAAGTTAAAATATGTAATTTTCTGCTAGTTGTTTTTATATTCTTTATCGATTGTGGTAGTTTATACTCGTTGTTTTCTCCCTTTATTTTCAACTGTTTTGCATTTGAAAACTGCATATAATTTGACAGGTCAGAATCAGCTGGAAAGAACGAAAATGGCGTTCCTTTTGTGCTCTACTCCCAAGTACTTGCAAGTACTAATTAGTAAAAATGGAACACGGCAAATATTTATTTATTTATTTACTTATAAACCAATCAAGGTCAGTGAAATGAACGAACATGATGTATTTTATGAACGCCATTTAATTATTTTGAATTACGTAGTGTCCAAAATTTATTTCGAATTGTAAACAACAAGCTCTTTGAAACTTTTTTTTGATTAGAGGTGATAATATTCACGCATTTAATGTAAAATACGTATTAAATAAAATATTATTTGCAAATAAAACCAATATGCTGCTCTCAAAAAATAGCTATTTCTTCTTGGTACTACAACAATTTTGTTCCAGGGTGGCTCATAACGTGGCACAGATAATGAATCTGTTTGCTGCTATAATTTCAAGTAAAATTTCTGCCCCCACTAGATTCTCCACGATAGTTTTCCTAATTTTGAAGCGAAATAGACTCTTAACATGAGCCTGTCTGGGCAAAAGTCCATCAGTAGCAATATTTTTTTTTTAAATTATTAATCAGAATGTTGTATCCATCTCAGGTTTATAGTAGTAAATGGAGAACGCTGCTGAAAAAAACTTTTGCACAGTTTATGGTGTCAGAGGTCTGCCCTGAAAATTTAACAGTATCTGAAAAGAGAAAATCGATACTAATCACCTTGGAGCTGAAAATTAACTTATCTGATGTGTGAAAATGTCTCACACAGTGCTGCCATTTTAGCATTTTGAATGCTAGATCTAGCATTATTTTTTCCAAAACGGCATTCGAAATTCGGAGCTAGCATCTAGCATTATTTTTAGCATTTAAATTTAGATTTCGGAATATTCTGGCACTCATCTATTTACAATCTCGCCCATCAAATTTTTCTCAATAATAGCTATGTTCGTGCACTTTCAGTCGCGTTCATGAAAGGAAACTTCCTAAATCATGTGATGGCGGAAATTCATGAAAAATACAAAAAACGCACTCATGCCATTTCCTTACAAGTGACAACCAGAAGTGACAGTTGTCTGATTTTGAAATAATGATAGTGATTGTTTATAATATAAAGGCTATAAAGTTATCTATATTGCTTTAGATATGGTAACGTTCAATTAAATCATGATGAAGCTAGAAATCAGTGATGTGGTCCCATCCACTTCAGACTCCCAGGAGCCTCGGGCATCTACAAGTTCAAGTTTACCAAAGTATGTGTATTCTAGTAAGATATTTTTTCCCGAATAATGTGAATCAATTATTTTGTTAGGGCTTCAAATGCAAGCGATCGCACGGATAACGCTGGACACTAATACTTTTCATCCGTCCTCCGACACTAATACTTTTTCTTCACTTAAAAATAAATAATTGTTGCTGTTTTGATTGTGAGATTCCAAACGATGAACGAGAAATGAGCTTTACACAAGAGAAGAATATTTAGATACAACTGATATGTCTGTAAGAAATATAGAATCATTTTGAGATGTAAATTTCAAACTTCTAATTTGTTTTTAAGGTGATTAAACTTAAAAAATATTTTTATTTTTCAACATAGTCTTCTAAGAAGCTAATACATTTAGTCCATCTTTTTTCCAAACCCAGGATACCCTTAGAAAAAAATTCTTTATCTGGACTCTCCCAAAATGCCTCAAAAGTGGCGATCACTTCTCTATCATCTTCAAATTTCTTACTCCGAAGGTGTTGTTTGAGCCGAGGAAAGAGGTAGACGCCACTGAGAGCTAAATCTGACAAATAGGGTGGGTGTTCAAGCAGTTCGAATCCTGTTTCTTTAATTGTATTCATCGCAACTGCAGCCTTGCGAGCCGGTGCGTTATTTTGAAGAAACAGAACTCCGGCTCGCAATGTGCGGTGCCTTTTCTCTTTCATTGCCTCTTGCAATCATCTTATTTGGTTAGCTTAGTAAGAGCCTGGTGTAGTGGCTCCCTTTTCCAAATCTTCCACCATAATAATTTCTTCAGCGCTCCAAAAAACTGATACCATAGCCTTTCCTGCCGAACTTGACACTTTGGTTTCTGGATCAAAATGGTGGATTCAAGTCTCGTCAATGGTCACGAAATGTGACAAAAAATTCTCCTGATCTGCCTGGAACTTTTCGAGATTCATCCTTGAAATGTCGAATCGTTTCTTCTTATGCTCGCCCGTTAACATTCTCGGTACCCAACGCGCAGAGACCTTCTTCATATGTAATTTGTTGGCAAAGATTTTTCAAACACTACCATATGAGATCCCTGTGACCTCAGCTACATGCCTAAGGGTCACTCTTTGATCTACCCACACGAAATCTTCGACTTTTTTGTACGTTGTATTCAATGAGGAATGTGTATGGACGTCCTTGGCGGTGTTCATCTTCAGTGGATGTTCTTCCCAGCTTAAACTCCTTGGCCTAGCGTGCAACGGTGGAATATGGAGGAGCAGAGTCCCTTAATGTTTTCACCATGTTGCTGTGTATGCCTCTGGTAGACCATTTTTTCAAACAGAGGTACTTAATGGCAGCTTTAATTTGTTTCCCCCATTTTGATGTTCTCTCTTCGAATGTTCGTATTCAAATCAATGTACCGCCCTGAAATCGTGGCCTATTCATATGTTTTTTCATGCTGACTTAGTGAGTATATGTGGCCATGTGCCAGCCAGTTGAACCTAACCTAACCTAGTGAGTATATGTAGTAGTAAAAAAATTTTTTTTTAATTTAATGCGAACTGGAAATAACCGATTATCATTACTTATTGATCAACCCTCATATAAATTTACATATTGTTTTCATATTAAACCATGTTTATTTCAACTAAATAAGGAAGCATTATTTAGCATTATAATTTTACAAGATCTAGCATTATTTAGCATTAAATAAAATTGAATCTAGCATTATTCCAAAAAAATAAATGGCTGCACTGCGTCACGGCTTTTTAAAAAAAAACTTCTGTTATACGTAATCTAGGCATAAAACGGGACCTTTACTATAAATTGTCTAACATTGCTGAATGTAAATAAATTGTTCACATTAGGAATAATATAATACACAAATCCATTTTCCCTTCTAACTATATGCATAAGATCACACTAATTGTCATTTATAGCCAAAAATTAAAACCTTCGTAAAATAGCACATGCTGCGTACACTTCCAACTTTGTAATCACAAATCATTTAGTGATTAGCCACACGGATAAAATATCATGAAATCATAAATTTGTATATTTACTTTGATGCTCTTACATGAAATATAACTTTCTTGTCTCACCCTGTGTGCTGATTTTGAGAGTATAGTACAAGGACACATTTTTCGCTTTGCGTAAAAGTCTTGATAGTCAGCAATCTGGCCCAATTCTAAGACGAAGCTGATAAGTTTATTTTCAAGTAGTATACACAATAAATTACTTTTCCCGAATTGTACTTAAGCTGCATGTTTCTGAAAGTATTTAAGCTCATGTTTTAATAATAAAGATTTGTCCCGTTATGGATATGCAGCGTATCTATGACATGTAATTTTTTTTAGGATTTTTCAGCCCCCCTCTTGGTTTTACAGCCGAGCTTGGGACCGGCTTCATCAGAAGTACAGCTTGTCTAACTCTTGTAATTTTCGTAGTCCACTTTCTTATCCAGCTCTAGAACAATTCACAAAAGTCTTTAACTGTTCTGTCATTTAATTTTATCGCACTATTTTTCTCTTTTAAACCACTGTTTTTCACTACTACCTCAATATTTTTCACTTATATTTCACGGTTTTTAGTCACTAATATCTCAATGGCTTTCGCCTTTACTTCATGGATTTTCTCACTCAGATTTTTTTCAGTACGTGACGATAGCTCCGCTCGTGAAGCTTGGCTCTTAGTGTGTCTCTAAAGCGATCAACCCCTCAGTGTGATCCGCTCTATCTCCATGCTTACTAAAAAAAGCCTTGGCTTACCTTCTCCGGGAAGTCATCCAAATATTACAAGAACATAATCTTCATTCAATTTATGCCTGATCTCCTACGCTTTCTCTTTGGTAAGAAGCTATTACCTGGTCGACTCGCACCAGACTCGCACCACTCTACCAGAATGGTCCGATTTGCCATTGTCGTTATTTGGTAACCAGAACCCCATCATGACATGACACGATCATCGTCATGAATATTCATCAAGTCACCGAAGATTATACGCCCACCGTCGTGGAATCTAGTGGCCCACCGTCGTGGAATAAATTTGATGCGATCCAGCCTATGTGCAGTCGAAAGCAAATGTGATGAGCATGAATGTGAAGTACAAGAGTACGAGTAGTTCGCTTTTCACAGCTGATTTTCGCTCAAACTTTTTATTTTCCCTGGGGTCCATAGTCTGTAACATCAAACGAACCATAACTACTGCGAAATAAATACTCTTAATTCCGTAAAGAGTTATGAAGATATTTGCCTCGAAATGCACCGATATCTCTACCAAAATTAGGACCACACGACTGAGCCGTGGAAAACGGGTGCAAAAATGGTCGGAAAGTTTGGATCAGTTTTGAAACCGTCGAGCGAGGGGCTAACGGTCTACGAGAGTTTCAACCAGTGCACTAGCAAGATGCATTCAATTCCACGAAGAAAACGGAAAACAAGTGACGTCGAGTCTTCGAAGTAGGTTCAAGAGCATGCTTCG
This sequence comes from Nemotelus pantherinus, assembly GCA_963978885.1. Taxonomy (NCBI): domain Eukaryota; kingdom Metazoa; phylum Arthropoda; class Insecta; order Diptera; family Stratiomyidae; genus Nemotelus; species Nemotelus pantherinus. The sequence goes on from OZ022265.1 coordinate 106,517,027, forward strand.
TTTTTTTTTGGCTGGAGACCCGGAAAAGATGATGTTATGCTGTTGTTGTGAGCGTCGGCTAACTTACTGAAAAGTTAAAAGTTAAAAAAGTTGGAATTGTTAAATCGTTTGGTGATTGCAAAAAGCAGCCCCCAGGAAATGGTGGAGCGTCAATTGACCCAGCAGGTATGGTAGACCAGTGACTAAGCAATTAACTAGCAGGTGCCCTTACGATCTCAGCACGCAGTTTTACAGCCCAACGTACTCTCAAGACTAATGGGTAAACGATCAGCAGACAGGGTTACGGTCTGAAGGGCCTTCAGAAATAATGAAGTAAGGTATGTGAGATTGTAAAGTTGAGCGAAGTATTCCGCAGTGGGTACACACTCTACGTATGCAAGAGCACCCGATCCGTTTGACGTGGTTTAGACAGCTGTTTCGTGAAAACTGAGGTACGTAGGCATACGTACAAACATGTCTAGATTCTGTTTTTCATTTTTCCGTTTCAACTAGATTTCCAAGTACAAGTTGTAAAAAATTTGAAGATATATCCTTGTAAAGAATACTGGAGTGTTTTGTGGTATCTGAATCTCACCCTCTTTCTGTAAACAAATGCCACTTGGAACTATCTGCCTGTTCATTACAAAGAAGCTAAAAGAGTTACTAGAACGTTATGGTGTGTAACCAATTGGCGCCCAATGTGGGTGCCAATCGCTTTTGGAGGACAGAAAAGAGACCTTTACTAGAGTGTGTTAGAGAATAAGAAAACAGTTTGAAAACTGTCCGGGTTTTAAGTGAAAAATATAACCAGGAATAAGCATTGGTATATTGTGTTACAATAAAACTGAGCACCACGACAGTAGAAGACGGTTTTATCGGCCTTACAAGAAAACTCGGCCAGTAAAGTCAAATGTGAAACGCATTATGTTTTTTGCTTGCATGAGAGTGGTTTTTTGTGTTGAATTTGTACTTGAGGACAAAATAATGAAACAACATAATTCCGTGAAAATATGAAGCGGTCGCGAGAGGCCAAATCATGCGAATTGTGGCGATCAAGTGACTGATTTGTTTGCCCCTACAACGCGACTGCCGACGCTCTGCGAAAAACTGACATGACAACTGTTTCGCATTCTTTTTATTGCCTGACTTGGCACTTTGAACTATACATTTTCACTAAAATGAATAAAAGCCTGAAAGAAAATTGTGTAACACTAGAAGAAGGTTGCTTCGAAACCTAAAAAAAAATGTCTGAGAAAGTGCATGTTATTTTGTGGCATATATTTTGAAAAAGATTGTGTTTTTACTGGTTTTCGAGCAAAATTAGGGTATACATTTACATTTACATTAGGGTATACATACATTTCACCACAATTACTACAACTGATTTAGAAGGTCGCTTAAGGCTCTCGAAGTTTGGCCATTGTTTTTTGCCGACCACGCACCTCAACTCTGCCTATAGTTTGTAGTCCAGAGCACTCAAATCTGGGCCTCCAGAAGGCACCTTTACAAATTTTAGAGCATTGATTTCAAACTATGCTTGTGTGGTGTGGGCTTTATACATAGAAATAAAATAAAGCTGCAAAACCCAGTGACAGCCGTTGAACAGATTAGAGTCCAGTGGCCTCACACATTCTGCAAGGATGTTCATCCGATAGTTTTTTTCCTAGAGTTTCTATACCTTTTTTTGTAAAAATGAGCTCTACCAGGTGTAGAATACCTTTTTTACCACCTCTTGGATTTGTTCGGAGCTGTGTGCATACACAATATCATTTTGATACTAGAATTTTTTGAGTAAAAAATATTTGTCGATGGTTGTTGTTGCCATTCCGCGGAAGAAGCTCTTTGCGTCTTGTGTCTTACTCCTAAGTTTTTTCAACAATTCTGTCAGCAATCATCCTGTTAATTTTCGAAAGACACCCATCTTGAAGTCAGATTTTATCATGCGAGACATACTTCTGGTAAAGATGATAATCTCCCTAACCATTATTTGTTGCTTACGAAATGGATTTCAATGAACTCGATTCTTGATAATCTTAGCGATTGCAGGAGTAGGTACGTCATGAAGACGTTCTGAAAGGGTTTGATCTACAATTCTTTGGGTCTTATTGAATGTTTGGATTGTACGATAGACAAATCGTCGCGTTGTTTGATATAGGCGCAGCAAGTTGAAATGCTCACTTGTGGATTTTCTTGTAATGCAATAACTGCTATTTGTTTTCCGTTTACATTTCACGCCATCTTTACACGTGAACGCGAATTACGCGACTCATGATAGTTGATGACATTGATGAGTCACCAGACCATCAAGTCACAACCAAATTTAATTAACTAAAAACTAATCATGTAAAAACTAATCATGAGTCACTTGACTATGAAGTCAGATTTCTAAAATACAAAAAGCAATTAGAGAAAGCAATTAGAAAAAGCAATAAAGGCTAATCCGATTAAGGAAAGGAAATACGACATCAGCAATCCACGTAAACATCTCAACACATTTGTTTACTTGAACATCACGATTTTTTCCCATCGATCTAGAACCAAGATCAAATTTCATTTTACGATCCTTTGTTCTAGACCGATTTCCAAAATTGCTTATTAGACATTTCTTTCAAATAAATAGACCTCTCCTCAAGATCAGAACTTCACTTCCAGTTGTTCACTTTCAGTTGTCATTTTCAGTGTTACTTATCAGTCGTGTTGTGTTCAAAGTGAAGTCACAAATAAGTTCAAATAAGAACCTAACCAAATAATAATATAATAATAAGAAACCCGGTTCGAGTAAGAACCTAAATTCGAATAAGAACTTATCATAACAATCGTTATTAACTTATTCAAATAAAAATTAAAGTTCGATTAAGAACACATAAATGTTAACAGTCTTAGATAATAAAAATTTATAATTCCTTTTGCCGAAATAAAAGTGTTAGAAAATAACAAGAGACTTTTATTTCGAGTTCCGAGGAAGGAACTTTAAAATTATATTTTTTTAACGACTCAGAGACCGAATAACATAGCTCGCGCAAACTTAAAATGTATAGTTGTTGCTAACAACAGTATGACGCATCTAACAAAACCCACTGCAGAAACAACCCACATCAACAATTGTATCACGAACGCATTAAATTTTCTGGCAGAGCTTATGGCACGGCTAGGTACAAATACATATATATTCATATATTGTGTGTCTTATTTACACCTCCTAAAAGGACTTATTGTCCGTAAATAACAATAAATATGTAAACATTTAGTAAGTAAAGGTAAAGATTATGGAAGCTAAAACTGCTGCGTGGAAATTAAACTGTTGTTTGTAAATGCTCTTATATTTAATGTAAGTCGTCAAAAATCTTCAAATGAATATTTTTGAAACTAGAAATTTGAAAACCAATAACCGTTTTGGTGGCTCTGGTGTTACAGGGAGATAATTGTTTTGAAAGTAGTTAGTATATGAGTATTGAATTCATTTTGCCTTGAAAATAGTTGCAATTTTGCCGTAAAGGATATACTGCATAATTTTCACGTAGATTTTTTTTGGGGGGAAAAGTTACTTTATAGATTTGTGGTGACCAGGACCACAAATTTCATTTAATATTTAAAAAAAATTAAAACACTTTTAACTATTAAATATTTTACACAATTTAGAAACTTATGAAATTGATGGTATTCACTGTGAAAAGGAAAATCACTGAATCAAGCTGTTGGATATAGAATAGTAAAGGGTCCTGAAATACCTACTTGATTATTTACACGATACTTCGACATGTATTTGCATGTGAATGTGCATCTATAGTTTACTATGCGTTGTAGATGCACGAATATTTAATCTTCATTGAGCCTCAAAGTAACGAGCCGGCACTTATTACAACACGATACCCCATGATAATCGCATTACACCATGTATAATTGTTTGTATTGTTATAAATCTATTTTCATATAAACGCATCCGTTCATTGTACATTATCGCGCTCATGAAATTATATTTTCATTATTCTGATAGAGTCATCAAAAGGAAACCTACCGTTTCTTCTTAAGCTCGCACTCTCACTGGTCGCACTAGTCGAAAGCAATCTTCTTAAGCACTTGCCATTTGAAGATTTTCTTTTTTACTCGATACCAGCACTCAAACAGGCCAAGAACTTTATCCATGAACAAGTAAATAAACATAAAATAAAAATTTATTATAGAGCATCATAACAAAAGTTTTCGCTTTCGTTTCCACCACCCCTCCCAAAAAAAAAAAATACAAAAAGAAGACTAACCGTTACAGTCGTATGTGCAAGTGCGTGTGTATGTTGATAGTCGGTGGTAACGAAAGCAGCTAAAAAGGCGAAAGTTACATCAAAAGTTTTCTTCCCTCGTTGTGTAAATGATACTTTTCATATGTTTGGATAAAAACTAAAATTGGATACATTTGGAACAATGTGGCGTTGCTGCTACTTGAAGACTAGACCATAACAATTGGCAAAAAGACTGCGTGGTTTTTATTGTGATTATATAATCGTAACATCTTGTTAAAGAAATCGACCGCAAAGGAAAAATTCAGTGCTTATAAGTTTCTTTCCGTTTTTTCCTGCAACATTAGCAGCTTTAGAATAAAAGCTAAATAGATGCGAAGTGCAGGATACTTAAAAGGCTGGATTACTTCTGATTTAATTTTACACCTTGTTTCATTTGCACTTATTGTCTTTATACAATATTGAGTTGACCAGATTTCAGGCTTGATGTTTCTTGAAAAATATCCGCCTTTAGTGCCAATAAAATTCTTTGATTCTTTGAAGTAAAGAACACAAGAGTAATCAGGTTAAAGTGACTCTACTAATATCTGAAACCTTTTCGAAAAACGTCAAAGCAACGACATATTATACGGCGATATCATTACTCAGCTATACTTTTTATTTCAGGATTAATTACGTATTATAAATTTCAACACAATCGTTTTCTTTAATTAATTTAGCACACCAGAGATAAAAAATCTCTTTCAATGAGCATCACTTAAATAGGGAAAAGACTACGAAAAATTGAATGTAGTGGCAAACCAAATCAGCAAACTTCGAAAAAAATCTGTTGGAATAAAACTGAAATTGAAAAAGCTCATTTTTTGCAAATTGTTTGCGAATTCAAAATTTCGACTAAAATAATTGGCATGCTGAATCAAAACACACAGAATGGCAGTTGACATAAACCTTTTCATTGATTTTCCAGGGAACATATTTGTATTTATTGACTTCTGTTGAAATATGGAAGTTTAAAATGTATCTGTTTCGACAAGGGCTTTTCCTTGCCGTTTTGGATCCAAAGAGTATGCTATTTGTGTGCAGTACAACAAACACCGATAGTTGTGCCCTAGTTCAGTACCAGTACACTAATGTCGGGTTTCTCAGCTTCGAGGAATAATTAACTACACGATGGCTCTTTACTAAATAACAATTTTATTGTCATTTTAGTTGCTTATATGCTGACAATTGTACAACAAATAGAAAAATAAACAAATCTTAAATTCGCTCGCTGCAACACTTTCATCGTACACCGGCGACCGAAGAATTCGCTGACAACGCGTCTGGTTCGCTAATCGTAAGAGCTTACCTTGTCTAGGCGCTAGAATTACATGCGAAATTAACAGGAAAGAATATCTGTGAGAATTAGATGGGTTTTTAGTTGATGTGTACGAGAATGTTTTTAGTTGAGGTGTACGAGAATCTTGCAGCATGCGGATTCAGCTACATGCACAGGAATGTTAGATTTGAATTTCAACAGTATCTATGTCCAACGAATTCAATCTGCAAGAGAAGGTAATTTCGCGGCAACAAAATTTACGTGCCAAAATTGCATTGAAATAAACCCGTGTCATGTATTGTGATCCCTAAAACTTATAAATTTAAATGTTTGAACAATATGTACTGTTAGCGAATCATTGAAAGAAGAACATTTTATTATCGCCAATACAATTCACATATATCTACAGCTCTCTCTAGAAATGCATCTCCACCTAGTTCTGGCTGATACCTCGAAAGAAACTGATACCTCGAAAGAAAAACACAATAATCAAGCAGCTGTAACCAGCATTGCTTGTCAGACTGATGCCTTAGAACAAAGTTTTTAATCGTATCTATGATACCCTCTACGTGTCTTTGCAGCGCAACAGCATGGCTTTGTAAAAGGCCGGAGCACCTCTACGAACTTTGTTGAGTTTACTCATGTAATTGCTTCTGCAATTGACAGCAACAATCAAGTTGATGTCATTTCCACTGATTTTGCCAAAGCTTTTGACACTGTTAATCATATGCTGCTTCTTGTCAAACTGAAGCATTATGGCATTCGTGAGCCTCTGCTTTCCTGGATTTCTTTCTTTTTAACTGATCGCACTTGTGTTGTCTCTCTCTTAGACTTGTTGTCTTTATCTTTCTCCCCTTCTCCTGGTGTTCTTCAAGGTTCCATCGTAAGTCCTTTTTTGTTCAATCTATTTATCAATGACCTTCCCACGGTTTTTAAGTTTTCATGTCTACTATATGCAGATGATTTAAAAATCTTCCGAGTCATCAAAAATACTGCTGACTCTCTGCTTCTTCAGGATGATTTGTATGCTCTCTCTGGTTGGTGTAACTTGAACTGTTTGTCCCTTAATGTTTCCAAGTGTTTTTCTTTGTACTTTTCCCTTAAGCTTCATACTCATGTCTTTTCTTATGCTATTGATGGCACTATCCTCTCTTGTGTCGATCATTTTTCTGATCTTGGGGTCACATTTGATTGCAAATTAAAATTCGACATCCATGTCCTTATAGCCACAATTCATTTAGTATTTCTACTTGTGTCCATTTGTTTATTACCCTTGAATACTGCAGTCAAGTGTGGTGTCCTCGTTTCAGATATCTCTCTGACGCTGTTGAATTAGTTCAGCGCAGGTTTACACGTACTTTACTTTTTAAATTTAGTCTGCTGTATTTACCCAATAGTGAACGTCTATCTTTTCTTAAAATTCCTCTCTTTGAGCAGCGCAGAGTTTACTCGGATGAGAGTTTCCTTTTCAAAATCTATCGCGGCTACCTATCTTATTCACTAGCATTTTTGTTCATAGAGCGGGAATCCGTAAGGCCAATCACGTCCTCCATTCTATTTGAAGTGCCGTATGCTCGTGATGACACTTTCTTCTACTCTCCCGTTTTGCGACTCTTACGCACTCACAATAGTCTTCAACTTGGCCCTCTTCCACAATCTATTGCCATTTTTAAAAATATGGTACGAAGCAAAATTTTTGAATCTAATTAATTAATTATATTTTCTATTCTTGTTTATAATGGATTCTTTCTTTTCTTTTTTACTCTACTTAATTTGACTCTATTATTTCATACATTAAGAATTTCTTGAATTTTTTTATTTTTATATATACTTATATATATATATATATATATATATATATATATATATATATATATATATATATATATATATGTTTCCTCCTCAACTTCTAATTTGATTTGGGGTTTTTTGCTTTACTTATTTTACTTTATTATTCAATGTTTTAAGAGTTTCAATCTGTAATTGGGCAGTTTGCTTGTTGTATTAAATAAACAAAAGCAATCAATCCACTGACACCCCCCATTCAAGCATCTAGTAACATACATACATAGTCGTAGTTGTAAAACAGTTGATGCGGCTTCACACTACATCTACAAAACTCTCGAGTTTAGTTCCTAACATCTTAAGGATTGAAAAAAAATTAACACAACAATAAATGGTCTTACGGAAAGCAATGTAAATGAAAAGGAAACATCGAATTCCTCCAATGTCTTTAATGTTGATCAGACTTGTGGACCAGCACCTGAAAATGCCGACGAAACGTCTAATATCATAAGCATCACTACTGATGGTCGCACTTTACTTGGACAGAAACACATCAACGACCAGAGTTTTTCTTCGCCACTTAAAGCTGCAGTTTCAATTTCCTCTCGCTACTATTGGCTCATTTTTTTAATCTTTTTGTAATATTTTATCTGGTAGTTTTCAAACTTATGGAAATATTCTTCACTAACTCCGATCCACAAAAAAGGCAGCAGATAAGTCGTTTACAATTATACTGCTTTACTAAGCATAAACGTTTTATCTGCGTTTTTCGCATTTTTGAGTTAGAACCTGAATCAAAAATTACATACTCTATTTTATCATTCTACAAAATTTAAAAAAACCTGTCTTTTTTGTGAAAGTATGTTAAAATTAATGTTGAAAAATACACTCTCTGTATATCTCCAGTGCAAATCAAAACACAAATCATTTAATATCTCGAAAGTGCTAAAATGTAGATATAATGTTTATGCTGAATAGGGCAGTTTAAGCCAATCGCTTAGCTACCATGCAACGCCGAGCTCTTTGAAGCTATAGTTACCGAGGTATTACTGCTTCAATCTAAGTCATCAATTTCGCCTTGCCAGCATGGTTTTATTAAAGATAAATCTACCAACAAACTTTTAAAACTTGCGAATCTAGTCATCCCGACAATTGAAGACGGTAAACAACTTAACTGCATTTACACCAACCTCACAACGGCTTTCATGATATTCTGATAGCTGGATCATGATATTCTTATATACAAATTGCATCTTCTTGAATTCCTTAATAAGTTTATTGACTGGTTTAAATATAATCTCTCAAATCGCAAGCAAAATGTTGGATTTTGTGGCATTCTATCCACTGAAAAAATTGCCAAATCAGGCGTTCCACAAGGCAGCAACCTTGGTACTATTCTTTTTGGTATCTATGTAAATCATTTTTGCTCCAGAATCCTCCATATTACTCTACGCTAACGAAGCAAAGATTTTTAATGAAATATCATCACTTGATGATTGTACGATCCTGCAACGCAATGTGTCAAAGTTCGCTAATTGGTGCGCTCTAAATCGACTTTCACTAAATGTTGACAAACGTTCAGTTATTTCTTTCTCCCGCAAATCATATCCTATTAATTTCAACTAATCTTCAAATGAAACTCTTTTTAATCGTTTCAATAAAGTTCGTAGCTGTGGAGTGCAATTAAACTCTCCTTTTACTTTCGATGACCACATTGACCCGATAATAATAAAAGCCAACTGTGCACTTGGCTTATTAAAAATGCGATCTAAAGAATTCAATGACATTCGTGTAGCAAAAATCCTGTTTTGCTCCCTGGTTCACTTTATGCTATAGTATCGGTGCTTGATGTTATACGGAGCACATAGATGGCATAGAGTCTGTCCAAAAAGATTTGTAATATCTGTTCTTAGTTTTTTTCCACTGGTCTGATATTTTTCGCTTACCTCCTTATAAAAGCTGCTTGCAATTATTAATCTGGGACACTTTTGAAACTCGACGTCAAAATTTCAACACTTGTCGCTGCAAACTTATTCACTGCAAATGTGAATTCTGAGTTTTTGCTATCAAAACTATACTTTCATGTTTGCCACGGTGAGCGTAGACATAATAGATGAGCCAATATAATAAAAAAGCAATAGCCCGAAGCTTTAACTTAGCGTACCAAATATAATATTTGACTTTAATCATATGTTCAATTGTCGGCTTATCCAAAGGATTAATTGTTTTTAATTAAAATTGTTTAATAATTTCACAAATGTATTTTCTGTAGTAACCATTTTGTTGGTGTAACTTGCAATAAAAAAAACTTGTGTTGTTTGTTGTTTTAACAAAAAAATCATTTATACGGGCTGATTTAAATCGAATAGTTCCAGAATTTTAAACTACTCCGTCATGTGATAGTTCTAACCAAATAACTCCAGTTTGCTCTTAATTGCAAACATTCAAGCGTAACACGATGAGTGCCATCGACCATCTTCTCGATGCAACAGTGTGCTTTTAATCGGTGGCGAGCAATCAATAAAATCTACACTTTGACACGTTATGTGAGGAAGTATCAATCATCCGTTACGCAAACAGCCTTGATAATCGTCCCATAAAATAATATGTCATAAGCCAGCAGGCAGTCAACAGGTTCCGAATTACATAGCGTGGTGACACCAATCAGATCCCGTCATCATAGGCCATGAATTTTCCTTTTCACTTATGTACGTCATCAGGATTGCTATGAAACTATCGTCTACGACATATACAATAGACGCTGCGGGCGTATTTGACGTTCCTTCTTCCGAATGAACGATGTAAGCTGCTGAAAAGTGTTTCAGAACGTGAACTATGGTACTCGTATATCGAAGCAGCTAGACGCTAGAATGTTCGGTACGTACTACCTATATATTCTATTTTGTATGGTGTCTTCGTAGGTACGTGGGTAAACGATGACTTTCGTGAATAGGTGCAAGAAACGATTTGATCGCGATTTGCTTTCACCGAAACTCAATTTCCTTCAGCAAATTGTTTTATTAAATATTCACCATGAACTGAATACAAGTCAATTCGTTACTGTTGTGGGCTTATCAGATTTCGAAATTCGAATTTCTTCGTTTCGAAAAATGAATGTGAACTTATTTAGACACTCGCACTTTGTTCGCAAGTTTACGTTTGGCCTGTTGAAAAATATCAATTCAATATCAATTTAATTCGGTGCAGTGTCTGAGAAGGATTTTTTTTTTCAATTGAAAGTCAATATTTTTAAAGCCAAATTGTGGGACAGAGACTACAATATAAGAATTGCTGTTTTTGCAACTTTTGAATTTTGACGTTAAATGTAGTTTACCATTAATTGGAGTCTAAAATACGTCAGGTTTTTATCCACTTTTGCTTTTGATGTACTTGTAGCAGCGAAACAGTAAATCTTTTAACATAAAGTTCCAAAAAAGATTTGCTGGTAAACAGTGTCGCTAATACAAAACGTGCTTTGCGAAGAATCACGAGAACTAACAGCTGTTTGTTGAATCCCAATATATTATGGTATTAAGTTCCAACTTCAAAAGCGAAAAATTCGCCCACCTTAGCTTTCATATTACAGCAGGGCAATTTCCCATCAATGAACCTATTTGTTAGAATCCTTTGTTTTTGTGGAATAAATTTCAATCTGTATTAATATATAAATATAATATATAAATATAATGTATTAATATATAATAAAAAATTTAATAATATCACTGCTGCTCATCTTCTGAACATTTCTGATTTTTTCGCACTGTTTTTCTTTTCAGCATACTCTGACTAAATGACTCCCTATTTTTGATAGCGTTTCTTCCAATTGCCCTCATTCTCCCTCTTTACTCTCGACTAATCATCTTAAAGTTGTACTTCTTATATCATCTGTTGGCTCCAAGTCCTCTCCAGGCGGTGGTGGCACTCCAAACTTTTTCGCGAAAAAACTTGCAACTTCGTTATGTGTTCCCCTATCAATTAGATTTAACGTTAGTCTTCGCGCTGATAGATTTCCTTCTCCCTGAAAACTGGCGAACATTTTTCCTATTTTCAAATATGGTGAACACAATTTCGCCTCAAGTTGCCGCCCTATTTTCATTCTTCATGTTCCGAAATCATCGAGCGTTTCATGTTTACTCTTAGCTATGCTTTCGTATCTCAGCAATATAGCTTTTTACTAATGTTCGAAGAACATTAGTATTAAAATCGATTCGGCCAAAAATTCATATTTCCATATATATATATATATATATATATATATATATATATATATATATATATATATATATATATCATCAAAAAATTTCAGTGAGATAATCTCGGGAACCCGCCATCCGATTGAGCTGAAACTTTCAGGATACATTGTTGTATATGCAGAATAGGTCCAGGTCTCTTTAAATGTCAGTTATTGTTAACCTTTTGGCGCCGGCGGCCATTTAAGTGATATTTTTAATATACCTATTATTTCGTGCACAAATAATTTTCGCAAAAATAAAGTTAACGAAATAAATTTCAAACGTGTTTTACATATGAATCGGATAATGCTTTGGAATTTTTTTAACCCTATGTGTGCGCTGGGTGCCTAAAAAGAGGACGGGAAAATTTGAAAATTTTTACATTGCGATAACTTTTGACAGAGCTATTCAATCATTACGAAATTTTCAGGACATATTGATATTATTTAGTTGTAGATTTCTGTAGTTCTTTATGAGCGTGCTGACAACCCTGTAGCTAGGGCAGGCACTGAAAGTGAAAACCTCCAAATCATCGTCTCTCTTGAAAAAATGCCGTTTCTTCAAAAAAAAGCCACTCATATGTAAATCTTGTGCTTTGTTTACATAACCAAAAAAAAAAAGATATGGTATAACGGGCACGCCTGGTAACCCTTGCCCAATTTACCTATATTTTAAGCATCAAAAACTTCTGTTCACGGAAACTCACGATCCGATGAGCAGAATTAATTGAAATTTGCAGAATGTATTGGTCTTAAATAGGACCAGGTCTGATAGAAGTGATTTTGAAATGCGGGCGATTCTGTGCCAGTGGTGCCATCTTGAAAAACCACTAAAAAAGATAACTGTTTTTAGCCCTATAAATTCTGATTGAATGTTTCGATTTTGACGAAACTCACACAATTGCTGGACCTTACTTTAAACCACGTTTGGTAGAAATTTGGTTGAAAAATTCGGTTGGAGTTGCCAGCTATGATAATTTTGGTGTCTTCATTTTGAAAAAAAAAAAATTTGGAAGTGAAAACATTCAAACCATCGAATATTCAAAAAAATGTCCGTTTCTTACAATAAAACCAATCTGTATATAAATCTTATGTTTTATCTACACGTTCAAAATAAAACTTTGGAAATTTCATGTCGGACAAGAACGGTAACCCTCTCCCAGTTAACATATATTTTTAGCATCAAAAACTTCTGTTCACGGAAACTCACGAACCAATAATCAGATACAGCTAAAATTTACAGAATGCATTGGACTTAAGTAAGACCAGATTTGATAGAAGCGATTTTGAATTGTGGGCAAGTCTGTGCCAGTGGTGGCATCTTGAAAAATTGCAAAGAAAAAAAACTGCTTTTTGCCCTATGAAATGTGAGTTAGTCACCAGATTTTCATGAAATTGGCACAGTAGCTAAACCTAACTCTAATCTCTGTTTGGTGGAAATTTGGTTGAAAAATTTGATTGGTGCTACCAGCTATGGTAATTTTTGTGTCTTTGGTTTTGAAAATTCGCTCAGGAAAATAAAACTTTTTGCACTATAACTTCCAGTGCAGTCATGAAATCAATACACATTTCATACAATTAATGAAACCTGTCATAAGCATTATTCAGGCCAAATTTGGTTGAAAAGCCACGATAGGGTTGCCAGCTATTGTTGGTTTTGTGTTTAATTGCAATATCTTTATTAAGCGGTTTTATCGTAGAATTTTCAAATTGTAATGATATTGTAGTGACAATAAACAGCAAATATTAAGCTTTCGATTATTTGAAAAAACTCGCTGCAGGTAACTCTAAATTTCTTTATACTCCTTTAACTTCGAATGTAATATAACAACGTGAAGCAGATGTGATATATTCTTGGCTTTAATACTGGCAGAAGGTTGCCAGCACGAGTCGGTTGTGCTACTTTTGTATCAATAAACGCTTACAGTTAGTATTCATACCGGAAACATTTACAATTAAAATAAATAATCAATGTTGCAATTCGCAAAGTTCTGCAAATTTTTCGGATCGCAGCCCCAAACACCAACTTCAGTTACAGTGCTGCAGGCACTGAGCATTTTCTTCATTGATGTTATATGAGATGCTGCTTTCAAAATTATGTGAAATAAGCAACTGATAACGAATATAATTAACCCGTGTTTTGCTCTCATAAACGTTGAAATTCATGCCAGTGGTAATATCTGAAACCTTCCACCATATGAGTTATAATGCATTCTTGAGACCAAAGTAAAACGTGGCATTTGAAACAATTTGGTCGTAATAAGCAGCACATGTGGTGGAATATGCACTCAAAACCTGCACGATTTTTCTACTGTTCTTCGAACATTAGTGTTTCTAGCGGTTCAGGTGCGCTAGAGTTTTTTTTAAATATCGGTCCACATCTACAAATCTCATTAAATTTTCTCATGCAGTGGTGTTGACTTTATATCAAAACTGTCAAGTTGACACTATTTATATAGATTTCTTTAAAGCATTTATTTAATCTATTAATCTTGAGCTACTTATAATCAAATTAAATCACTTTGGTATCTGTGAGCCTTTACTTTCTTGGATGTCTTCTTTCTTATTTAATTGCACCTGTTTTTTTCTCTCTCTCCCTCTCTCTATCCCCACCGTATTTTCTACTAAATACTTAATTTTTCTACTTAAATTTTCTACTTTATTTCTATACAGGAAGGAACTAGTTAAAGCTTGGTAGGATAAAAAAATTAAAGAGTATTCCAAAATTTTTAAAGACAGATTTTTCCAAATAAATTCATTTGTGTTGATTCCTCATGTCGAAGGACAGAAATTTTTACGCCACCCTGTAGAATTTTCTCTATCCTTGCAACATAAACTTTATTAGATATATGGGATTTTAACCAAATTAACTGTTCCATCTATAGTATCTGCTTAGTTGAAGTAGTTTAGGAAGGTTTAATTAATAGATCAAATTGGAGATTTCTATACATCTTTTTACTTTTCAGAAGTAATTATTCTTCTCCAATTGCAATACGAATACAACACGACTAGAATATCCTATATATTTTCCCCTTCTGTTTAGATTGCCAACAAAATCTTCATCGAATACTCCGAGTCGCCACATCCCGAAGGTCATGGAGATTTCTACTCATTAATAAAAAAAAATCCGTCTGCAAGCCCAAGACGGTCTACGCCGGAATTTGCTCTCGAGTTGCTTCAATGGGGTCAAGCTTACTCACCTATCGATGCCCACAGGTTTCAGGATCTACGCAGCTTATGGGATGGTATGCGCAGTACTTTCTTACTGTATATTGAGATCGTCCAGTAGTTATCCTCGTTGTGTTCATTCTTTCCACAATTGAGTCCAGCGATACCGGGTTGATCGCGGAGTCAACTGCACTCCTCAAACTTGTGAAGCGACAGCACACAAAGCATGTATGGTTGAGGATCGTTGTACTCATTGTTGCTTTGTGTGTCTTTCGATTGGATTCGTCCGATAGACAACCACCTGACCTAACAATCATCGTACACAATTATGCAGTGCCGGCAGAATGCTGTACCCAACTTATCTATTCAGTGGAGATACTTCTTAAAATAACCGTGTCCCATCAGAAACTGACGCAGATAGACCTACCTCTTCGTGGCCACGACTAGCACATGGATCTTTTCTATCTTTAGATTTCGATTTTCACGCTAATGTGTTTGTAATTTGGCTTTTTGTCTGCATTTGTAACTGGATTTGATTATGATTTGTAACTAAATAAATAATAAGCTAATAAAATCCCTAATTCGAATGCTACGCAATGGTATCAAGATAACCAGGAATGAGCGAAATGCTCGTTGCCTAGCTGAAGAACATATTGCTTTTAACTATTGAAGTTCTATATTTGATTTGCTATACTTAAGACAATGAAGTTGAGCCTGGTAACCACTGGAACAGCTTAAGAATTCCAATATTATTGTGAATAATGCAGTGCGTTTCTCGAAAACATGTTATTTATACATCAAAACGACAATTTTTTATTTATTCAAAAAAGTTTGATTATTATTTTCCTGATTTATTTGAAGTTTTTATGTCTGCAAACTTACAGTATTGGGCAAAACTAAAGCACCCTTTTGCGAAATATCAATTATCCTCTGATATTATGAGGAAAACTAGGTGAACAAAATTTGCTCTCAGTCTTTATTATTTATATAGGGTTTGAGGCCGCCCAAATTTTCTGCTAAAATTTCTTTGTTATGCAATGACATTTCTGTCAATTGTTTTTTTTTAAAGTTTGCACAGTTAAGGGTCTGCTATTTCTAATCATGAATAGATAAACGCTTCAGCAACTTTTAAAAATATTGTAAATTTATCATCAAAATTCGCGGTCGGTTGCATGAACTTTACGCGCATTTCGTCGAATTTACAGTCGTCATAATCACCCAGATAATCGAACAATTGAACATTAAGTGCAAAAATTTTGATCAACATTTACACTTCATAGTGCTTCCATGCCAGTGAGATAAAGAAGTCTGCGAAGTGAAGAGAATATTGCGGCCGTACTTGAAAGTGTGAAACAAAACCAATATATGATAATTCCCAGGAATTAGGCATATATCAAATCAGTTTGTGGCGAGTTTTATGTAAAGATTTGGGTACACTTGCCGACAAAATCACACTGACACAGGAGTTAACCCTTAGTACTGCATCCTAATAACCAAACATGGAGGAGGTAATGTCCTAGTCTGTGGTCCCAACAACCAAACATGAGGTAATATCCTGTAGGTAATGTCCTGCGATTGCTTTTCACGACAAGATGATCGCCCAATTCATCGAAATGATGCTTTTACGGATCGTTTCGTATACGCTGACATTTTACTAAACATAATGTTGCCATACGCCGAAGAGGAGATGCCTTCAAAATGGAGATGCCAACAGGACAACGATCCCAAGCATACCTCTAAGCTGTGCAAAACTCGGCTACAAGCAAATAAGATAGTTTTGGATTGACCGGTGCAATCTTTCGATCTTAGCTCGATTGAAAATTTGTGGAAAATTGTGAACAGGAGGATTGTAAAGGAAAACTGCAGGGAAAAAAGGTACTTTTCCAGGCTATTAAAACAGCGTGGGAAAATATTCCCGAACAGTTCATTTACAATTACATATCTTGTATGCCAAAAAGATGTGCTGGTGGTTTTTAAAGTAAGGGAATTGCTACGAAATACTAAAACTACCCAGCTTTCGGTAGAAATTTCGTTCATAAGCTAGGGGGTGTTTTAGTTCTGTTCAGGCAAATTTTGAGTTCTAAGAAATATTTTTGTTTCATTTTTTTAATTCAAATTTTTTAATTTAAATTTTTTTTTGTTGAAATATAAAAGAGCAAATTTTTTCCATCTAGTTTTCCTGATGATATCAAAGAATGACTGATATTTCGCAAAGGGATGCTTTAGTTTTGTCCAATACTGTACATATGTCAATTCCTTTATTGCATAGTAATTTGTAGAATTGATTTTTTTCATCGTAATTGTATGCTAAAATATTGTTTCAAAATACACGATTAGAAAAACTAACATAATGTGAATTCAAACATTAATATTTATAGATTATATTTTTGACATTTTTTTTCTCGATTATATGTTGTACAAAAATGTGGAATATTCGCACCTAAGGCCGGTCAATAGCATTAGGCCCAATGGATGCATAGCCATATTCCCGGGAAAATCGACAAAGTAATCTGTATATTACTTGGAAACGCTACTATATCATTCCTGCTCCAACCAGATCACAAATTTTACAAACATCTAATTGAAACGATTTAAGAGCGCACACTAGCCCAAAACCCTCGCTATCAACAATTTCAATTGAAGAATTCAAAGAACGCGAGCTCTGGACCACTTCTACTAGCTCCATTTCTCTATGTAGTCCATTTGCTTGGCTTTTACTTTTCGCTTTTATTTGCCCCGTGCTTTGCTCCTTTCCCTTATCCTGGCTGATGTCGGTGCAAAGCCAAGCTGGGCAGTGTCGGTGCGGTTTATGTGGGATTTAAAAGTGTTGTCGAAAACGGACGGCAACGGTGAGAATGCTGGGAATGTCAACTGGTCTACGAAGCAGAAAAAAGATTAACAGACTGGCAAATCGCTTACTTACTGGAATTTATAATTAGTGGGTAGCTGTTACTTTTAATTGAAACTGTCAAAGTGCCTTAGGTTTTGCTGATTTCAAGGTTTTCCGAGTCAATTTCTTCATTTGATCGCACTTAATTTCTACAATTTGCAAATTGGAATTGGCATTAGTACATGAAATGATGAGAATGCGTAAAAGCACTTGTGATGTTCTGCGGTTAAGAGAAATGTTCGTCTATTTCAGGCTGGCACCTGGTGCTTTGCAATTAGGTAATCTCCTGCTTTGTCGGAGATTAGTAGCTTGGTTTCCGTGAAATTGCCAATATCATACTATTGGCGAAAACGTTTTAGTGGAAAATAACCTCGTATTATGACATTAATCAAACGCTGAGAAATGACCGAAATCAATATATTAGCATCTTAATATTGTTATAGTAACAGCATTGTCCGTAATACATAATTTTAACAGCTCAATATTGTATGTTAGGAAGTTACAATATTATATTTGCAGTTTAACATTACATATTAAGCTGTTAACTTTTTATATTCAGAACATCTGTAAATATAAATGTTTTAACATCTTAACATAAATATATTACTATGCTAATATAAATGTATTAAGCAAGGGTGGTGAAATTGTTGGTCATACAACAAAGTATATTGCTTGTATTGTTAGTTAGGATGTTCATATTTTATGCGGCAATAGCACACTGGAATAACCTAATGTTCCGCGATCATCGAAATTAAGCAGTGTTGGGCGCGGTTAGTACTTAGATGGGGGACCTCTTGGGACTATGCAAAATCGTATCGACGGCGTGTTAATATTAATTGAGTTCTTTAGTTGCAAAATGAGACTGAAAGGTTTTTGAAAACTTTTCAGAAACAGCAAAAAACTATATTTTCTTTCCTGGTCAATATATCAAACCAATTTTTTTTTAATAAATTGAAAATAAAAACTCTAGCGCACCTGAACCGCTAGAAACACTAATGTTCGAAGAACAGTAGAAGAATCGTGCAGGTTTTGAGTGCATATTCCACCACATGTGCTGCTTATTACGGCCAAACTGTTTCAAATGCCACGTTTTACTTTCGTCTTAAGAATGCATTATAACTCATATGGTGCAAGGTTTCAGATATTACCACTGGCATGAATTTCAACGTTTATGAGAGCAAAACACGGGTTAATTATATTCGTTATCAGTTGCTTATTTCACATAATTTTGAAAGCAGCATCTCATATAACATCAATGAAGAAAATGCTCAGTGCCTGCAGCACTGTAACTGAAGTTGGTGTTTGGGGCTGCGATCCGAAAAATTTGCAGAACTTTGCGAATTGTAACATCGGTTATTTATTTTCATTGTAAATGTTTCCGGTATGTATACTAACTGTAAGCATTTATTGATACAAAAGTAGCACAACCGACTCGTGCTGGCAACCTTTCGCCAGTATCAAATCCAAGAATATATCAAATCTGCTTCACGTTGTTTAATTACATTCGAAGTTATAGGAGTATAAAGAAATTTAGGGTTACCTGCAGCGAGTTTTTTCAAATGATCGAAAGCTTAATATTTGCTGTTTATTGTCACTACAATATCATTACCATATGAAAATTCTACGATAAAACCGCTTAATAAAGATATTGCAATTAAACACAAAACCAACAATAGCTGGCAACCCTATCGTGTCTTTTCAACCAAATTTGGCCTGAATAATGTTTATGACAGGTTTCATTAATTGTATGAAATTCGTATTGATTTCATGACTGCACTGGAAGTTATAGTACAAAAAGTTTTATTTTCCTGAGCGAATTTTCAAAACCAAAGACACAAAAATTACCATAGCAGGTAGCACCAATCAAATTTTTCAACCAAATTTCCACCAAACAGAGATTAGAGTTAGGTTTAGCTTCTGTGTCAATTTCATGAAAATCTGGTAACTTATTCACATTTCATAGGGCAAAAAGCAGTTTTTACTAATGTTCGAAGAACAATAGTATTAAACTCGTTTCGCCGAAAATTCATATTTCTTTATATATATATATATATATATATCAGCAAAATGATTTTCCGAGATAATCTCTGGAGTGGCCGATTCGATTGAGCTGAAACTTTCGGAGAACGTAGATGTATATAGTAGGTAGGTCCACGACTTTCTCAAATTCAGATATCCTAAACCTTTTGGCGGCGGCGAGCGTTTTAGTGAATTTTGAGGTACTCCTATATTTCCAAGCAGTGTAAATTTTCGTTGGAAAAAAGTATTGGGAATGAAAATTAATTATGTTCTTAGCTTGTCTATGATAAAGAATTGAAATTTTTGAGCCGTGTGTGGGTGCTAAGTGCCTAAAAGTAGGCAAGGATTTTTTTTCAAATTTTGATTTGTCATTACTTGTGATCAAAACATCGGATCATCGTGAAAATTGCAGAGCGTGTTGATGTTGAATAGAACTTAGCATATATGGCTTTTCAAGGTTGCACGGGTAACACTGTAGCTACGGCAGGCTCCTGAAAAAAAATCCTTCAAATCACTGACCCTCCTCAAAAATTTTTGATTTTTGGCAAAAGTTTCAAAGCATTGATAAATTTTGACCTTTGTCCATCATGTCAAATTGCAATTTTGAAAATTCCGATTTGCACAAGAACGGCAACCCATCACCAAATTACCTCTATTTTCAGCACTCGAAAGTTCTGTTCACGAGAACTGACGACCGGATTATCCGATCATGATGAAATTCGCAGGACATGTTGATATTAGCTAGGACCAGGTCTGATAGAAGTGATTTTGAAATGCGGGCAACCCTGTGCCAGTGGTACCATCTTGAAAAATCACTGAGAAAAAAAACAGCTTTTTGGCCTATAACTTCCGACTCAGCCATCAGATTTTAACAAAACTCACACAGTACTTGAATCTTACTCTATGTAACATTTGGTAAAAATTTGGTTGAAAAATTAGAATAGAGCTGCCAGCTATGGTGATTTTTGTCTCATAAATCTTGCAAATTTGCTCAGCAAAATAAAGCTTTTTCCCTATAGCTTCCGGTCCAGTGCAGAAATCAAAACGAAGTTCATGCAGCAAATGGACCTTAATGTGAAGTAAATTTCGTAGGAATGTCGTACAAAAATCATGAAAGGGCTGCCAGCTATGACCATTTTTGTAATTTTGTGGAATTTCTTGACTGAGCGATTATGTCATTAGATTTGCAAATGGGAATAATCCTGCAATGAAAATTAACAACAAATATTAACGTTTTAAAAATTTGAAAAGTTTTGATGGTGGCAACCCTAAAATTCTTTTCACCCGTAAAGCTTCCAGCGCAGTGATTCAATCGAAACGAAATTTACTGGTTGGGTTTAACTTAACGCGAAGCAGATTTGGTATATATTTTGCTCTGCTGCTGACACAGGGTAACCAGTATTAGCCATTTTCATAAATATTGCACCAACAGATGCTTGAAATTACATACTCATATGCAAAGCATTTGCGATAAAAATAAAAAACCAATTTTTAAATTTTCCGAGTTTTGAACATTTTTCGGATGGCAGCCTCAAACAACGTTTAACCGCTGAAACTTTCGATGAAATCCTCCGATGAGAACGAAATTCAAAGGATAAGTTGATTTAAGTATGAGCTTGTTATGGTCAACTTATTGGTGCTTCGTTGGGAAAGTGTTGCCAGCATTGAACATTTTCATCATTTGTGTTATAGTTGAATTTTGTTGCATGAGATAAGGAATGGTTGATATGATTCTACAAAAAAGTGTATTACGTCTTTCCAAATTTTTTGGTCACTCAAAGACAATTTCTTCGAAAATTAGTTTTCTAGCGGTTCAGGTGCGCTAGAGTTTTTTTTCTTTGTAATTTTTCAAGATGGCACCACTGGCACAGAGTTGCCCACAATTCAAAATCGCTTCTATCAAATCTGGTCTTACTTAAGTCCAATGCATTCTGTAAATTTTAGCTGTATCTGATTATTGGTTCGTGAGTTTCCGTGAACAGAAGTTTTTGATGCTAAAAATATAGGTTAACTGGGAGAGGGTTACCGTTCTTGTCCGACATGAAATTTCCAAAGTTTTATTTTGAACGTGTAGATAAAACATAAGATTTATATACAGATTGGTTTTATTGTAAGAAACGGACATTTTTTTGAATATTCGATGGTTTGAATGTTTTTACTTCCAAATTTTTTTTTTCAAAATGAAGACACCAAAATTATCATAGCTGGCAGCTCCAATCGAATTTTTCGACCAAATTTCTACCAAACGTGGCTTAAAGTAAGGTCCAGCAATTGTGTAAGTTTCGTCAAAATCGAACGATTCAATCAGAATTTATAGGGCTAAAAACAGTTATCTTTTTTAGTGGTTTTTCAAGATGGCACCACTGGCACAGAATTGCCCGCATTTCAAAATCACTTCTATCAGACCTGGTCCTATTTAAGGTCAATACATGCTGTGAATTTCAAATAATTCTGCCCATCGGATCGTGAGTTTCCGTGAACAGAAGTTTTTGATGCTAAAAATATAGGTAAATTGGGCAAGGGTTGCCAGGCGTGCCCGTTATACCATATCTTTTTTTTTTTTTTGGTTATGTAAACAAAGCACAAGATTTACATATGAAAGGCTTATTTTTGAAGAAACTGCATTTTTTCAAGAGAGACGATGATTTGGAGGTTTTCACTTTCAGTGCCTGCCCTAGCTACAGGGTTGCCAGCACGCTCATTAAAAGCCACATAAATCTACAACTAAATAATATCAATATGTCCTAAAAATTTGGTAATGATTGAATAGCTCTGTCAAAAGTTATCGAAATTTAAAAATTTTCAAATTTTCCCGTCCTCTTTTTAGGCACCCAGCGCACACATAGGGTTAAAATATTCCAAAGCATTATCCGATTCATATGTAAAACACGTTAGAAATTTATTTTATTAACTTTATTTTTGCGAAAATCATTTGTGCACGAAATAATAGGTATATTAAAAATATCACTTAAATGCCCGCCGGCGCGAAAAGGTTTACAATAACTGACATTTAAAGAGACCTGGACCTATTCTGCATATACACCAATGTATCCTGAAAGTTTCAGCTCAATCGAATGGCGCGTTCCCGAGATTATCTCACTGAAATTTTTTGTACATATATATATATATATATAAAGAAATATGAATTTTTGGCCGAATCGATTTTAATACTAATGTTCTTCGAACATTAGTAAAAACTACACAATATTACAAATTTTCATAAACTATGGATTATGTTAAATATTAATTAATTCACATTTACAGTTCATCAGGTCGCGTTTTGGAACAAAATCGCCTTCAGGTGTGGTTTTGGAACGAAACTTCATGTTGGAGTCGGGTTTTGGAACAAAACAAAAACAATTATATTTTTTTTAATTTTTTATTTTTGCCTGTAATTTTTGTTTTACAGAAAGTAGGTGCATACCTTAGAACATAACTTAAAAAAACAATTATACAAAATTAAGTTTAAAAACATGGAAAAATGAGCAGCAAAAATATTGTGTTAAACATTTTTTTTTTCGTCAATAATTGCTTCCGCATCCCAAATATCGTTCTCTGTAAGATTATTATAATCTATACGACGATAAAAACACTTGTTGGATTCATCAGTTTCATCCTCCGAATCTATATTTTCTAAAAAATAGAAGCAAAATGACACAACTTCAGTCAACGCACACATTTAATGTGTCGGCGCACGATTTCTAAGAACAAACATGTGAAGTCGCAATCAGTATGGCCAACTTTGGAATATTTCTTATCATTCTAGAAAAAGCCCGCTTAATTTAAAACAAGATTAATAATAAAAATAACCATTTAAAAATATGTGACGAACAGAAGTTTAGCCTTTTCTTAAAGTTAGAACATTAGGTCGGTTTTTGGAAAAAATAGCAAGAACCGTTTCCGACATTGCTAAGGTTTGAGTCGCTTTTTGGAACCAAACCGTTCAAAATATTAGATGCCATTTTGAAAGAAAAAATCTCTGTTCAGGTCGCGTTTTGGAAATAAGGCTGTTTTTCAAATCACTTTTTAAGGCATTTAGACTGGGTTTGGGATCAAATAAAGTGCACAAATCGATTCCTGAGAAGATTTCCTATAAGAAATGGTGTTTAACTCAGTTTCGTAAAAAATCGCTTGAGTCTCATTTTGCAACTAAAGAACTCAATTATTGGTATACCAATATACTATAGTAAGACGTTAATATAACTTATTGCCATGTTACTATAATATATTGGCATGTTAATATATATTATTGGTGTGTCAATATAGTACTGTAAGATGCTAATATAACTTATTGCCATGTTACTATTTAATATTGGCCTACTAATGTAATATGTTAACAGAAAAATTCACCACACGCATGTCAATATATAACATTTTAAGAATGCTATGTGCGGGTAATATAATGTTATTGCTAGGTCAATATAATAATGTTAAGAAATGTTTTTAATATAAATATATTAGCTGCAAAATATATTAAGGGTAGAACAATGATTTTTCAGCGTGCAATATATCCAGGCAACTAAATATAGAACTTCAACTTCAACTATTTTCAATATCATGGTTCCAAATCAAATTCTATGAACTGCTGTACATTAAAGTAAATATCTAAGAAACGCATACTTCATTTTACGTCATTGATGGACTTCACTTTTTACAATTGACGTCAGTTGCAGCCAAAAAGAGTTATGGAAATTGTAGTTACAGCACTTTTTTCATACAATATAAACGTTTCATGTACCCTTTTTGTGTGCGATTTTGATATTGCCATCAGCAGAAAAAAAAATCATGATGGTGCAAACAATAGAAAGATTATGTTTAAAATGGAAGCGATTTGGTGCATTTAGTGGGTGTAAGAAATTTACTAACATCTCTGCCATGGTTTGCATGCTGTAAAAATAACTTGAAATAAAAATATTAGAAAATTCATATAATTAATATATTATAAAATATATATAAATATAATAAAAATATAAACAAACCTAGCAAAATAGCCTCTTGATTAAAAAAACCGTGATAAATGTTGCATGCGTGGTTAAAGTTGTTCCAGCTCTCGGCTCTGTTTAGCAATAAATAGTGAATTGCCTCTAGGAACCTTAAGACCGAATCGGATACCCAAGTGTCAAATGCTTGCTAAAAAAGACTTACAAAAAACTAGGGCGTAGAAGTACGGTAGAAAAACGTAATTAAAATGAGTGGAATCTCTCACACTCGATAGCAAACAAACCAATTTGCTCTCAACATATTTTATTAGCTTGCTACACGCTGAAAAATCATTGTTCTACCCTTAATATATTTTGCAGCTAATATATTTATATTAAAAACATTTCTTAACATTATTATATTGACCTAGCAATAACATTATATTGCCCGCACATAGCATTCTTAAAATGTTATATATTGACATGCGTGTGGTGAATTTTTCTGTTACAATATTACATTAGTAGGCCAATATTAAATAGTAACATGGCAATAAGTTATATTAGCATCTTACAAAACTATATTGACACACCAATAATATATATTAACATGCCAATATATTATAGTAACATGGCAATAAGTTATATTAACGTCTTACTATAGTATATTGGTATACCAATTATTAATATTAACACGCCGTCGATACGATTTCTCCATAGTCCCAAGAGGTCCCCCATCTAACTACTAACCGCGCCCAACACTGCTTAACTTCGATGATCGCGGAACATTAGGTTATTCCAGTGTGCTATTGCCGCATAAAATATGAACATCCTAACTAACAATACAAGCAATGTACTTTGTTGTATGACCAACAATTTCACCACCCTTGCTTAATACATTTATATTAGCATAGTAATATATTTATGTTAAGATGTTAAAACATTTATGTTTACAGATGTTCTGAATATAAAAAGTTAACAGCTTAATATGTAATGTTAAACTGCAAATATAATATTGTAACTTCCTAACATACAATATTGAGCTGTTAAAATTATGTATTAGGGACAATGCTGTTACTATAACAATATTAAGATGCTAATATATTGATTTCGGTCATTTCTCAGCGTGTAGTTATAACAAAACGAAGATAACAACGCAAAGATAAACCGATTCCTGCTTCAAAGGCCGTAGAAGTATACAACCAGCAAATGAGTGGTGTAGCCCATAACATTGAGTAAAATTACTCGTAAAAGTAAAATTACAATTAATCTATAGTCTTGAAAAGCCTCGAAGTATAAAAAATGATCATTTTATTTTGTGTTCTTAATTTGCACTTAAGCATTTAATCAAAACAACTATCAAAATGTTTTTCAAATCTTTTATAACAGCCTTTTATAAAAATTTCAACAGGTCGTTGATATTATTCATGGTGTATGCTTTCTTTGTGTCCATGACGGATTCTTGAAAAAATTTCTCACAAAACTATTCAGCGTATTTATAAAACTTCAACTTTTCATAGTAATTATAAAGTAAAGTTGACAGTCACTCGTGCATATAACTTGTCTACTACTTTATAAACTTAATTCAAACTTCAACTTTTCGCTTCCATTAATCTCTTCGAGCTTTAGTTGAAATTCAAAAAGCCGAATAATATGCCACTTATGCAAACTAATCGAAATTTTATCTCAATTTTCTCATTTATCTTCTAATACCGTAACCTTCGTTGGCGAATGCCTGAAACGTCTTTTTCCTGTTCACAGTGTAACATTATCCTAAATGAATGTTCCCGTAGCCATTGAATTAAAATTCATCGATCTTTCGACATAAATTGGAAATTGAGCTCAATAAATTTGTAGTTTCAAACAACTTAGTTCCGTAATGAATGAGTTATAAATTTTCAAAACAATGAAAATTGCACGGCGAATTATGCTAGAATATTCGATGTTTCAGCTGAATCGCAGGATTCATTTCGTCTGGGAAAAATTCCCTCGCGTTATACTTTCGCCGAGAATTCGAGAATTTAAGGAAGATATCGCATTTGCTACTAGATAGGGATAGGGATTGAATAAATCGTAGGACTTGTTTTCATGGATGTCGCGTTAGAATCACAGGGTGAAAAACTAATTTATAATTATTTACATATTTATTGGATTTTAGGTCAATGAACCTCAGAGTTGATTGTCAACTTGTACAATATAAACCGTAATATAATACTTGCTATAAGTAGTATATCAACCTTTAGTTTAGCAATGACGAATTAGTGGTATTAATGAAAATATGTATAGAACTACATTTCCCTAGACTAACTGTGACTAACTAAAATCAGAAACTTCTCCAGAAAAAAAACGTGCATGCATAAACAAATCGCGTCGGTCAGTTTATTGAACCTTCGCCACAAGCATAAGGAAAAACTCAAATGCTACTTGATTTCCTCCCTGTACTTTTATCGACCAAGGACACAGCATCATTTTCCCCGGCATTTCACATCGCATAAAATTGGGACTGTGAACCGCAGAAAAAGAGTCTGTTGTACGTGACTACAATTTGCAGCTTGAAACGAAAAGTTTTCTCTGTTCCGAGTAAATTATGACCTCTGAAAAGTTTCCTATCCATAAGAACTTCGACGTACGAATTATAAGTTAGTTTACATTTACGGTAGATTCAAAGGATCTGCACGGATACTATGAGTGCGACTACATGCCCCAGATTCAATCTCACTCTCGGACCACTTAGTGGTATTTAACGGGCTAATTGTTTTCATTTTCTGGTCGAATTATTTTCAGAGCCGAAATATTAGGAATGACAAGGTTATTGTAAACTTTGCTGCATAAAAATGAATATTTTTGTCGCAGATGCATCTCAGGCAGGTTTTGAATTTCCTTGAAAGTTGTGCCAGGTAATCAATACAATACAGCATGAGAATCAAAAGATTTTGAACAAACCTTTACTGAATATTCAATCAAAGAATTTTCATTTACTGGTGATATGAATTTTAACTGCTTTTAATCTTAGAATATAAATTCACATATCTCAGCTCACGTGACCATTTTGTAGACACAAACATACAAACCATAAATATGATTAAGCGAAAAGCAGGCAAATATCTAAAATTTTGTGGCTTTCTTTTGTACTTTTGTAAATTAAAGTGAGTAAACTGCTTATCGTCTTGGTTTGAAAAAAAATCTACGTCTTGGCATTACCATTATTGCTTATGAGGCCATCCATTCACATATACCAAGTGTCACGAAGCAATAACTTCACAAAAATGTTCTTCTGTTACCGCTGAAATTATTGGCTTACGTGGCTCACAAGAAACCAAATTTATGTGTCATCATCATCATCATCTGCGCTGCAAGTGAGGTCCGGTCCTGGCCTCCATAAACAAATTTTTCCATCGGTCCCGATTGCGAGCCGATGTCAATAAATAGGACACCCGTAAGCCCTGCCCACCGGAGTCTACTGAGCTTAATTTTAGTAATCATATCTGTTTTTAAGTAGATTGCGTACAACTCATGGTTGTAGCGTCTCCGGAATCCTCCTTCTTCACATATGGTGCCAACGATTCTTCTCAAGACTCTCGAATGAGGTCAGAGTACCCTTTGCAGCACCCAAGTCTCAGATCCATACGTGAGTACTGGCAGGACCATGGCCTTGTACAGCAGGAGATTTGATATTCAGGTGAGATTTTGGAATTTGAAGAACCTTGAAAGGCTGTAATAGGCTGTAATAGCAACACGTTTATTTCTTATTCTATGTTGTTATCGGTTATTACAATTGACCCAAGGAAGTTGAAAGACGGCGCTACTTCAAATTCGTGCTCAAATACCGTGAAGGTTTGACTAACTCTAGGTGTTCTTGCTGCAGATGCTGCCACCATGTATAGGGTAATTTATTATGAGGTTGGGTTTTCAATCTCAAATGCAAGGAGTAAAGTTGAATTCTATAGTAAAAATTGTATTGTAAGTCGAAAGAACAATCTATGACATTAACTTTTTAAAGAACATATCATTTAAATGTTGACCGCGGCTACGCCGTAAATGGCCCATCCTGAGGGTCCCAATTTGGACGATGCGTTTCAGCATAGCGACCGGTATCTCGCAAATGACACGATTAATGTTGGCTTCCAAAGCGTCGATTGAAGCTGGCTTATCTCTGAAGACCAAAGACTTCGTGTGAATCCAAAGAAATAAATCTAAAGGTGTGATATCACACGATTTAGGCAGACAAATTACTGGTCCAAAACGTGCAATCAGGTTCTCACCAAAATGATTTCTAAGCAAGTCCATTGTTTCTCTTACTGTATGCAAAGGAACGCCGTCTTGTTGAAACCAAAGTTCACCGATACCACAGGTTTTAATTTCAGGCAGCAAAAAATCCGTTGCTTTGGTGCGATAGGATTCGCCATTGACGGTTACTTTCAGACCGGACTCATTTTGAAAGAAATATGGACTGATGATTCCACCGGCCCATAAGTTACACCAAACTATACATTTCTGTAGCTGTAGTGGTAGCTGCTGAAGCTTTTCAGGTTGTTCATCAGCCCAAATATGGCAATTTTGCTTGTTGACGTATCCATTGAGCCAAAAATGCACTTCATCACAACAATTTGTATATATCGTTGCGGTGTAAGTCTTTCCATGATGATTTGTCAAACAATACTGAATAAAAATTATATTACAGTTTGATAGGAGTCACGTGTGATCTGTTAAAAAAAGCCTATTGAAAGTCAAGCCTCATAATGAATCACCTTGTATTTAGTCTTTCTTTCATTTGTGTGCAGGCCCAGTTTTTGTGCCACTCACTTGATCTGGATTAAAGATTCTCGTAGAGCTAGTTTTATTCTTCTAATTATGTCAATATCGTCTGCATAAGCCTATCTTGGACTTGGTGACGAAAGTCCCTCTCGTTGACTTGTCAGAGTCTCGCATATCTTTCTTTAACGCTAGGTTGATAAGGAGATAGGTCAGGAAATCCCCCTGTCCGAGCCTATTGGAGGAGTCGAATGGACGATATAGTCTAGCTTGGTTTTGACCAATGAACATGATAATCGTGTCAGTTTGTTTGAGATGCACTTAGATATTCATGCACTTAGATGTGAAATATATAACTTCATGAATTAGTTGGTGTATAATTACTTGGCCCTCCATATTTAATCAGCTCAACTAGTATGCTGTCAGCTCCAGGGGCTTCGTTTAACTTCAGCCCACTTATGGCTTTTCGTATACCTTCTATGCTTGATGGCGGTAGCAGAAGGTCTTGTTCTTGCATTGGAGAAAAATCTAATTCTTCGTGTAGGTGACCGTTTAGTTATTCACTAAAGCGCACTACCCATTGCTCCAGAGTGCCTTCAAGATTGGTGTTTCTCTGTCCTTACAGTACGATCAGCGTGGTGTCTAGTGCGTCATTTTTGGACTATTTGGTTTAACTTCCGCGCCTGGTGCGGACCTCACGCTCTAGCTCTATCTATTTCACAGATCAGGTATATTCAGCAGCTTGCTTTCTTCTGTCTGTGAAGTCTCTTCTCTGTTCTGCTGAGCTCTTTATGTTCCTCCTCACGCATCCGCCTTTAATGAAGCTAGGTAAATTTTTTTGCACACCCAAGCAAATCAGTTTTTTTTAAAATATATTCAATACAACAACAAAATAATGCACAGTTAGGGTCACTGAAGCAGAATATGCTAGGGAGTGGTTGTTTATGGGCTTACATGTACAGTGTGCTGATAGCAGTAAGAGTGTTCTAAACGGTGCGTACCACTGCTGTTGATTATTGTGAAACCGGCAGTTTGAATTGAATTAATTAGCATAGCACTCCACAATTGCCAATTATTTTACATCAAATCTTGTAGTGTGCAGATTGTTTTTCGGTGTTTCACTCCACATTAAATTGTAGATTATTTCATATGCAAGATTCATGCCTGATTTCGATTAAAACCTAGATAAGATTTCATATTGGTTTTTTCTATGTGAGATTCTAATTTCAACCTATGCGAAAGCTCAGCGAATGCAACAACGCAATTTTTCTGCTGGGATTGTTTTTTACTAATGTTCGAAGAACATTAGTATTAAAATCGATTCGGCCAAAAATTCATATTTCTTTATATATATATATATATATGTACAAAAAATTTCAGTGAGATAATCTCGGGAACGCGCCATTCGATTGAGCTGAAACTTTCAGGATACATTGGTGTATATGCAGAATAGGTCCAGGTCTCTTTAAATGTCAGTTATTGTAAACCTTTTCGCGCCGGCGGGCATTTAAGTGATATTTTTAATATACCTATTATTTCGTGCACAAATGATTTTCGCAAAAATAAAGTTAATAAAATAAATTTCTAACGTGTTTTACATATGAATCGGATAATGCTTTGGAATATTTTAACCCTATGTGTGCGCTGGGTGCCTAAAAAGAGGACGGGAAAATTTGAAAATATTTAAATTTCGATAACTTTTGACAGAGCTATTCAATCATTACCAAATTTTCAGGACATATTGATATTATTTAGTTGTAGATTTATGTGGCTTTTAATGAGCGTGCTGGCAATCCTGTAGCTAGGGCAGGCACTGAAAGTGAAAACCTCCAAATCATCGTCTCTCTTGAAAAAATGCAGTTTCTTCAAAAATAAGCCTTTCATATGTAAATCTTGTGCTTTGTTTACATAACCAAAAAAAAAAAAAAGATATGGTATAACGGGCACGCCTGGCAACCCTTGCCCAATTTACCTATATTTTTAGCTTCAAAAACTTCTGTTCACGGAAACTCACGATCCGATGAGCAGAATTATTTGAAATTCACAGCATGTATTGACCTTAAATAGGACCAGGTCTGATAGAAGTGATTTTGAAATGCGGGCAATTCTGTGCCAGTGGTGCCATCTTGAAAAACCACTAAAAAAGATAACTGTTTTTAGCCCTATAAATTCTGATTGAATCGTTCGATTTTGACGAAACTTACACAATTGCTGGACCTTACTTTAAGCCACGTTTGGTAGAAATTTGGTCGAAAAATTCGATTGGAGCTGCCAGCTATGATAATTTTGGTGTCTTCATTTTGAAAAAAAAAATTTGGAAGTAAAAACATTCAAACCATCGAATATTCAAAAAAATGTCCGTTTCTTACAATAAAACCAATCTGTATATAAATCTTATGTTTTATCTACACGTTCAAAATAAAACTTTGGAAATTTCATGTCGGACAAGAACGGTAACCCTCTCCCAGTTAACCTATATTTTTAGCATCAAAAACTTCTGTTCACGGAAACTCACGAACCAATAATCAGATACAGCTAAAATTTACAGAATGCATTGGACTTAAGTAAGACCAGATTTGATAGAAGCGATTTTGAATTGTGGGCAACTCTGTGCCAGTGGTGCCATCTTGAAAAATTACAAAGAAAAAAAACTGCTTTTTGCCCTATGAAATGTGAATAAGTTACCAGATTTTCATGAAATTGACACAGAAGCTAAACCTAACTCTAATCTCTGTTTGGTGGAAATTTGGTTGAAAAATTTGATTGGTGCTACCTGCTATGGTAATTTTTGTGTCTTCGGTTTTGAAAATTCGCTCAGGAAAATAAAACTTTTTGTACTATAACTTCCAGTGCAGTCATGAAATCAATACGAATTTCATACAATTAATGAAACCTGTCATAAACATTATTCAGGCCAAATTTGGTTGAAAAGACACGATAGGGTTGCCAGCTATTGTTGGTTTTGTGTTTAATTGCAATATCTTTATTAAGCGGTTTTATCGTAGAATTTTCAAATGGTAATGATATTGTAGTGACAATAAACAGCAAATATTAAGCTTTCGATCATTTGAAAAAACTCGCTGCAGGTAACCCTAAATTTCTTTATACTCCTATAACTTCGAATGTAATTAAACAACGTGAAGCAGATTTGATATATTCTTGGATTTGATACTGGCGAAAGGTTGCCAGCACGAGTCGGTTGTGCTACTTTTGTATCAATAAATGCTTACAGTTAGTATACATACCGGAAACATTTACAATGAAAATAAATAACCGATGTTACAATTCGCAAAGTTCTGCAAATTTTTCGGATCGCAGCCCCAAACACCAACTTCAGTTACAGTGCTGCAGGCACTGAGCATTTTCTTCATTGATGTTATATGAGATGCTGCTTTCAAAATTATGTGAAATAAGCAACTGATAACGAATATAATTAACCCGTGTTTTGCTCTCATAAACGTTGAAATTCATGCCAGTGGTAATATCTGAAACCTTGCACCATATGAGTTATAATGCATTCTTAAGACGAAAGTAAAACGTGGCATTTGAAACAGTTTGGCCGTAATAAGCAGCACATGTGGTGGAATATGCACTCAAAACCTGCACGATTCTTCTACTGTTCTTCGAACATTAGTGTTTCTAGCGGTTCAGGTGCGCTAGAGTTTTTACTAATGTTCGAAGAACATTAGTATTAAAATCGATTCGGCCAAAAATTCATATTTCTTTATATATATATATATATATGTACAAAAAATTTCAGTGAGATAATCTCGGGAACGCGCCATTCGATTGAGCTGAAACTTTCAGGATACATTGGTGTATATGCAGAATAGGTCCAGGTCTCTTTAAATGTCAGTTATTGTAAACCTTTTCGCGCCGGCGGGCATTTAAGTGATATTTTTAATATACCTATTATTTCGTGCACAAATGATTTTCGCAAAAATAAAGTTAATAAAATAAATTTCTAACGTGTTTTACATATGAATCGGATAATGCTTTGGAATATTTTAACCCTATGTGTGCGCTGGATGCCTAAAAAGAGGACGGGAAAATTTGAAAATTTTTAAATTTCGATAACTTTTGACAGAGCTATTCAATCATTACCAAATTTTCAGGACATATTGATATTATTTAGTTGTAGATTTATGTGGCTTTTAATGAGCGTGCTGGCAACCTTGTAGCTAGGGCAGGCAACGAAAGTGAAAACCTCCAAATCATCGTCTCTCTTGAAAAAATGCAGTTTCTTCAAAAATAAGCCTTTCATATGTAAATCTTGTGCTTTGTTTACATAACCAAAAAAAAAAAAACTCTAGCGCACCTGAACCGCTAGAAAACTAATTTTCGAAGAAATTGTCTTTGAGTGACCAAAAAATTTGGAAAGACGTAATACACTTTTTTGTAGAATCATATCAACCATTCCTTATCTCATGCAACAAAACTCAACTATAACACAAATGATGAAAATGTTCAGTGCTGGCAACACTTTCCCAACGAAGCACCAGTAAGTTGACCATAACAAGCTCATACTTAAATCAACTTATTCATTGAATTTCGTTCTCATCGGAGGATTTCATCGAAAGTTTCAGCGGTTAAACGTTGTTTGAGGCTGCCATCCGAAAAATGTTCAAAACTCGGAAAATTTAAAAATTGGTTTCTTATTTTTATCGCAAATGCTTTGCATATGAGAATGTAATTTCAAGCATCTGTTGGTGCAATATTTATGAAAATGGCTAATACTGGTTACCCTGTGTCAGCAGCAGAGCAAAATATATACCAAATCTGCTTCACGTTAAGTTAAACCCAACCAGTAAATTTCGTTTCGATTGAATCACTGCGCTGGAAGCTATACGGGTGAAAAGAATTTTAGGGTTGCCACCATCAAAACTTGTCAAATTTTTAAAACGTTAATATTTGTTGTTAATTTTCATTGCAGGATCATTCCCATTTGCAAATCTAATGACATAATCGCTCATTCAAAAAATTCCACAAAATTATAAAAATGGTCATAGCTGGCAGCCCTTTCATGATTTTTGTACGAAATTCCTACGACATTTAGTTCACATTAAGGTCTATTTACTGCATGAACTTCGTTTTGATTTCTGCACTGGACCGGAAGCTATAGGGAAAAAAGCTTTATTTTGCTGAGCAAATTTGCAAGATTTATGAGACAAAAATCACCATAGCTGGCAGCCCTATTCTAATTTTTCAACCAAATTTTTACCAAATGTTACATAGAGTAAGATTCAAGTACTATGTGAGTTTTGTTAAAATCTGATGGCTGAATCGGAAGTTATAGGCCAAAAAGCTGTTTTTTTTCTCAGTGATTTTTCAAGATGGTACCACTGCCACAGGGTTGCCCCCATTTCAAAATCACTACTATCAGACCTGGTCCTAGCTAATACCAACATGTCCTGCGAATTTCATCATGATCGGATAATCCGGTCGTCAGTTCTCGTGAACAGAACTTTCGAGTGCTGAAAATAGAGGTAATTTGGTGATGGGTTGCCGTTCTTGTGCAAATCGGAATTTTCAAAATTTCAATTTGACATGATGGACAAAGGTCAAAATTTATCAATGATTTGAAACTTTTGCCAAAAATCAAAAATTTTTGAGGAGGGTCAGTGATTTGAAGGATTTTTTTTCAGGAGCCTGCCGTAGCTACAGTGTTACCCGTGC
Source organism: Nemotelus pantherinus (assembly GCA_963978885.1). Lineage (NCBI taxonomy): Eukaryota > Metazoa > Arthropoda > Insecta > Diptera > Stratiomyidae > Nemotelus > Nemotelus pantherinus. The sequence goes on from OZ022265.1 coordinate 106,551,993, forward strand.
AACCTTGAAAACCCATATATGCTAAGTCCTAGTCAACATCAATAGGTTTTGCAATTTTCACGATGATCCGATGTTTTGATCACAAGTAATGACAAATCAAAATTTGAAAAAAAATCCTTGCCTACTTTTAGGCACTTAGCACCCACACACGGCTCAAAAATTTCAATTCTTTATCATAGACAAGCTAAGAACATAATTAATTTTCATTCCCAATACTTTTTTCCAACGAAAATTTACACTGCTTGGAAATATAGGAGTACCTCAAAATTCACTAAAACGCTCGCCGCCGCCAAAAGGTTTAGGATATCTGAATTTGAGAAAATCGTGGACCTACCTACTATATACATCTACGTTCTCCGAAAGTTTCAGCTCAATCGAATCGGCCACTCCAGAGATTATCTCGGAAAATCATTTTGCTGATATATATATATATATATATATAAAGAAATATGAATTTTCGGCGAAACGAGTTTAATACTATTGTTCTTCGAACATTAGTAAAAAGATATGGTATAACGGGCACGCCTGGCAACCCTTGCCCAATTTACCTATATTTTTAGCATCAAAAACTTCTGTTCACGGAAACTCACGATCCGATGGGCAGAATTATTTGAAATTCACAGCATGTATTGACCTTAAATAGGACCAGGTCTGATAGAAGTGATTTTGAAATGCGGGCAATTCTGTGCCAGTGGTGCCATCTTGAAAAACCACTAAAAAAGATAACTGTTTTTAGCCCTATAAATTCTGATTGAATCGTTCGATTTTGACGAAACTTACACAATTGCTGGACCTTACTTTAAGCCACGTTTGGTAGAAATTTGGTCGAAAAATTCGATTGGAGCTGCCAGCTATGATAATTTTGGTGTCTTCATTTTGAAAAAAAAAATTTGGAAGTAAAAACATTCAAACCATCGAATATTCAAAAAAATGTCCGTTTCTTACAATAAAACCAATCTGTATATAAATCTTATGTTTTATCTACACGTTCAAAATAAAACTTTGGAAATTTCATGTCGGACAAGAACGGTAACCCTCTCCCAGTTAACCTATATTTTTAGCATCAAAAACTTCTGTTCACGGAAACTCACGAACCAATAATCAGATACAGCTAAAATTTACAGAATGCATTGGACTTAAGTAAGACCAGATTTGATAGAAGCGATTTTGAATTGTGGGCAACTCTGTGCCAGTGGTGCCATCTTGAAAAATTACAAAGAAAAAAAACTCTAGCGCACCTGAACCGCTAGAAAACTAATTTTCGAAGAAATTGTCTTTGAGTGACCAAAAAATTTGGAAAGACGTAATACACTTTTTTGTAGAATCATATCAACCATTCCTTATCTCATGCAACAAAATTCAACTATAACACAAATGATGAAAATGTTCAATGCTGGCAACACTTTCCCAACGAAGCACCAATAAGTTGACCATAACAAGCTCATACTTAAATCAACTTATCCTTTGAATTTCGTTCTCATCGGAGGATTTCATCGAAAGTTTCAGCGGTTAAACGTTGTTTGAGGCTGCCATCCGAAAAATGTTCAAAACTCGGAAAATTTAAAAATTGGTTTTTTATTTTTATCGCAAATGCTTTGCATATGAGTATGTAATTTCAAGCATCTGTTGGTGCAATATTTATGAAAATGGCTAATACTGGTTACCCTGTGTCAGCAGCAGAGCAAAATATATACCAAATCTGCTTCGCGTTAAGTTAAACCCAACCAGTAAATTTCGTTTCGATTGAATCACTGCGCTGGAAGCTTTACGGGTGAAAAGAATTTTAGGGTTGCCACCATCAAAACTTTTCAAATTTTTAAAACGTTAATATTTGTTGTTAATTTTCATTGCAGGATTATTCCCATTTGCAAATCTAATGACATAATCGCTCAGTCAAGAAATTCCACAAAATTACAAAAATGGTCATAGCTGGCAGCCCTTTCATGATTTTTGTACGACATTCCTACGAAATTTACTTCACATTAAGGTCCATTTGCTGCATGAACTTCGTTTTGATTTCTGCACTGGACCGGAAGCTATAGGGAAAAAAGCTTTATTTTGCTGAGCAAATTTGCAAGATTTATGAGACAAAAATCACCATAGCTGGCAGCTCTATTCTAATTTTTCAACCAAATTTTTACCAAATGTTACATAGAGTAAGATTCAAGTACTGTGTGAGTTTTGTTAAAATCTGATGGCTGAGTCGGAAGTTATAGGCCAAAAAGCTGTTTTTTTTCTCAGTGATTTTTCAAGATGGTACCACTGGCACAGGGTTGCCCGCATTTCAAAATCACTTCTATCAGACCTGGTCCTAGCTAATATCAACATGTCCTGCGAATTTCATCATGATCGGATAATCCGGTCGTCAGTTCTCGTGAACAGAACTTTCGAGTGCTGAAAATAGAGGTAATTTGGTGATGGGTTGCCGTTCTTGTGCAAATCGGAATTTTCAAAATTGCAATTTGACATGATGGACAAAGGTCAAAATTTATCAATGCTTTGAAACTTTTGCCAAAAATCAAAAATTTTTGAGGAGGGTCAGTGATTTGAAGGATTTTTTTTCAGGAGCCTGCCGTAGCTACAGTGTTACCCGTGCAACCTTGAAAAGCCATATATGCTAAGTTCTATTCAACATCAACACGCTCTGCAATTTTCACGATGATCCGATGTTTTGATCACAAGTAATGACAAATCAAAATTTGAAAAAAAATCCTTGCCTACTTTTAGGCACTTAGCACCCACACACGGCTCAAAAATTTCAATTCTTTATCATAGACAAGCTAAGAACATAATTAATTTTCATTCCCAATACTTTTTTCCAACGAAAATTTACACTGCTTGGAAATATAGGAGTACCTCAAAATTCACTAAAACGCTCGCCGCCGCCAAAAGGTTTAGGATATCTGAATTTGAGAAAGTCGTGGACCTACCTACTATATACATCTACGTTCTCCGAAAGTTTCAGCTCAATCGAATCGGCCACTCCAGAGATTATCTCGGAAAATCATTTTGCTGATATATATATATATATATATATATATATATATATATATATATAAAGAAATATGAATTTTCGGCGAAACGAGTTTAATACTATTGTTCTTCGAACATTAGTAAAAACTGCTTTTTGCCCTATGAAATGTGAATAAGTTACCAGATTTTCATGAAATTGACACAGAAGCTAAACCTAACTCTAATCTCTGTTTGGTGGAAATTTGGTTGAAAAATTTGATTGGTGCTACCTGCTATGGTAATTTTTGTGTCTTTGGTTTTGAAAATTCGCTCAGGAAAATAAAACTTTTTGTACTATAACTTCCAGTGCAGTCATGAAATCAATACGAATTTCATACAATTAATGAAACCTGTCATAAACAATATTCAGGCCAAATTTGGTTGAAAAGACACGATAGGGTTGCCAGCTATTGTTGGTTTTGTGTTTAATTGCAATATCTTTATTAAGCGGTTTTATCGTAGAATTTTCATATGGTAATGATATTGTAGTGACAATAAACAGCAAATATTAAGCTTTCGATCATTTGAAAAAACTCGCTGCAGGTAACCCTAAATTTCTTTATACTCCTATAACTTCGAATGTAATTAAACAACGTGAAGCAGATTTGATATATTCTTGGATTTGATACTGGCGAAAGGTTGCCAGCACGAGTCGGTTGTGCTACTTTTGTATCAATAAATGCTTACAGTTAGTATACATACCGGAAACATTTACAATGAAAATAAATAACCGATGTTACAATTCGCAAAGTTCTGCAAATTTTTCGGATCGCAGCCCCAAACACCAACTTCAGTTACAGTGCTGCAGGCACTGAGCATTTTCTTCATTGATGTTATATGAGATGCTGCTTTCAAAATTATGTGAAATAAGCAACTGATAACGAATATAATTAACCCGTGTTTTGCTCTCATAAACGTTGAAATTCATGCCAGTGGTAATATCTGAAACCTTGCACCATATGAGTTATAATGCATTCTTAAGACGAAAGTAAAACGTGGCATTTGAAACAGTTTGGCCGTAATAAGCAGCACATGTGGTGGAATATGCACTCAAAACCTGCACGATTCTTCTACTGTTCTTCGAACATTAGTGTTTCTAGCGGTTCAGGTGCGCTAGAGTTTTTTTTTTTGCTCTGCTTGATTGCAAAAAAAAAACGCACCGTCATCAGGCTCGAGTAGTGGCGGCAATCTATCAAAACGTGGTCTATCTGATTGAACATTAAATGATATCCAGGTGGCTTTATGGATATCTTTTCGTGGGAACTTGGTACTCGCAACGACTCAGTTCTTCGAAGCTGCTAGTTTTATGACTCTAAGTTCTTTGTAATTAGTTTCCTCATGCAAGCTAGTGGTGCGTGTCTAATGCGTTAATATCGGCTTCCGACCTCCTTTTTCGTTAAAATCGCACAGGATAATTTTTACTTCATGGCTTGGCCAAGCTTTGAGGATCCGCTCGATCTATTCATAATATGATTCTTTTTTGTCGTCAGCAGATTCTTAGGTAGGTACGTGAACGTTTATGAGGCTGGTGTTTGCAAATTTACCTCGCACGCGAAGGGCCAGCCTTTCATTGATAGCATTGAAGCCGATGATGGTAGACTTCATTTTTTGGCTAATTAAGAAGCCTACCCCGAGCACATGGTGTTTTTGATGATAGCTGTACACTGAAAAAAATCCACATAGCGCCCAGAGCCATGTAACATAGCGCATTATTTATGGCCCCATACGCCATGTACATAGTACTCTGAGCCATGCAATGTGGCTCCCAGCGCCATAATGTCAGAATCTACATAGCGCGTGGTCCCATGTAACATGGCGCAGGATTTATGGTCCCACACGCTATGTACATAGTACCCTGAGCCATGCAGTATAGCTCCCAGCGCCATAATTACATGGCGCAAAAATTATAGCCCCACACGCCATACTACATAGTATTTTTTGTGCCATGAGCCATGTAATATGGTTCAAGGCACTACAATTATAACTCGCAGCCATACTGTGTGAAGAAATGTATAAATGACAGCAAGCTTCTTAAGTATAACAGGGGTATGGGCTTTGATGTCATTTATTCCTCGGGAATTTCGTCAATAGAATTCCATTACCTAACATCAACTGCTCTACCTCCAGGTGCTCAGAACTGAGAAGGCTCGTGGCCTTTTATTGGATGCGAACTGGATCATCTTCAGATGCACTGAGAAAACACATGGCGCCAGACGCCATAATTTATAGACTTCTGGCGCCATGTACATAGTCGATTTCGGTCGATTTGTGATAAAATATAGCGCCACACGCCATAGTACATAGGAGCAGACGCTATGCTTATAGCCCTCCACGCCATGTACTATAGTCCTCCACGCCATGTACTATAGTCTCCCACGCCATACAGTATAGTCCTCCACGCCATACAGCATAGTCCTCCACGCCATGTGCTATAGCTCTCCACGCCATGTAATATAGTCCGTCACGCCATGTACATGGCGTGGAGGACTATATTACATGGCGTGTAGGCCTATGTACTTTTCGCCATGTATTATGGCGTGTGGCGCTATATTTTATCACAATCCCTAAATCGACTATGTACATGGCGCCAGAAGTCTGTAAATTATGGCGTCTGGCGCCATGTGTTTTCTCAGTGTAATATGAGTCATATTCTTTTTTTTTTGTAAAACACCAGTCCTTGTCCATCTGATCTCCTGTATTGCTGTTATATCAGCCTTATATTGAGACAGGGCGATCTAATATTCCATGAGAAAATTTTCAAATCGTTTAGCCGTTTTGGCGTGGTCGTCGTTGTGGTATGAATCCAGTTCCGATGCTTGTTGATGGTTTCGGAATAGCTGCTTTAGAAAGCATTTTACGGGAGGGATAATCGGTCTCTTGTCACCCTTGCTTAAATAGGACTAGTCCGATTAGGTGGTGCTGCGGGTAACCTTTCATTCTTTTTTTTTGAAAAAAAAAAAGTTGCAGCAAAACGCGAGGAAATTAAGTTCAGGCTTTTATCGCTCGACAAAGCTATGGCACGTGCATATATACTATATATTATTCCCTTCATCCGACTGATGGTTCGGCTGCAAAAATCTTATGTTTATTTCCCTAAAGTTTCTTCATTTTGATATTTTTTTACTAACAAAATTCATTTTAATTTACGTGCTTTTTATTTTTTACATAAGTTCATGCTCTCATCACAATGTATTTAGTTTATAATAGTTAAAAGAATATTTCTTCTCATAATATCGTTTCAAAGCCTTTTCCTCGTTTAAAAAGACATGTTTTCTTCAAATGTGAATTTGTGTGCTGAGCTCCACTTGTTTTTATTTTTTCAACGATTACTCACCTTTAGATTGACTGCTTGCAAAATTATACCTTATAAGGCAAGCTAGATCGAAATTGTGATCACAACTCGAAAGTTTATTCGTAGCTAACATCACAAAGTGCAAAAAATACCAAAGTCGCTGTGGTCAGCAACTCTATCAAAACTTTGCTACAGAGGGTCAGTCAAAGATGGCTTGCATTACATCAATCTTTTGTGGGGATTTCCTTCTAACCTGATAGTTGAACCGGAAGGAAAATGGAAAAAAATGTGTTGTTAAGACTAACGATATTTACGAAGGCGCTACAATCGCAGGGTTGCCCACATTTATAAATAAGTTTTATCAAACCTGACCCTACTCAGCCATAGTAGATCCGACAAATTTCATATTTATCTGATGATCCGGTCGTAAGTTCTCAGGAATGAATATTTCGAGTGCTGCAAAATAAGCGAAAATGAGAAAAACGAAAAAATTTCGAAAATGAAAATTTCCCAGGAAACTCGATTATTTGAAGGATTTTTTATGTGTCTGTTTATTTGCAGGGTTGTCCGCACTCTCATAAAAAATAACACATATATTTTTCCGATGAAACAATTAACGTGATACACGTCGTGAATTTCGCAATGTTCTGTTGTATCACTAAGAAATTATTACAAATTGAAATTGAAAAACAAACTTAGCTAGTGTTGAAGCACCCAGCACCATATCAAAGCGTTATTATTTATTATAGCCCAGCAAAATACATCATTAGTTTTGATTTTGAATACTTAGAAAGACTTTTGAATTAACACAGCTCGGCCGGAAGAAACACTCCAAAGATAATCTCTGTTATTTTCACCGTAGTAATAATCTATGGGGTCTGACTATAAAAAGTTTGTCTCAAAGTTTAGACTCATCTCCATATTGCCTTTGATATATTAATATTGTAGAAATGATTCGGCTGGTTTCGGTCAATCAGTCTATATGAACAGCCTGATTAATATTAGTGTCAACCAAAAATTAACGTAATCCCGACCAAATGAATGAGAGCCCGAAAATTCATAATTTTTAACATGTCTTTTATTTCATATCGCCTTAATAATAAGTATAATGCTCCACAGAGAATAAATAGCAAATCGGATTTCAAATTTGGAACAATGAATGCTCTTACCAAGTTTGGGCGGTTTGTTCCACAAGTACAAACAATGAATTTCTTCAAAATACTTATTGTAGCATTACGTGCAAAGTAAAATACACACGTAAGTATGTATAGATAATTAAATTAACTGAATACAGTTTTACCGAAACTTTATTTGCTGATGTTCATACATACATATGGTTGTGCTAACTAACCGCCAAGAATTATGGAAAATTATTTCGGTGCAATTAAAGTAGCATTAAATACGGCATTGTAATTACACTTTTTCTCTAGCTTTGCCGTTCCCACATTACCCGGAACTCACCAGAGGCAAGCAGTTTAAGTGATAAAGAAAACTTTGTTTTGGTGAAAAATGCTGCTCTCCGTTACATATGGTCGCTTTCTTTTTTGTGAAAAATACAAACTGTTCGCCACTCATCTGCACGATATGCTTTAAATGCGGTGAAAAAGTCCTGTGAACAGAAAAGTTACGTGCTGTACTTCCGCACAGCAGTGGTACGTTTTCGGTTGTTCGGTAATTGCAAAATGGAAGATTCGGTTTTGTTCCAACCGGTAGCATCACTACAGTGTGCTGAGATTAGTTTCACTTTGTAAAATCAGAATGTATGAGCATGATTTTTACAACAGATATTATTGAAGAAAAAGTAAATTGGGGAGATAATTTTAATATGTTTCATAGTGTAAACAGTTTGTTTTAACATTTTAATATACCGCGGCTCACAGCTTATTTCGTGTGACCAACATTTTTGACAAACCAAGCATAAAATTGGTATGTTTTATTCTGAACTGAACAAATAAATGATGCAGTTTTGTAGATAATTTAGTTTCCAATATAAAACATCAAAAAAAAAATTGCACTAACATCAACATAGAACGATTTATTGAAAAAAAAACTATACAAGCACATATCACAGCTTATTTCGTGTAAAAACAAAAACACACAAAAACATTGGAAAAATTGTTCAAAAAAATTGTTTAATATTTTGTAGCGTGAGCTTTTTGCTTTATTACAGCGTTTAATCTAGACTGCATAGAGTCAGCCAACTTTTGAGTATAATCTGGCTATATTTTTGTCCACTCTTCTTTTAGCGCCGCTTTCAAACTTTGAACATTAGAAATATGGTGTTTTTGAATACCTAGTTCTAGCAAATGCCACAAATTTTCAATCAAATTTAAATCTGGGGATCGAGCGGGTGTTTGGATGACGTGCGGGTAATTCCAAATTAGCCAAGATTGCACTATACCGGATTTATACTTCGGATCATTATCTTGGTGGAAGCAGAATGTATTACGTATGCCTAAGTCTTCAGCACTTTGTAGTAAATTTCACTGCAGCAAATCTAAGTTTACCTCTTTAATCATAGTAGATTCTATGAATTCCAATTTACCGACAGCTGCTGACAACAGACACCCCCAAACCATTACATGTTCGCCTCCATGTTTTACTGTACCACGTAAATTTTTTGTTTGGAGCTCAGTATTTGGTTGATGCACACATATGCCTTACCATCTGATGCAGAAATATTAAATTTACTCTCATCGGCAAAAATTACTCTGTTCCAGAAAGAAATGTCTTTATTTTCATGGTCTTTAGCGAACTGTATGCGGACTTTTTGACTTTTCTTATTAATAAACGGCTTGTTCCTTCCTGTTCGCCCATGAAAATTAGCATCTCTAAGCACTCTGCATATAGTTTCTGGATAGGCTTTTTTGCCAAGAAATATTTTAACATCCTTGGCCACTGATGGCGCACTTAACATGGGATCGTTTTTAATTTTTCCCAAAATCCACCTCTCATCGTGTTCAGTAAAAATCTTGTTTCTTGTTTCCTTTTTTGTGCACACGATTTTCTGGAACAAAACGCTGAATAATATACTGAACCGTAGATGAACTTAAGTCAACAATTTCAGCAACTTGTGTTTGAGTTTTTCCTACTTTGAAAGTGCTTAATAACTAACTCGCGTAACTCTATTGAAGAGCGTCGTCCCATCTTGTAAAATCACACAATTATAACTGACTTTAATATTTTTGAGTGGACGCACTCTTCCTGTAATCATCATTGTTTATGCTTTGATCTACCGTTCGTTATTAGAATCCAATATTTCCAAGAAATATAAGAATGAAAATAAACACACGAAATAAGTTGTGATATGAAAATTATGTGTTTGTTTAGTTTTTTTCCAATAAATCTTTCTATGTTGATGTTTGTGTATATTGTTTTGATGTTTTATATTGGAGACTAAATTATCTACAAAACTGCATCATTTATTTGTTGAGTTCAAAATAAACTATACCAATTTTGTGCTTGGTTTGTTAAAAATGTTTATCACACGAAATAAGCTGTGTGCCGCTGTAAATATTTTCAAGTTTCCTTATCGCATATTGAATTTGATCTGAGTTTTGCTTTATACGTTATTGATTAAATCTGAAGTTTCTAACTTGAAAAATGAAGACGCGAATGTATATAGCGAAAACAATCAGCGTGGCTGGTCATGATCCAGGCAGTCCTGAACAATGATCCATGATCATACGAGCGTGGGTCATTAAGATCTCGGAGAAGAAGTGCAAATAAAAATGCAAATTTTTTTTCCTTTTCAATATCATCGCCTGCTACTCTAATTCATTTTCCCCAATCTCTTATCTATTTCATGTACACCTTCTAAAAAATAAAAAGAAATTGAAAAAAAAAATTTCGTTGATAGGTAGTATCAATCAGGATCATTAATTTGTCATTGCAAAACTTCTTTTCATTTATTTACATTTATTTACGATTATTATTCCTTATTTACTCTGCATTTTACAAAATGGTACATGACTTCTCATATTTTATTGATTTGTCATTTCCAATTAAACTAGCTGGCTAATATTATATTTTAAGAAAATACTTTGCCCCTATAAAACCGATTGAAATTTATAGTTCAAATTTTTCAATAATTTCAAAACTCGTTTCCTGTTTGTAATTTTACTTCCACTTGCAACAAGACATTGAAAATGCCTCGTGTATGCGACGTGGCTTCCCCGGAAAAACAGCATGCACTTCTTGGCAATTGAGAAACCGCAAAACTTTCACTCGAATCCACTGACAGCACATTGTTTGTGCGGATTCGAAAATACTGGGAAAGTTTCGCTAGCTGAAAGCGTTCATACGATGCTAGTGCTGAACGCACCAGGCAACTGGAATTTATAGAACTATACTTGTTCTAATTACTCTTAATTTATACGTAGAAGTAAGCAATTTATACAGACTCAAAGCTTGCACAAATATATTCCTCTAGCGGTGTACTACTTTGCCGAGTGAATTTACTGACGTATTTTCCAGAAGGGCAAAGTTGCGACTAGAGTGAAAGATTTCTTCAAATATTCGGATGTTTATGCACTGGTTTGGGGAACTTTCGTTGTTTTCTTTAAAATTGTTCTCGGTTCAAAAGTTTCCAAACAGAAGTAAGAGATACCATTTTGTACACCAAACTTCACCCGCAAAAGTCATACTTAAAGATATAATACAAAATGCGTTGCTAGATAGTCTGTTTTTGAACGTTTTGAACTAATTTTAGTTTTCAAATTAGTGAATTATTTTTGTTATTTCTTTTACTTTTTTATGTTTCATTCTTTTTTTTGCTTTCTTGACGCTGTAAGTGGAATTGTATCTGTAGCGCAAGGGATTAATAAATAAATAAATAAATAAATAAATAAACCTCAAGAAAATAGTTCTGGGCGAACCCAAAATATGAGGAGTATCTGGTTTCAACAATTACTTCGAAACTAGTCTACTAGGTGCAAAATCAGAAATTTGATGTCACTATTGTTTGTAAGTTGTCTATGTATGTTTAAACAATAATTCAATGTGACTATATTTGGCTGATTCGATTTGTTTAGGCTATTGAGACAAACGATTTTATGTGGATGACACTTTTTCCAGTAAAATTCAAAATATTTCAATATCTTGAAATTCGAGAATAATCTGCTCTCTTCTTTAGCAGTTTTTTTTTCTGAAGGTCTGAATCAAGTAACTTCTGACGGTTTCAACTTCGACTGGTTAATAGCTCGCTCGCCGAAATATAGCCGCAAAATTATGAAACAATATTTTCCTACAAAAGTTACAGCTGAATACTGTATAAATGAGCGTATCACAATTCAAAACATAGGCAAAATAATTTCTTTCACTTAAAATATTCTTACTTATAACAAAACAACTAATTATATTCAAACTAAATGTGATCTTCGAAAATCCCTCGATTGGGTGCTCGCTCCGAGGAATCTTCCATATATTATCACTTCTGCTCGGAGTTTGTATCGCCCAATATCCCCAGGTACCGTCTCGAATTTATTTCTCCTTTCCGTACCTCGTCCAAAACGTTTGCTTACAAAATTTTGGAAACGTCTTAATTTCCCATGGTACCCTAAAAGAACTGGGATCGGAACACAGTTTAGTTAAGAAAAAGACAGAGTTTTATAGCCTCCTGGAAATGTTTTATCATTCTCTGCAATCAAAGGATATGAAAGTCTTGCCGAGTGATACCAATGGAAAAGTTCGAAAGTAAAAACACTAGCGCATCTGAACCTCTAGAAATATTAATGTTCGATCCACATTTTGAGTGCATATTCTACCACACGTGCTCCAACCTCTTTCGACCGCAAAACCACTTTTATCTTAACAATGCATTTAAACTCATAGGGTGGCAAGAATTTCAGAGCTACGACTTGTATGAATTTCTAGATTTAGGACCTGAAGGAGTGGTGTCATCTTGAAAAATCACTCAAAAAAATAAATGACTCATGCAGTCCGATGCAGCCATGAGATGTAAATGAAAAACATACATACTGCTCTACTAAGCGCAAAAGCGGTATCTCAAAACAAATAGAAAACTTGATTTTTATAACATTAGAAAGCTTAAAACAATACGCATCTAATGAACTAAACCTTTTAATGGTATCTTATTTAAAACATATAGAAAACACCTTAAGAAAGTTTTTTAAATCGAAGCACCCGATGTATCCAAGAGCGGAAGACCGCTTACCCAGAAAATTGGAGTAAGGAGAATCCTCCACCAGCTACAAACGAACCCAGTTCATCGTCGCCTATCTCAATTTTACCTTAAATCACTAAGTGAATTAGAGGTATATCAATATTATCATACTACTTTTACAAAACTTCAATTATCTCGCAACTCGTTTTCATTGAGATACCGCTTTTCCGCTTAGTAGGGCAGCATAGTAGACGGGCAATATTGTCAGCAAAGTTTTTTTTAGAGCTTTAAAGGTAGGTATCCATATGTTGCATTTCTTCCGTATCGTATCCCTGTTGCGTATCATTCACTAAACGGATACGGTGTCCACACTACTCAATATTCCATGTATCATCAATACGATCCGTTGCAAAAAGCTCGATACGCAGCTGCAACACTTTTATTCACGAATCTATAGTGCACAACGCAACGTATCCACACATGACTCCACTTAGTATCGTATCATTCCTTGCACAAAATGTGATATCGTCGATATACTTCAATAAATTGAAGAATGTTTTCTTTATTCCACTCCATTATCTATGCAGTGCACTACAATATTGACAAGTTAACGACTCAAATGTCAAATCATGCAACGCGACTTGTGCAACGCAAGTTGTCCAAATATGATTCGAGAGCGTATCGTTTCATTCCTTTGATGCGACGGCAAGAAACCGCCAAATGACCGATCGAGTTCGTTGTGTTTCTTTGCATCAAATTTTGATACGCAACGAAGATACGTTTGTCGTATCCACTGATACGCAACGGTGATACGATACGCGAAAATGATACATATGGATACATACCTTAAGCCTAGCTAGAAGTAAAGGTAAAGATTAGCAAAGAGGGTATCAGCTATACTAATTTTCGTTATTTTTTTTTACTACAAATGTCAAATAATATTGATCTAGCTGTGAAAGTAAACAATAAATGTTTCAATTTCAAGAATTCAGAATTTTCGCGGGCAGTAAACTTTAGTATCATTCTTCCCCACAGCTTCCAATGCAGTCATCGCATCAAAAACGAAATTCACAGACTGAGTGGATCTTTACATGAAAGACATTTGGTACACTTTGGGTTGTGGTGATTCAATTTTCATGTACTAAACATAAGGTCTGTTCTGGTACTACGATTAATTGCGATTAATCACGATTAATTGCAATGAAGCCGTTCCCATACTCCATTTTGCTGAAAACCGAATATTTCCCCTCTTTCAGTAAGTACGATGAAATTTCAGTAGGGTCTGAGCTACTGAAAAATACTGAATCGATGTGGCGTGAGTAAATATTTTTGAATCTGCGCGGCAAGCAACATAGTTTTTGCGTAAATGTTGTTATGAAGGTCGAATATTTTTGAGGCGATAATTTATCACCGCTTAGGATGGCTTTATAATCACTATTGTTCTTTCAAAAACCGAAAACTGAAACTTTTGGCTGTCAATTTTCAGGAAATGCAATGAGAGCGTTCCCGTACTATCATGAATTTCCACCACCACATGATTCAGGAAGATTCAGGAAAATTCAGTGACTGAAAGTACGGAAACAGACCTAACTACAATGAAAGTAAATACCCAACGGGAAAAAAATTGCTTACGGATATATTCGGTAAGCATTTCACGTAATGCGTGGAAGCGTTACCGAACCATTGCATGTTTATTTCTTTTTGACATTGCATGTCCCAGGATGGGAAGATTTATACAAGGGGAAACTTATGCTTTTAGCTTTATAGCTTTATGTATAAGAGCTTTTTGGAAAGTACCGCATCTTATTCTTGCATTTCCGTCATCTTCGGTGAATACGAATTAAAGTTTTGGCCAGCGGCCGATCGTATCTCTACATGTGTGGTTTTTGCATGCTGAGTGATTGTGACGTTCATTGAAAATTCCAATAGGGCATGCTACTAGGGGGAATTTAAATTACTCTTGTTTTTCATACATTTTATTTACCTGTGATGATTTGAAATGATCCGAAATTTTCATCTTTCCGCTTTATATAGCAGACTTTCCATAGCCGATGTATGCTCGCAAGTTCTTTTCCCCTTATTTCTGCAAGTGATGTTCATTGGCCAGTCATGGACTTATAACATATGAGCTTTCTCCCTTGCAGCATTCCCCATGCTCCAAGTCATGTATACGAGTATATCGTATAATTGCTGGAAAATAGCTTTCTAGCACATTACATTTGCATTACTAGGATTGTTTGATTGATGCATTCTGCCAGAATACATTACGGCGATTTCCGTTGGGTAACAAATCATTAAATTTTCCAAGTCTGGGATTTCTCCAGAACCGTTTTATCCATATAACTTACAACGCAGTAATCGAAGAAAAAAGAATTCGCAGGATATGAAGCAGTTGTAATAGGTTTTTGATTGCAGTGCTAATTAAGTACAGCCAACACTGATTATTTTTATGATTTTTATTTCTTAGATATGTTGGCATAAAATTTTCATATCAAAAGCATCCTATAGTTAAAACAAGTATAACGTGTTTTACTCTCTTAAGTTTTGAAGCTGATGCGAACGATGACCCTGATTACTCTTTGGCTTCCAAAGCAGTCGTCAGATCAGAGTGGTATATGACCTTGGATCCAACTTGTTATCAGTAGGACCACTTTTCATAGAAAGTGGATTCGAATCTGAATTCTTTTTATTATTCTTAAATCAGTATTTTTAACGGTTCCTATGTGACAGAATTTTGTTATTAAAAAACGGCTTTTTTGGCTGCTTTGAAAATTCCGCCGGGTACAATGATCCATTCCATTCGAGAATACACGTCAAAGTTGGCGGCATAGAAAATGTACGAGACTGAACACATAAGGCTGGAATGGAGTGGAATGGAAGGGACTAGTTGGCCAACTTTCTACTTTTCTAGATCAGGTAACGCAACCTTACACTCACAACATATGTTTGAAGCATTATTATGTTTTTGATCACAAAATTTGGGCTTTGAGTTGAATCGATTATTCCCACGAGAAATTGGAGTGAACTCCTTCACTTATCATAGATGTCAACAGGCCAGAAGTTGTTCCGAAGAACCTCTCTAATCCAAGAGAGATAACGAGATGAAATGAAGCGATGATTTGGTTGTCCAGATTATCCTTCGTTAATTTCTTGCATGCAAGAAACTCGAGAAGGTTATCCATTTTCATCACTATATATGATTTTATAGTATTTGCCAATGTATGATAAGCACGGCGTGATAAAAAGATCTGTAAAAAAGCCTCACAATAATGACGGAGTTTCGATTGTTTCAAATAACCTGCTAGGTGAAAGATATGAGGGACTACGAAGTTTCGATATAGCTTCCACAGCAAACTGAGGGATCATAAGCACATCAGTGGCCATAAAATGATCCCCAGCTGGAATATAAATTGAGTATTGCTGGGATGGAATTGACTGAGGCTCATTTTGTTGTTATTGTAAGTTTGGATTGATTATCATGAAATCTGTAGAAATTGAGTCAGCGACCCATCACTAAGATACTATGCACATGTCGTCCAGAGTATTGAGCGTTATAAGATTAGCAGTTGATGAATGGGATTCATTAGCGGTGCAAATTGCAATTATGGGGCTTATAAAGTCTACACAACAGACATTAAGTATGAGTTCAACCTCTAACAACACACCAACGTTGAACCAGTTGCTAAGATTTTTTTGCAATGAAATGGAAAATATAATTGTGCCCGGTGGAATTTTCAAAGCAGCCAAAAAAGCCGTTTTTAATAACAAAATTCTGTCACATAGGAACCGTTAAAAACACTGATTTAAGAATAATAAAAAAAAAACTCTAGCGCACCTGAACCGCTAGAAACACTAATGTTCGAAGAACAGTAGAAGAATCGTGCAGATTTTGAGTTGAGCTGCTTATGACAGCCAAACTGTTTCAAACGCCATGTTTTACTTTGGTCTCAAGAATGCGTTATATCTCATATGATGGAAAGGTTACATATATTACCATTAGCATGAATTTCTAAGTTTATGAGAGCAAAACACTGGTTAATTATATTCGCTATCAGTTGCTTATTTCACAAAACTTTGAAAGCAGCATCTCATATAATATTAATGAAGAAAAATGCTCAGTGCCTGCGGCACTGTAACTGACGTTGGTGTTTGGGGTTGCGGTCCGGAAGGTTTTCAGAACTTTGGGAATTGAAACATTGGTTATTATATTTGGTTATACATTGGTTATATTATAAATGTTTCCGGTATGAATACTAACTGTAAGCATTTATTGATACAAAAATAGCACTACCGACTCATGGTAGCAACCTTTTACCAGTGTCAAAGCCAAAAATATATCGCATCTGCTTAATGTTGAAGTTAACCTACTCTGCGAATTTTGTCTTGATCCGATGACTGCGTTCGAAAATATAGAAGTTTAAAGAAATTTAGGGTTACCAGACAGAAAATTTTTCAAAAAATCGAAAACTTTATATTTGCTTTTTATTATCACTACAATATCATTACCATTTGAAAATTTTACGATAAAATCGCTTAAGAAAGATATTGCAAATAAACACAAAACCATCAATAGCTGGCAACCCTATCGTGGCTTTTCAACCAGATTCGGCCTGAATAATGCCTATAATATGTTCCAACAATTGTATGAAATTCGTATTGAAATCATTACTGCACTGGAAGTTATAGGGCGAAAAGCTTTATTTTCCAGAGCGAATTTTCAAAACCAAAGAAACAAAAAGTATCATAGCTGGCACCACCAATCAAATTTTCAAACCAAATTTCTATCAAACACGGCCTAGCGTAAGGTTCAGCTACTGTGACAATTTCATGAAAATCTGGTAACTGAATCAGAATTCATAGGACAAAAAGCATTTTTTTTTCTTTTTAATTTTTCAAGATGGCACCACTAGCACAGAGTTGCCTGCAATTCAAAATCGCTTCTATCAGACTTGGTCCTACTTAAGTCCAATGTATTCTGTAAATTTCACCTGCATCTGATTATTGAGTTCGTGAGTTCCCATTAACAGAAGTTTTTGATGCCAAAAATATAGATAAATTGGAAGAGGGTTACCGTTCTTCTCCGACATCAAATTTCCACAGTTTTACTTTGATTGTGTAGACAAAACATAAGATTTGTATACAAGTTTATTTGTATTGTAAGAAACGGACATTTTTTCAGGAGATTCGATGGTTTGAATGTTTTCAATTTGAGTGCCTTCAATGGCTACAGAGTTGCCAGCACGTTTAGATTATTAATTTTTTGTAAGACCTGGCACTATTCTGTATATACACCAATGTATCCTGAAAATTTCAGTTCAATCGGATGGTGCGTTCCTGAGATTTTTTCACTGAAATTTTTTGATGATGTATACGAGTATATATATATATATATATATATATATATATATATATATATATATATATATATACATAAATATATATATATATGTATATATATATATATATATATTTGTATATATATATATATATATATATATATATATATATATATATATATATATATATATATATATATATATACTCGTGCTCATACAATTAAGCCACTGAGTTTCTTAAAATTAAATTGGAGAAAAAATGACTGTTAGCATGATACAACATAAACCAAACACCGTAATTCTATTTATTGATGCATTTATAAAGTGGACAACAAAAATAAGCCTTTTATTCAGATAATTATTATAAAAAAAATAAATTTCAAATTTTAATGCTCCTTCAATGCTGCTCATATAATTAAGCCATCTACGAAAAATACATTTAAAAATCAATTAAATTGTTTTAATTGTGGATTAAATGTATTTACCTGTTAATAACGGGTTGGATATCCTTTATTTTTGATAACTGCAGCACATCGTCTCTGCATTGAGGACACTAATGTCTTACAAACGGAGGGTGGAATTCTACTCCATTCCTCTTTAATAATTTCGAGCAATTTTTGCTTGTTCTTTGGTTTTTTGGCAGCAACAGACTTTTTAATTATTCCCCACAAATTTTCTATGGGGTTTAAGTCCGGGCTCTGAGGTGGCCAATCCAAAACATTTATTTTTTCATCTCCCAACCACGATTTTACGACTCGCGAAGTGTGCTTCGGATCGTTATCATGTTGGAAGATCCATTTCAAAGGCAAATTATCCACAAAATCTCCTATTAAATTTCGATTTAATATAGTTTTGTACATTTCTCCTGTCATTTTGCCATTTATCTCTTCGAGCGGGCCGACGCCGGACGCAGAAAAACAACCCCACACCATGACTGATCCACCACCGTGTTTCACAGTTTTTTTTGTGTATCTAGGATTTAACTCTGTACACTGGGGACGTCTAACGTATGGCTTACCATCATTGCCGAAGAGGTTGAACTTCACCTCATCACTCCAGAGTACTAAATCCCAGAATTTTTGGTGTTTTTTTAAATGTTCTCGGCTAAACTTCAAACGTTTTTTTAAATTTTTTTTTTATACATTTGGTTTCCTTCTGGCGATGCGTCCATTTAGATTATTTTCCACCAGACGTCTTCGGACGGTTTGCGACGACACTTTGACATCATGAAACGCTTCCATTTGAGCTCGTATTTCTGAAGATGTTAAGAACGGATCAGCCTTACTCAAACGCACAAGTTTTCTGTCTTCAGCCACAGTTGTTTTTCGTGGCTTGTGTCTCGGCATATTTTCAAAATGCTTGTTTTTTTTATAATATATTATAGCATTTTTTACTTTTCCACGGGAAACATTCAAAATTCTTGTTACCTCGGCGATTGACTTGTTTTTTTCGTATAAGTTCCATATGACCCTTCGCTCCGATGGAGTACAGCTTTTGTTTTTACCCATTTGTTTTATTTTTTGGTGTCAAATATCTGTATCGTTTAATAAATAATAACAAATTTTAATAAGTACATATTTTTTACTAATTCGGAACACCAATTATCACTCACTTCCTCTAAATTCAAATATTTGCACTGACTGGCTTAATTATATGAGCAGCTGTAAATACAATTTTGAGACACAAATTGCATTTACTAGAAATGTGGAGGCATAGAAACTCGTGTTGTTTTGCTGATCTGCCAACATAACAGTACATCAAAATCAGAAACAAACGAGGATCAAATACAATGCTTGATTTACAAGCTACAACGAAAACAAACACAGACATCGTAAGTGGCTTAATTGTATGAGCACGAGTGTATATATATATATATATATATATATATATATATATATATATATATATATATATATATATATATATGTATATATATATATATATATATATATATATATATATATATATATATTTATATATATATATATATATATATATATATATATATATATATATATATATATATATATATATATATATATATATATATATATATATAGAAATATTAATTTTTGGCCAAATTGATTTTAATACTAATGTTCTTCTTCGAACATTAGTAAAAATCCAGATTCGAATCCACTTTCCATGAAAAGTGTTCCTACCGATAAAAAGTTGGATCCAAGGCCATATACCACTTTGATCTGACGACTGCTTTGAAGCTCTAACAAAGTTCTAAAAAAAATATTACACATCCTACCATAATCACGCAAAACTGAAATTCTAAAACTACATGGCAACTGTCACACACTAAACGGAATGGAGACTATGTGCTCAGTTTGCTGGAATGGACATGAGCTGCAAAAATCTAGAACGGAATGGAATTGAATGTGCTGGAACATTGTGGCCCGCGCCGATATTTTCTTGAAAAATATGTTTT
The DNA here is from genome assembly GCA_963978885.1 of Nemotelus pantherinus. Lineage (NCBI taxonomy): Eukaryota > Metazoa > Arthropoda > Insecta > Diptera > Stratiomyidae > Nemotelus > Nemotelus pantherinus. The sequence goes on from OZ022265.1 coordinate 106,572,194, forward strand.
CCCATTTATTCTGTCCTGCAGAGATCGGATCAGATGTTAAATTGAAAAAGCAATCTTTGGAAAATATAGTGAATGCTACAAAAGCTTTCAACTCATAAAGTTTTTTGGTGGCGTGGAGCCTAGAATTTCGGTTTGCCGTGTTATGTCGCCAAGCAGCTTTTTTCTAATATTTTACCTACACGGGCTTTTTCCATATTAAACTTGGTATTTTAATAAAACACAAAATAATTGATATAATCTAGCTTAATAAATTCCAAATGTAGTACAGATGTTGTATTTAAGTATAAAATTCGAATTTGTTCATACGACCACCACGATCATGTTTTTAGCGATCAATTTGTAGCCATTCCACCATTCTTCGGTAGGAACGTGCTCAATCCCGCGTTCAATATTATTCCTTTAACATTTTATGCTTGTTGGCATACATCAACTACTTTAACGTGACACCATAAAAAGATATTCAACGGCGCTAAATCGCATTAGCAAGGTGATTGAATCGGATAATTTCTCGCCATTACACGATTACCGAACTTCCCTTTCTGTGCATCCATTGTTCAATCAGCTGTCTGGCACGTAGCACCATCTCTTTCGAACCACATATTATTGATGTCAAGTCCATCCAAACCTGCTCAAAAATAATCTTCCAATATGGCACGACATAACAAAAAATTCGCTTAGTCAAACCTCCGGCATGAAATCCACATGTAGATTGTTTTTGTACAATAAAGTATATTTTGCTTATTAACAAAGTCATTAAGCCAGAAATGAGCTTAATTGTTAAAAATGGTTTTTCGATGATATGCAGGATTCTAACTTTTGCAGAGCCTAATCAAACAGGTTTTTCGGTAGTTCAAATGATCCATAAAATCAAAATATGTGGACTGAGAGATTTCTAATTGCTTTGGACGACGTGGAATTGGCTGATTTTCCTCATTTTGAACTGGAAAATTAGAGTAAAAGTTCTCAGAATTCCAGAAGTAGTTTTTAATGTTTTTCTAACGTTAATCTTTCGTTAACTTGATTACCTTGTTTGACGTTATGGTGCTGATAGACCATAAAATATCAGAGTGATATATCGTTCAAAAAATTTAGTCAAAATATTAAATTTTCAAATCAATATTATTGTAACTTTAACTTGATTAGCAAAGAGTTCTAAATTGCTACGAACTAGCCACTTTCAAAAAAAATCTTGTGTACGATATTATAAATTATTTTTGTTTTTGCTTATATTTCATATAAATTTTAGTAAAATTTTTTCAATGTATGCATAATTGACAGCATTAAAATTGTCGAACATTTGCAATCGTAAATCAAAAACTGGCATATTGCCATCAACGACATAGCGGTTATTTGTTAACTCATCTTTAATTTTCATGACAACCACTTTTTCACTTCCAATTTTTTTTTTTTTTGGTTTGGTGGCAAATAGCTTTAGTTTCTATAAGACTCTAAAAATCATCTTAAAACGTTTCGTACGACAATTTGTATTCTAATGTGCCCTTAAACATATTCTTCTGACTTTCTTTTAACCACAAATTCGAAAAAGTAATCTTTGCCTGCCCAAAAAGTTATAATGGACCTGTAAGAAGCTCAGTCTCATTATACCGTTCCTAAGAATCTCATTACAGTTTCTCTTTCAGTCTTTTACTAGAGATCAATAAGTAAGTATGCACCATTCACGGTTTCCACCCCAATCACCTTTCGATAGTGTAAAAACTGACAAAGGCTCTAACGAAAACGACTAAATCGACAAAATCGTTGCTCTCATTCAAGCGTAAAGATGTTAAGTAGATTTGACATTAGACAAGAGAAAAGCCAAAGCAAGAAATAATAGGAAGAATGGGATTTGTGGTCGTATTGATTTTTCATTAGAGTCCACAGAAGTCAATCGGTCGTTTGTTCTTACAATTGGAGCTATTGCATGCATCCTTTGGATTTCTTCAATGAGAACGTTAGTTTTTCCATTTGTGAATGCCAGCTAGTCGAAGCTGATGCTTCTTCGAAACTGAGTGACTATTCTTTTCTTCTACTAAGTCAGTTGTATGGTTTTTCTTTTAACGCTACTGTTAGGCCACTTCACATGAGCCCGTTGTATTAATGTATGTGGTGACGTTAGTTTGTTTTCTGTAAGGATAACAGAGTGAGCTTGGTAAACCTTTTAATACCAAAGCTTACAGGAACTTCCTCATTACTTTTGGGAAACCAGATTAATTACTATAGACTGTTAAGATTCTAAGATTCACAGTTAAGCAATTAGCAATTGTGATGCAAGACAAACATTCATCTGCTACGCTTTTATGTTCAAGAATTTCGTTTGAATACCATAAATCCTTTTTTTGGTTTGGCTTGGTAATGATTGAACAAATCAAGCGGTGGAAGACAAATCACGAGCTGTAACGAAATATTGTGCGTCTAAAATTCAGTTCCAGAAAGCTATACTATGTCTGTTTGACACTCATCGACTAGCAAAAAAAAAACACATTCAGACAGAAAACTAACATCAAAAATGTAACGAACAGTGTCATGGAATCGGATCATAAAATCAATATGAAATTCACAGGGTATGTTGGATTTTAGTAAAAGCAGGTGTCATTGAAGTAATCTGATAATGAGTGCAATCCTTTGCCAATGATAGCATCTTGAAAAATCACCTAAAAATAATTGATTTGTGCCCCGGAACTTTACTTTCACATAGCCTATAGCCCACCACTTAAAAACTACATATTAAAACGAAACTTCCCACTATAGATGGACTTTTTTGTAAGCCAAGCATGGTAAGAATTTGATTGAAAAATAGGGATAAATTTGCCTGCTACGGTATTTTTTTTTTATATCTGTCATTTTGTTACTTAGAGATGCTGCCGTTAAATTTTCAAATAATAAGCTTATTATGATGAAATTCAACAACCAAAAATGTTGAAGGTCGAACCTACAACGCAGTCATCGAATCGAAAAGCAATTCACAGGACACATAGTCTTCGACGTGAGGCAGATTTGGAATTCTTGTAGCAGTAGTGCTAGCAAAGGATTACCAAGTCTAGACACTTTTGCTATTATCATATGCTATTACACGAGGGTGGATCAGTAAGTACTCGTATTTGAAGACAGGTAGCTTTGGTATATGTTGGTATAATCATCATATACTACCATCTTTTAAGGGACATCATACAAAGTTTCAGACTGATTTAATGGTTTGTTGTGATTTGAACTTGTTTGATGTTTTTCGATACAATGAAAAAAAAGCAATATATAGATCTGTTATTTGTGTTTTGTTTTTTTATGGAAAAACGTGAAAAAGTTCAGTATAACTTGTATGGAAAAATCGTCGACAAGGTTTCCGACCTGTTTCTCTCTCACAAAAGTGCGCAAAGTACCAGAGGTCGTTGGCGTATCGTACGGAACGGCCATCAACATTTTACATGGTAAGTTAAGAATGAAAAAGATGTCGGCCCGATGGGTGTCGCGATTGCTCACGGTGAACAACTAGTGGACACTGAAATCCGCAGGAGTTTTCGCGTCGAATCGTCACCGTTAATGAAACGTGGATTCATCACTTGGTCAAAGGGAATATTTGTTATGGGACTTTTTGGGAAAAAAAACACGGCTTCATTTTGCAAAGATAAAACTGCTGTTCTACCACGACAACGCACCAGTTCACTCAACCGGAATCGCACTACGAATATCTGCCACATCTACCGTACGCACCCGATCTGGCTTCCTGTCTCTTCTCTCTGTTCTTCAACATGAGAACATGGCTCGTGGGAAAAAAAATCTGCTCGAACGAGGTCAGCGGCGAAACAAAAGCCTAAATTGAAGAATTTTACAATATGTTTTTTATAGCGTTTTTTATAGCTTGAGTAGCCTAGTGGGTAGAGCACTGGCTTCTTGCGTGTGGGGTCCCTGGTTCGAATCCAGGTTCGGACGAGGGTCCGCGCACCAAGCTTTGAGTTCACCTAGCTCTAATTTTAGGTACCTGAGTTAAATCAGGGGTAAAGTGAGTCGTGGAACTAATCACTCCACACTCGTATCCACAATGATTAAAAAAATTGTAATGAAGCTCTCTACCAGCTTCAACCCCTAGACCCGTACGAGGGTTGTCGTGGGATTGCTTTACTTTACTAAAGATATAGCAGGGATGCTGAGAAAAGTACATAGTTCTAAAAGTGGATTTCGTTCAAAAATAAAAAAGAGTTCTGAAAAATTTGCGTCTTTGTTCGTAAAATGTGTATTTATTGATCCAATCTCTATATGTTACCATCATATTTTCATTTTACGAACACTTACAGCAAAAATAAGTAAAGTTTTGTAATATTTGCGAAAGACAGCCAGAAACAAGTTTCCATCCTCGTAACTTCCAATGCTGTAATTGCATGAAAACGAAATTCCTTGGGTTGGTTGATTTTGACTTGAACCAGTTGTGGCAGACTTTCAGTTGTCTTATCAGTTTTTTTCATGGCACAAATGACCAGGTTTTCATATGATAAACCTCATATACTCGGATACACTCCCTCGTTGCTTATGTGTAGGAAATTCACTCGTGACAACCTCAATCATCAGCTGATCTCTTCTTTATGCATCACTGTCGATTCCGGAACCTCTGATTTGCTGAAGAAGCAATTCTGGCCCGCTAGTGTTTTTGTCAAAGAGTTCGTAAAAATAACTTCAGGAAATTTTCAACGGAAACCGGTGACAAAATATCATACTTAGGACGTAAGTTTAACCTTAAAATTTACTATCAAAACGTTCGGGGGTTGAGGACCAAAACCCATGAGCTTATAATTTCCTCAACAATCGGGTCTGACGACATACTATGCTTAACTGAAACCTGGCTGACAGAGGATATATTCAATAATGAAATTTTACTTCTTTTTACTGTCTTCCGCAAAGATCGTGATCGCTCCGCCAGTGGTTTATCTGATGGTGGCGGTGTTTTAGTTCCTGTTCGCAATGCACTTAGCGTGTCCTCCTGTACCGACTTCATGCCTTCTCCGCCTGTTGAATGTATCCTTGTTCGTATATCCGTTACTCCATCTACTTCGTTACTTGTATTCTCAATTTATATCCCACGTTACAGTCCTATTGTAGTTTATGAACGTTTTTTCATGGAGATTTCCTCCTTTCTTAACACTTTCTACCCCTCTTCTTTCGTTCTTTTGTGTGGTGATTTTAATATTCCCAGTTTAGTCTGGGATACAACCTTCAATGAAATTTTATCGAGGAGCAATATTTCTTTAGCTACATCCTCCTTTTTCTCTCTTTGCTCTTTGTCACAATTGAATAATGTGCCTAATGTTAATAACAGAATACTTGATTTTGTTCTTACTAGCTCTCCTCTGTCGTCTGTTCGTTTATGTGCTACTCTGTCACTTTATGTCAGTCCTGATCCTCACCATCCACCTCTAGCTATAGAAATTTATTTCACCTCATTCCCTAAGAATAAAAATATTTCTGCGCTGCGTTATAGCTTTGCTAAAGCTGATTCACTTCCATGTATTAATGCTGTTAACTGGTTTGCTTTTTTCATAGGTCTAAATGTTGATGATGGCTTTCATGCGTTCTATGATTTCTTGTCTAATATTACAATCCCACTTTTCGTGTTCGTAGAAGTATTGATCCGCCATGGTTAACTGTCGACGTGATACGTGCTCTCAAAACCAAAGGCGTGGCGCGTCGTAGATTTTGAAGCTCCAGCTTAGAGGCTGACTTACTGAGATACAGAAATTTACGCTCGTATGCTAAAAAGATGGTTAAAGATGCGATGAGTGCTTATCATGCCCACATTGAAGCCTCCATTTCATCCTGTCAACAGAAACCCTTCTGGTCCTACATCCGTTCCCTTAAAAAGTCTCCCTCTATCCCTTCTCTGATGCATATAAATGATTTGTCTGCTTCCTCGCCTAAAGAAATATGTGAGCTGTTTGCTAATTTCTTTTCTTCTGCTACCTCTCAACCTAATCCATCTTTCTCTGCTAATATTCCCTCTCCAGATGTTAATAGTTGTTGTTTGTTTTTAACGAACCTGTTGAAGATCGAAGGTTTGCTTGCTAGCCTAGATAGTAGCGCCAGCTGCGGACACGACGGCATACCTAACATATTTGCAAAGTCATTGTCATCATCGTAAAGTGTTCCTTTATCTGTCCTCTTTAACCTTAGTGAAGCACAAAATCCTCCTTTCAAAGCTTGATGGTTTCAATATTTCGGGTCAGCTCCGTTGCTAGTTTTCCTCATACCTTCGTGATCGTGCTTGTTTTGTATTGTTTCACTGTTGTACTTCTTCCTTTCTTTTATCCTACTTTTGGTGTCCCGCAAGGGTCGATTCTTGGTCCTCTCCTTTTCCTCCTCTTTACAAATGATCTTCCTTCTCTCTTCAACTCCCCGTGTCTCTTGTACGCTGATGATCTGAAAATTTTCAGGGTGATTGAGGCAGTGGATGACTGCTCCCAGCTGCAGCATGACCTGTCTGCTCTGGGTAACTGGTGCTCTGTCAACTGTATATCCCTTAATGTTGCTAAATGTTTCCGGATGTCCTTAACATGTAAGTTATCCCACATCACGTTTCCCTATTCTATCCTTGGCTCCTTCCTCAATCCAATTGATACTTTCATGGGCCTTGGTGTTGTGTATGACACTAAATTAAAATTTGATGTCCACATTTTGCGTGTCACATCCAAGGCCTTGCGCTTGTGTGGCTTCATTCTAAGAGCGTCTAGACCTTTTACTGATATTTCCTCGTATGTACGCATGTACATCTCCTTCGTGCGTAGTGTCCTCGAATATTGTTGTCAAATTTGGTGTCCTCATTATCGTTTCTTAATTGATGCTGTTGAGTTTCTTAATTGATGCTCACTATTCCTCAAGTTCCGTATTCCCTACTGTGAGTATAGTATGTGTCTTTCCATCCTTGAAATCCCTACCCTTCTTTCACGCAGAGTGTATTTTGACGAATGTCTCCCATATAAAATGAATACTGGTTTTATAACATATATCCCCAGAGCGCAGTTTTCTGTTCGTGACCCGGTACGTTCTACCAGGTCTTCATTTACCGTCAACGTACCATTTGCTCGCACTAGTGTATATTTTTACTCTCCATTTTTACGCTTGCCTAGGCAGCATACTTCTTTGAATATTGGTCTTCTTCCGCCTTCGTTACGCACTTTTAAAAATAAGTTAAGAGAATGCGTTTTATCGTATGAAATAAAGTAACTCTCCGAATTTTTGATGTTATCTGTGTTGAATTATGATTAAATTTCAGCGCCTTATTATACTTTGTTTAGTTTTAATTTATAGTTTCTTTTCTTTTTCTTTTTATTTATAAGTTCATTCCTTGTCTTATCTTTAATTGGATTTGTATCTGTTGAGTTAGACAAAAAATAAATAAATAAATTAAATTAAATTAACATGTAATAACTCTAACAAAAAGCTAGCCTTATAGTCAACTAGATAAGCATTATTAGAAAATACATTGAATAGTATGCTTATATTAATTACACATTTTTGACTCATTTTAAATATATAACAGTATAAAAAAGAGCACCTTTCAGATAAATATGTATAATGCTATTTCACTATTCTAAAATTTAACGAAGTTCTAAGTAACGTGACTCACTATTTATGCATTACGTGCTTTGCAAATATACATATATGTATATGTCATCTAGATAAAAATTTTAATGAAAAAAATCTTAACAATCCAAATTGATAGAAAAATCCAATATGGCAAACGTCCTATTACCGTAAATTCTTAAAGGAAATCACGTATCACACGTAAGAAGTATAAAGTGTACTTAAATGCTTAGCAAAATTCACCTTTCTAGAAAACGTGTCTCGTGAAAGTACCTGTTCTTCTACTAGACGCCGTGATCATTCCATAAAGTTTGGTAAATATGTTTCATCTTTTACAATGCAAACTGTATAAAGTTGGTATGAGCTTCCAACGACTTTTTCTTGCGAAGTTTTTGTAAATTGAGAACAACGCTTATGATAAAGGAAAAATGATACTGTTGAAATTGCACGAATAACATTTCAAAGTTTTCATTGAAAAAAAAAACTTTTTTAATGAGCTTAAAAAAAATGGCGTTTGTGTTAATGCTCTGGAATAGGGCAAAAATAAAATGTAGCATTACAAATATGATATCAACTCAATTTCTTTTGTACAAACGATCAACAAGTTTATTTCAGACTATTTTAATTTAATTTATTTACCAAACAAGGCAACATACATTAACAATTCAATATAACAACATAACAATTACATACAAATTTTTTCCAACACAGTATAAAACAAAAAACAACACAACTTTTTATTTTAGTTACTTTACTTTACTTTAATATATTTTATTTTGATTTTAGCTAAATTGATGGGCAAATTAAGTGGGATTAGGATGTTGATAGGGTCTTTAATAAGTTTGTTCTAAAAGTGTGTTTAGAGATCCCCGAAGCGTAGTTGCTGCTTATAGAGTTGAAAATTCTACAGCACCTATTTATGGGCTCGTTATATGCATAGTTAGTGTGGTGATTGAACTCCTTGAGCTGAGTTGCATGCCTAGTGCGTCTTGGTTGGTCGTTGAAAATAATTTTGTTGGAGAGAGCTTCAACATTGACTGCACCACTTATAATATCAAAGGTTAGGCATGCACTTAACAGTGTTCTTCTAGAAGAGAGAGGCATTAAATTAAGTAGGCTCAGTCTGGTTTTGTAAGAAGGAAGATGTTGGAAGTCTTTTGGATCATAAAGGTCCCTCAAAGCGAAAAGTAAAAACTGTTTCTGAACAGATTCTACTCTCTCACTATGTAGCTCAAAAACTGGGTTCCATATTATGCAGGCATACTCCAATAAAGGACGCACCAGAGTGATATATAATGACTTGGTAACCCATATATTCTTGAACTCTTTAGCACGTCTCTTAATGAATCCGAGCTGTTTATTAGCCCTGGCAAGGATTTTGTCATAGTGGAGATTGAACCGCATCTTGTTGTCCAATACTACCCCGAGATCTAGAATATGATCAACCCTATTCAATATGGTGTTGTTAAGGCAGTAAGAATACTTTTTGATCGTATTCTTACGGGAAAAGCTTATTACATGACACTTGTTAATGTTAAGATTCAAATGATTCTCATTGCACCACTGTTCGAGAGATTGAAGCTTTGATTGTAGAAGAATTGCGTCAGATTGCGTGTTTACGCTGTGGTAAATTTTTAAATCGTCTGCATAAAAGAGATGGGGTATACCAAGCAATGTCTCAGAAAGATCAGAAATGAAGATGTTAAAAAGCAGGGGACCTAGATGACTGCCTTGCGGTACTCCAGAAGATGCGAAAACTCTTTTAGATAAGTGGCCCTGGAATTTAACAAGCTGAGTTCGATCGCGAAGATAAGACTGGAGCCAATCAAGAAGAGACCCTGATATACCGAAGTTGCGAAGCTTGTATATTAGAGTTTGATGGTCAACCCGGTCGAAAGCCTTACTAAAGTCCGTATAGACTGCGTCAATTTGACTTCCTTTTTCCATTTCACAGAGCACATCAGAGACCAGGATCATGAGATTAGTAGAAGTCGATCTACCCTTACGAAATCCATGTTGTTGCTCATTTAAAAGAGGGTCGATTATGCGAGTAAGTTTTTCACAAACTAACTTCTCAAAAAGTTTGGGGATAACAGATAGAATAGCAATCCCCCGATAGTTATCGACTGATCGTTTATCACCACTTTTGAAAATAGGCGTAAGGTATGAAGATTTCCAGAGAGATGGAAAAACACCTATGGAGAGGGATTTATTGAAAATCATGTGCAAAGGTGTGATCAATTGGTCAGCAAATTGCACGACGAAGGAAGGAGAAACCAAATCAGGGCCTGGTCCTTTGCCGATCTTTAGTTGATGAATAGCTTCAATAATAGCCTCTTGTGTAAGAACAAACCCGGCGATAAGAGGTCTCGTGGTGATTCTTGCAGACATAGTAGAAGTGGACGTTATTGGCGAGCAAAAAGAATTTTGAAAGTGATCAGCAAAAAAGTTACAAATGGCTTGTGGGCAGGAAGAAACCATGTTACCACGGGACATCGAACAGGGATAGCCGGTTGTTTTACGTTTCAAGTTAACGAAATCGTAAAACTTCCTGGGATCACTAATGATTTTTTCACCCATTGAGTTAACATAGAACTCATACGCTTCGCGGGATTTGATGGAAAATTCGTTGGATAGCTGATCGTATAATCTGATTAGACCCTCATTGAGCAAGTTTTCATTTTTAATTGCTTTATATAATTTATTTCTACGGTTTCTGAGACGCCTTAAATTATTGTCGAGCCAAGGCTCTGAGAGTTTGTTTTTTTTCTTCAGCTTCGGTACGAATAAGTGAATGGCATTGAAAATTATTTTATAAAAGGAAGACACTGATTCATCTAAATCTAATAATGAAAGAGAAATTGTCCAGTCTACTGTGTCCAAATAGTTTCTAATGCTTAAGTAGTCAGCATTTTGAAAATCATATACAATTTCATTATTGTACGATTGGGTGAAAGAAATATTTGTAGCGGAAAGCTCAACTGTAAAAGCGGAGTGATGGAGAGTGTTTGAGAAAAGATTCTCGGCGTCAATAGTTGGGCTAACCACCACTTCGTCATAAAAGTTAGTAAAAATAAGATCTAACCAATTGCCATTTTGGTTAGGGATAGGAATTATTTGCTGTAAATCGTTGCCATAGAACGTACTTATAAGGTTGAAGTCAATGGAGTCAGAAAGGTTGATTGGAAGGAGACGGTCATCATTTTCGTCGAGAACGAAACTGATTTTTGGACGGTTGAAGTCCCCCAGAACAATTATTTTGTCATCGTCATGTAGGGAAGCTGTTACTGAAGATATCAAGTCACAAACGTCCATGTAAGTAGTTTCATCAGAATGAGGTGGGATATAAACGATACCAATATAGAGGTAATGCTTGTCGAATAAGACTCTGACGAATTTGTGTTCAAAAAGTTTGTAAGAACTGGTCACAACAAGTTCACTTGAGAGGATATTGCGAATCGCAATAAGTACACCGCCTCCTCTTGAAACTCCAGTATAAAGGTAGTCGCGATCGGTTCTATAGATGGTCCAATCAGTGTCAAGAATTTCTTCGTTTATATGTGAGTCGTTCAACCACGTTTCAGTGATCGTTAGTATATTAAAATGGCAAGATTTAGCGTCAAGAAAAAGCTTGTTTAATTTACTTCTCATACCACCGCAATTGTGGTAGAGAAACCTTGGGCGAATAGAAGCAACTTTGTTGTTAGGAGTAATATTTCTTCTGGTCGTCGCGTGATTTTTGTAATAGAGAAATATGTTTGGAATTGACATAGGAGCGGTAAGTCAGAAGATCTCGTTTGACTTGCTCCGGAGACATTCCAAGTTCTTCATGGTAGCGATTAAAAATAATTCTTAAAGATTCAAGGTCAGTGGGAAGACCCTCTTGTTGAATCATAACTTTGAGCTTAGTCTTCGTTTTCCCATCAAAACAGGTGGTTTCATGTGCATCATGCATGTATGCAAGGAAAAGACGGACATTGTCGTAAATCTTATGATCTCTGAAACGAGACAAGAGGTATCTGCTCTCTAGATCATCTTTAGAGGTTGCAGTCAGCTTTACGACAGGTGGTACAAGTGGGTCGAGGTATTTGGGTGAAGATGGTCGATTGACAGAAGTTTTTGGCATAATGATTGCACCAGATTGAGACGGTATCAGATCATCGCCACGAACAAAATTAGAATATATTGATTTCGACACGGCTTCGGTAGGTTTTAATTGCATATGAGCAGTATTGGGCGCGGGATCGATTGCACCGAGAGATTCAGTTACCTGTGAACTGCTGGAGGGCTGACTTTCTTTTGAATTAGTAGGAGACGAGGACTTAGTTTTACTGCTTAAAGTGAATTTTCCCGAAATCTTGTGGGAAGTGAGCGGGTCGTGTGACGTAGAAAGAGATGCGAGTGATGTTGAAGTGAAAGAAGGAATATTTTGTTTTGCAATTTTAGGCAAGCTAGGAGAAGGTAAGGATTGAGGAAGTAAAGGAGGGATAGAGAAATTACCTAAATAAGTATTCTTATTTTTATTACGTTGTAAAGCTGGTTTTTGACGTCCGGAGGAGACTCGTTTGTTGGTTCTTTCAATCCATGGGCTGAACTTCATTCCTTTCCATGTAAAAAAGTTATGTCCATCACGCTCGTGGTTGAGAAATATCCAAGCATATTGAGCTGGTACAGATAATTTGAAGCAAGTAAATGATTTTTGCTTGTTTCCACGTAAACGGGCTGGTAATTCTTTGCATGTACAATTTTTCATTTTGAGCCCTTTCTTCAACACCTTAGAAAGCCAGGCCTCGTCGGCGAAACTAGGAGCACCTTTAACAAAAAAACTTGTTGTGGAAACGTCTGCTACGTAAGCACTTTTCGCTCTTTCATAATTTACACTGCTATTATTGTAGGATTTTTGGACATTTTCAATCCTCTTGATCCTGTTGTCCCACTCTTCACGAGACCACGTAGTGCCAAATTTAAGAATAGGACGCTCCGGCACTTTCGAAACTGTTGGTGTGGAGGTGCTGTTTGATGATGTTAACTGCTGCTCCCTAGGACAGTAAGTTTCCGGTTGAGCTGAGTTGGGATTGGGAGCTTCTTTCACAAATGGAAGTTCGGCAAGCTTATTGCACTTGTCGGAAAGGTAGTTGAAGCCGCTGTCGAGGCTATCTAATTTTTCACAAATTTTTGTCAGGAGTTCAACCACGATATCTTTGTCTTTATTTAGGATTGTATCGTGTTTCCGGGGCGAAGGTGGATCTACACAACCTTTCTTCTGATTTGAGATAATCGTCGTCAATTTTCTATCGAGTGTCGATATTGCCATTTCGATACTCTGCTTGTTGTGGAAGTTCGTGACTGTGTGCACCAGCCCATCAAAACAACTTGCCATTTCCGAAAAATTCTCAGCAGTAGCTTTCGATTGCGCTAACTGTTTGGCTATGATGTCATCTTTATCCGCATTGATGCTAGCAATACGATTGCTGATATCGTCGAACATACATCTTAGTAAGCCTTTGGTGTCTTGGCAGTCAGAGCATATAAAATGGTCAGAGAGGTAGTTAGAATACCAATCTCTTGGTGCATCCATACATGATCCATGTAGTTTGCGCTGACAAAAACCCTTGCAAATAACCGACTTTGATTTGTTATCGTAAGCGGTGCAATTTTCCAAACAGCATTTGTGATTCATAATTGTGGTTTGCACAACTCACTAGACAGTTTGTAAAATATACGAGTATGAGTAAGTGTTTGGGCACAGTGCTCGTCGGTTGGTTAATTAGGTCAATAAATTTGGATAGTATAGTAGATATTTAATTTATAAAAAGTTAATTTTTTTTATTTTACATACGTTTGCACAAATCACTAGTGTGTTTTATAAAAACAAAAACAAGATCGTTACGCGAATATGTATAAATGTTTTATTCACTTGCGCAGGCAAACATGGGCATACGACACGAAAATAGGTCTTATGAAAGATTCCACACTCGAGTTGGTAATATTGGATTGATGTTTATATTTAATAATTAATGACAATCACTGTTTGGCTACAAATACACGATAGCCAACCAACTTTAATTGGGTCACAAGTATCACATGCACAAATTGGCTAGAAATGTGATGACTAAGTATTTATAGGCACGAACAATAAATCAATAATCGGCCCACTAAAGTGTTATTTTGATGGACAAGCACAATTTTATTTAACTTCAAATTCTTTAATTTTAAATTCTAAATTCTTTAATTGGGTCACTGGTATCACTTGCACACACAAAACGGGCAGGCAGTAAGAAATGTGATGGCTAAGTGTTTATAAGTAATATCAATAAAACAAATAATCGGCACAACGGTCAACCTATAAATTTAAATTTAATAAAAACCCAGTGCGCGCAACACGTCCGCTCGCCTCGACGACCAAGAAATTATTGATTTGAGCTCAAGCAAAACGACTTTTGTACGATTAAAAAAACAATATGTCAAAATTCATACATATATTGTTATAGTTTTCCGCTAAAAAATCATAGGTTTTACTATAAATTTTTTTTTATTATTTGATTTAAATTAATAAACACCTGATCCATTTATTTAACAATTTTTGCAACGACTTCCTTTTCATTCAAGGAAATGTATAGAGTTATCCATTTCGTGCTTGGAAAAGAAGAAGCCTGCATACCGACAATTGTCAAAGATACATTCTAACCACGCTTTTGTTTATTTAGTTGAAAGCTTGCCATTTTAAAAACCCTAGCGCATCAAAACCGCTAGAAACACTAATGTTCGAAGAACAGTAGAGGATTTGTGCAGATTTTGATTGTGTATTCTACCACTAGCTGCTTTTCCTACTTAAGACTAATATACCCCTAATAATAATAGACCCTAAGTCCATTAAATTTCTATGAGTTAATCGAAAGTTACAGCGATAGAAAGGTGTTTATAGCAGGTAGAGGCCTCGATACCTGTAAAGTAACCGCGTATAGCATGATTTTTTGGAACTTTTGCAGCAGAACTGCTTGAACGAAAGAAAATGCCTGTAATTCCAAATCTCTTGCGGGCAGAAACCACATCACGCCGAAACTAAGGAGCATCATTGCCCTGCAAGGACGACTGGAAGGAGTACAGCGGGATATCAGATTTGAAAGATACAAGTTCATAAACAGCGAGGCCACGGGCAAAGGAAAACTGGTTAAACAAGCTCATTTAAAGGTTATACAAGCAAAGTTTGCTTTATGGTAGTTAAATCGTACAGCTCGTGAAGAAGCTCTACTGACTTGAAGATCAACTAAAAGTGCAACTTTGAGAGAAAGTACTTACAAGTCAGCTTGGACGTAAGGAGCAGGAGCTGTGTGAACAATGATATTAGCAGGGAAATATTAAATAGGATGAAGTCTAGTACTTTATTGTTTGGGAAAGAGTTTAATTCAGAGAGTAAACGCAATGAAAGTAAGAATAAAGTAAATACAACAATCACATTAAAAATACATTCAATTGTAAGAAAGGGAGAGAAGTCCCTACAGAGTGATACATTGATTATAGATTTCGTTGTAGAACAGATGGCAGAATCGTTGATTTTGTTTAGTATTCAGGATCTTATCGCCTTACAAAAGTCTACGAAACTATGGTGTTGAAGTGCTAGAACTTGGACTATTTAAGGGCACTTACAGAATAGTATTATAATCAAAAAGACTACTATGGTATAGAAATCACTTGGAAGACTTATCATCGAAGAAAAGTGGAAGAATTGTGCTGATCTTGAGCGTGAATTAAAGATGAGATACCTCTTTGATCCGATGACTGCATGGTTTATTGGGTTACCACTCGCGAGAATTAAGAGGATTTTGACACTTTTTACTTATTTTCATTGCAGGATGTTTGTCGAAGGCAGCATATTCAATTATAAAAAAAACTGAAACACCCGAGTGCTGCCAACGCTTTGTAATCAATGCATAACTGCTCAATGCCAAGACCAACACACCCTGTAAATTTCGTTTTTATCCTATGACTACGTTGAAAGTTACGATGATAAAGAATTTTAGGTGCTGCCACCAGAAAATCTTTGGTAAAATTCCTAAAAAAAGTGATCAATTTTGATTTAGTTTCATTGTAAATGCTTGGTGTTGGCAACGCATTGCTAGCTTCACAGCCAAAAGTATATCAAATCGGTTTCACTTTGAGGTCAACCTACCTTTTGAATCTTGTTTCGATTCAAAGACTGCGCTGAAAAATATGAAATTTTCAAAAACTGTCAAAAATTACTAATTCTACCGAATTTGAAATACCTTAAATACCTGGAAATACCATATTAAGTGAATTGATTTTTAATCTGATTACATCATCGAAAGTTAAAGTGCAAAAAAATTTTTTTTTAACACAAGATTCCCAGCATATTCATTAAACTTTCATCAAAATCTAGTCCTACTCGATGTTATTTTTATTTTATTTTATTTTATTTATTAACCAAACAAGGTATAAACAATACAAGAAAATATTTGAAATAAATATGTGTAAAAGAAAAATTAAATAAATAAATTAATTAATAAATAAATCAATAACAATTGATATATAACAAACAAATAAAACATTGACAGCTTAAGATAAGGGGTTATGGATGGCTTGGAAAAGGAAGGATTTGAAGGAGAATTCGGAGATCGTTGGGGAATATAGAAAACTTATACTGAAAACTTATACTTTTTGAATCAATCATCGGGTAGTAAGTTAAGGTGCAGAAGAAAAAGATGTAGTGAAAGTCTACCGTTTTTTTGCCATGAAGAGCTTTCGAAGTTTTAATTTGAAATTCTAAACACAGCATAAAATTGATCAATCGTTTGCATTTATACCTGAAATGCAAAATTGTTCACGAAAGTCAGTAGTTTGAAGGATTTTGTACTAAATATAGGAATACAGAAATAAAAGAATACCTAGCTATTAAAAGTGTTTGTTCCCCACTATGCATAACTAGCAGCTCCTTTGCAGGGACTACTAAAAACAAATACTTCTGCGGACTAGAAAACACAGTAAAGCAATGGAAAATGTTAACATTGTCTTAGCACACTCTTGTATTTTGCATACATTTGACACTAATACCACCATCACTGTCCAAACAGATACCTGAAATTATGGACTAGGATGTTAGCTCCTGCAAGATGGCAGGCCTATGGCTTATGCGTCTAATGCCAAGTCTACATTCTTGTCGAAATTTTTGTTGAAAAATTTGTCGAAACATTCAAAGAATATTGGAAGTACTCACTCAGAAGCCGCCCATTTAAGCCACAAACCCTTTTTTTATCTCATGATTACCATCGTGGCACTACAGTCCAAATCGAGTTTTAGCCTCTTTAAGGGGGCAAGATGGTTTCCGAGGCCGACGAAAAGCCGATTTTTGCGATTTTTTTTCTCAGCTTTGAGTGAAAATAATTACTAATTTTTTATAACACATTAAAGAACTATATTTTGAGAGTATGTAGGAATTATTGTATAAAAAAATATTAATTATTTATCCCGTGGTGGCAGTAGATCAAAGGCGCTTCGAAAAAAAGGCGTCGTGCGGTGCGTAAAACCTGGCCTGACAGTGTTATCTGAAATAAAAAAATCGAAGTGATTTACTTAATATATTAGTTTTTTTCGCGGATGAACGAAATTATATTGGAAAATATGCGATTTCCGATTTTTGGTTCGGTTTTTAATTCGGAGGTACCATTTTCACATAAAAAATCAGCCTATGATTACCTGTAAAAAATAGTAAATTTTTTTAAAAAAAAAAACGATCGTTCATCCGCGAGTATTTATCATATTAAAGATGTCCGGCAAATTTCATTGAGATCGGTGCATTAATATTTGAGTTATGTTACGCACCGACTTCAAAAATATGGTTCGGAGTTTCGAGCTAAACTATTTCGGTTCCTCGTAGAAATATACCTGGCAACACGATCATAAAATAACCGGTATCTCTGCGAGTTTTAGTCCGATCGACTTGAAATTTTCAAAGGATATTCCTGAGATGTTGTACTTTCATATAAAAAAATAATTGAAAATTTTTTTTTGTTTAAGCTGGAAACCATCCTGCCCCCTTAATGCTCAACCTCCAGTCGTCTCGGTTCAGTGGCCACGTCCTCCAGTTCAGTGCTCCCAAAAACAATCTGCTGCCAGCATCTATCGAATACTCCCAAAGTTTGCGTGGCTTTTCGATTGGCTTGGTTCCGCTCGCGCATCCCTTGAGAGTTCGCTTGGGGACTCGATTGTCGCTCATTCGTTTGACGTAGCCAGCCCATTGCAGTTTTTGTAATCGTATGACGGAAGACACTTGCGGCTCGCCATATTTGGTATATAGCTCATTGTTGTATCGGATTCACCATCCATCTTTTTCCGGTATTGGACCGAGGGTTCTTCGCAACACCTTCCTTAAGAACGTATTTAAGGTTTTTTCAGACGCCTATGTCAGTGTCCAGATTTCCCTTCCGTAGCTTAACACTGGTGTGATTATTGTTTTTCGTTTTCCTGTGTACGGATCGAGATTTCAAAGTGGCAAACACAGAATGTTTTATTGGCTAATCTTATCCGTCGTTTGATTTCGTCATGCTCATTCCCATCTTTCGAGGGGTTCGTCCCTAGGTAGACGAAATTGTTTACGTTTTCAAGGTTATAGTCCACTATCGTTCTATTTTGTCTTACTGGCGTTTTTTTTTTCTCTCGATTGGGTCATAATTCTTGTTTTTTTTTCGTTGATTTGAAGACCAACTTCTTTGGCTGTTTCATCTGTGTTACAAATACTTCCTTTGCATCGTTGAACGAACATGACTTAATATTGATGTCATCAGCGTAAACAACTAGCTGTGTTGACTAAAATAGAACAATTCTTACAGTGTCAACGGGGATTTTTCTGATGACATAAGCGAGTGCTATGTTAAAGAGTACACAAGCTTACATACCCCCTTATTTTAGTCCTGTATTCGTAGAAATCGAGTTGGTCATATTATTCTGAATCCACTCTTTTATGTGGAGGTGGTTATGGGCATTAACACTAATCGTACCAGCTTAACTGGGATTCCAAAATACAGCATGAACTTATATAATGCAGTTCGGTTGATGCTGCCGTACGTTTGTTTAAAGTCGACGAATATTTGATAAACTTCAATGTTTATTTCCCAGCATTTATAAAATTAGATCACCATATATAATTGGTCAGTTTTCGATCTTCCACGTCTGAAATCGCCTTGATGTTCTCCAAGAAGTTTTTTTAGCGTGATTAGTAATCCTGAACTCTAAAATCTTTGCCAAATGCTTGTACGACGTGCAAAAAGTAGTCATATGACCCTGTAATTTTCGCACAGTAATTTATCTTATTTTTTTTGAATGGGACATATGACACTTTTTTGCCACTCATCCGGCATCGTTTTTTGTTGCCAGATGCCTGTCACTAATCCATAGATTGTCTTTAAAACGGAAATCCCGCCTGTCTTCAGGAGCTCCGCGGGGTCCCATTGATGCTTGGTGCTTTGTTTGGTGATGCGATGACATTTTTGTTCAGTATTTTCTGAAAATAAGACGCCCATCTCTCCTTCACCTGTTCTGGGCCGCTTATGATGTTTCAATCGGCAACCCTACATAGGCTAGTGCATGGTTTAAGGCCTTGTTTTTAGGTCCTTCTCAACTGCGTACACTTGTCGAGTGTTTCTAGCCATAAAGTTGTAATTCATGCTAATCAGTATGTTGTCAATATGATTTCGTTTCTTACGTCAAATTATTCTATGAGCTACTTCCCAAAGATCGTCATATCTTTCTTTCTTGGCTCTTGTCGATCGTCCAATGTGGATTTTGTTGGCCGCATTCTTTTCGTCCTATGCGGCTTGGCACTCCTCGTCGACCCATTCATCTCTGCGTTGCCGGGTTGTATATTCCGCTACTTTTTCGGCTGCTGCATTTACTGCACTTTTCATCGTAGGCCAGACTTTCTTGATATTCGTGATGCTAGGCGTGGAAGCTAGTTAAATTTTCAGAGCAGATGTATACTCGGCTTCCATTTTCTCTTTTCGAAGCTTGTCGACATCGAACTTGCGTCTTGAACTTGTTTTGGCTTCATACGATAGTGATATCCGACATCAATATCGAGTTTTGACTAAGTAGTGGTTGGAGTTGCAGTTGGCCTCAAGGAAGGTTCGCACATCTTAAATACTAAAGGCCCACTTTTCTGAATCAGAATATGATCAATCTGATTAAAGGTGTGGCCGTCCGAAGATGCCCATGTCCTTTTGTGAATGTCGTGATGCGGGAAACACGTGAAGCTTACGATGAGATTTCTACTGCTCGCAAAGCCGACAAGTCGTCATTGCAGAGACAAGTTGTCGTTGCAGAGATTGTGAAGACTAAATTGGCCAGTTATTCAGCGATGTGTTTCCAAATAACGTTTCCAGAAGGTTATAGAAATTATCTTTGACGGTCTCATCATTACTTTCAGTGGGGGCATGAACGTTTATGAGCCAAACGTTAAAAAAAGTTGCGCGAATACGGATCGCACACAATTTTTCGTTGACAGGTTTAAAATCGGTTATTTGCGGTTTTACTTTTTTGTCCACGATGAAGGTTACCCCAAATTCATGACTTCCAGATGACTTTCCGCTTTTGAAAATTTCATGACCATAATCTCAGCACCAAACAGTTTCGTTTCCTGAACAGCGAGAATATTTATTTTGTGACCTGTTCCAGAAAGGCCTTGATGGCCCCGGGTCTGTAAAGAATTCACACGTTCCAGGTTCCAACAGAGTAGTCCACATTTCGTTTGCGTGGTCGTTTCCGTCGTTCCGAAACGAATTATCAAGTTCCTGCATGAATAAAGTTGTACGGGAATAGGTTATTGGCCCATTGCCCAACCCCTTACCTGGTGGGCCAGTCTGATAAATGTTCCCGGTTTAAGACGCGAAAATCTCGATCACACCTTCCTTTGTTGGTATAATATGAAATATTAGGAAAGATCCCGGGAGCCACCCGATGTGAAATCACATCATCGAGGGGGTCAAATATAGGATTCAGTAAAAGAGCTGTAGATGTTGTTTCCAAGAGGTATTTCTCGGGATTTCAATTGATTCTTCGGTAACTCACACCCGATGACGCCCCCGTAGCGTATACTACCATTTGGCTGCCAATCCAGAGACCAATAGCTTTTAATTTGTTAGGCGTAATTTTATCATGCTCAGATGGATACACCTTATGGTTTTGTAGTCATCTTCTGTGATTATGTGGGCAACAAAAAATCCTAGTTTTGGTACAGTTTTCGTTTGATTTATTTATTGTGTTATAAAAGGACTTCGATGTTCTGCTCTTATATCCTCGAGCAACTTCAGAATAGAATGCACCAAAATATGGCTAACCTCAATCGAGAGCAATTTCTAGTTTATTTCATGTTATATTCCTGAAGAAAACAATGATTATGAAAAATTGCCAAAAGCCTTGTGAATGCCTCATGCCAAACAGCAGTCGACATGAAATATCACAGGTAACTTAATAGACTTTCATTCAAAATTACACGTATGCAATAAAACGTGATAGAATCTTTACCTCTTTTTATCGATTAAAGTTATTTTGTCACATGTATTTTCATGATATGTTTTATAAAAGAATCCTAGATCATTTATAAAAGAATCCTAGATCACTTTCTTTACAAAACCACGAACTCCTCAGACACTTCCAAATCTAAATATGAAATATGAACAACAAAATCGAAAAAAAAATCAATTCGGATATCAAGCTGTTTCCGCAACAAATCAATTTTGTGAATACAATGTGACGCCACGCCACAGGCACTCATCCACAAATTCAATTCATTGTTGCTCCCAACCCATTCGAACAACGCCGAAGCACAAAACAGCAAGCGAAACAATTGCTCCGTATACCTGTCGTGGGAAGTTTTCCATTTGTGCTAGCAATGAGAACAGCATTTTCGTAATCAGTCCAGTATTTATTTTCATAATTAGATACAGAGGCGTACCGAGGGCTTTATTTCGAAAGTTGAAAATTGTCGGCTTTTGTGCTTGAGAAGTATGATTATGAGCCTTATCTGGTTCTTTAAGAAATGACAATTCAAAAAGTTGGCCAGCTTTGTCGCAATAGATGCCAGGCAGATTTGGTGGACAGGCAAATGTACATCGGAACGAGCTTGGAGAATCGCTTTTCTCTTCCTGTGAACCATCTACAATTTCATTTCCTGCATAAAATGTGAACATCAGGTTCATTACTGTTAACGTACTTGCCCGTAATTTGAAAAGTTTGCTGTTTCGTAGTATTTTCGAGTTGATATTCATGAAAAGATGCTGGTTTTTGGCTTATGTCGTTCTCCAGCACTTAACATGGAATTAGGAGAGACTTTAGGAGTGCTGATGTTTTTGAAAAGCAAAGCGTTTAAGGTAATTTAATAGAGAAGTGAATATTGATGGAAGTTGACCGGTAGTACACAGTTGGAAGTGAAAACCATTAAAATTGAAGTGTTTGCAAGGCTATTCGTATAACCAGGGTATCGAACTTTGTGTGGTATCTGTAATACTATAAAAATTGCATTGTTATATTAAATGCCGGATTCGAATCATATTCTAGTTTTCCAAATCGAATCATAGCTATTTTGATTTGAGGTTCTTGGAAAGTTAAATTTAGACTCTTTCGTTCAAATACATAAGTATGTGTGTAAAAGTGACAAAAAGTATCCACGTGCCTCAAAGATGAAACAAATACCGCCACCGCTAAAGACGTAAATAGGATAAGATTTATATTAACCAATCAACTCTTTTATAGACTAGAAGACGTCGCTTAAATCATCTCTTAGACGCCACGCCGGTTGCTAGAACGATTTGAGACTTCTGCTGATACTACTTATATCCATTTAACTCCCAAGCTAATGAGATAGTACAGAATACAATTTCTGGATTCGTAGAATATATTTCTGCTCGTTGCGTCGGATGGTTTCGTAAGAGCTCCTAAACCATTTGCAAACTGAAGCGAAAACATGTTTACTTCCGTCTTTACCTAGTAATTACCTCCGCACGCTTTTGATCTTTTATATAATTTCTTATCTTGTGTTTTGCCGCAAACAGGGATCCTTGAAAGCTACCGAATTCAGTCCGGCGCGGCACGACGGATTCAACGACGAACGCAATTAAAATGTAAATTCCCCGGACTGAATTAATTTGTTTCCTAGTAGAAGTAAAATTTATTTTATGGTATCCTAGTCAACCTTATTGATAGGTGCGATAGGCGAACACGGAATACATATTCTGCTGGCAGTAGGTACGATGGTAGCTGGATAGCAGTAGAAAAATGCCTATTGGCGAGATTGAGACGGTGAGAAGTCTAATTTACATTTTCATTTCGTATTATATTACTTTGAAGGAAGGTGTATAGGAGTTTGCTCCAATTTTAAGTAGTCCATCAGTTTGTGGTGCTACCAGTGAATTGACCATGATAGGAAATTGAACTCGTGTAACTGGAAAATATTTAGGAGACGTCAAAAGCAAAGAATCGTTTTGATTTTCCAATTTAAACGTTTCGCTGGGGGAAGGAGCAGCTTGAGAATTTGCAGAGTAGTCAAAGTTTTAATTTGCTCTTTGCCTTTGTTAACATAATAGCTAGGAACAAGAATTGACTGACAATTTACACAAAGTAAACAAAGAGTTAATATTTTTGGTTGGGTTAATTGCCGTAGCCTATTAAAAATAATAGGCGTGTTTTTGCGCCTCTATCGGAAGCTGGTTAAAATAGGTAACATTTAAAACAACAACAATCCACATTCAGTTGTTGTGTTAATACTACATGCACTAACCAGCTCTTGATATAAACGCAAAATTTGCTAGTAATTGTTTTTTCAAATACTGCTGCTAGCAAGTTGATAGAATATGAAATAAAAGCATACATAAATAATATGATTTAATTGAAATTCCAATTGAAAACAATTTCACAAGGCACTTCTGTTAATATGTTATATGTTACTTTCAGCATACATTAAACAAATATGGGATTTGGTTCGGCTTCGACAAACGATTTGATTCAGCATTTCCAAAATGAATCCTCAATAGTAGTTTGATCGATTTGCAAATTGATCAAAATAATCTAAAAAGTTCCGTGAGGAATTAAAATAAAAAAAAAGTCTAGCGCATCAGAACCGCTAGAAAATTAATTTTCGAAGAAGCTATCTTTGAGGGATTTAAAAATGTGTGAAAACGTTATACACTTCTTTGTAGTATCATATCAACAATTTCTTACTCAAAAGAACAAATATCATTTTCAGACAGCATTTTCTACAACACAAATACTGAAAATGTTCAGTGCTGGCAACATTTGTCTAACACAGCAGCAATAAATCTACCATAACATGCTCGTGTTTAATCAACCTATACTTTGAATTTCATTTTCATCCGAGGATGTCATCGAAAGTTTCAGCGATTAAACTATGTCTGGGGTTGCCATCTGAAAAATTTCCAAAACTCGGAAAATTTAAATATCGGTTTCTTATTTTGTTGTAAATGCTTTGCTTATGAATAGGAAATGGAAGCATCTGTTGGTGCGATATTTACGAAATCGTCCGGTGCTGTCAATCATGTGCTAGCACCATAGCTGTTTCACGTTGTGTTAAACTTACCCTATGAATTTCGTTTCGATCGAATGGCTGCGCTGAAAGTGATATGAGTGATTACCATCCTCCAAACTTTTTAAATTTTTGAAACGTAAATATTTGTTGTTAATTGTCATTGCAGGATTATTCTCATTTGGAAATTTTATGACAACATCGCTCGGTAAAGATATGTCAATAAATTAATAAAAAACATAGCTGGCAACCCTTTCACGGTTTTTCAACTAAATTCCTACAAAATTAGAAACGCAACAAGATATGCTTATCACATGAATTTCGTTTTGATTTCGTTACTGCATCGGAAGTTATAGGGAAAAAATCTTTATTTTCCTGAGCAAATTTACAATATTTAGGGCACAAAAACTGCCGTATCTGGCGTCTCTATACTAATTTTTCAACCAAATTTCTTTAAGGTTTCTTTAAGGTTCACCTACTGCGTGAATTTTGTTAAAATCTGGTGGCTAAATCGCAAGCTATAGGCCAAAAACCAGTTTTCTTCTCAGCGATTTTTCCAAATGGCACCACTGCCACAGTGATGCCCGTGTTTCAAAATCACTTCTATCACATGTCCTGTAAATTTCATATTGATTTCATTATCCGATCGTCAGTTCTCGTGAACAGAAATTTTGAGTGCTGAAAATAGAGGTAATTTGAGCACGAGTTGCCGTTCTTGTTTACCGCGGGATTTTGAAATATTTTATTTGACTTGGTGGACAAAAGTCAAAATTTATCAATAATTTGAATTTATTTTCAAAAATCAAATATTTTTCAGGAAGGTCGATGATTTGAAGGATTTGTTTTCAGGAGCCTGCTGTAGCTACAGAGTTGCCCGCACGGTCTTGAAGATCCACGTGTGATAAATTCTAGTCTACATCAATACGTTCTGAAAATTTCACGATGATCCATTGTTTTTCTTAGAAGTTATGACAAATCGAAATTTGGAAAAAAATCCTTGCCTACTTTTAGGCACTCAGTGCCTACACAAGGCTCAAAATTTCCACTTTTTTATCATAAATAAACTTAAAACATAATAAGTTTTTATTCTTAGTACTTTTTTCGACAAAAATTTACACTGCTTGGAAATATAAGAGTACCTGAAAATTCACTTAAATGCCCGCCACTGCCAAAAGGTTTAAGATATCTGAGTTCTAGCAAATTATGGACCTATCTGTTATATACATCTATGTCCTCCGAAAATTTCAGCTCAATCTGATCGGCCACTCCAGAGATTATCTCCCTTAACCATTTTGCTGATATATATATATATATATATATATATATATATATATATATATATATATATATATATATATAAATATATATATATAGATATATATATATATATATATATATATATATATATATATATATATATAAATATATATATATATATATATATATATATATATATATATATATATATATATCTATATATCTATATACAGTGTGTCCCAAATTCATAGGGGCACCCAGTTTTTTAGTCAAATTTTTAATGTTTTTCAACCAAACAAATCTTAATTTGCACAAGCTATTCCTACTTATAATTCACGATTTCTGTCTTTTTTTGGTGAGCCTACGACAATTTGTTCGTTTATTATGCCATTTTTTTAAAAAAAATAGTGTCCCAAGTTTATAGGGGCATTGAAAAAAAACACGATTTTCGATAGAAAATTTTTTATTATTGGTAAAATCCATTGATTCGCAACAAAAAATCAGTAATTAATAACGTTACCATCGTTTTTAAATAAAATTTTCATCCGTTTTTGCATGGAATTGTTGAGATTTGTCAAGCTGCTCATACTGATGTTTTCCCAAGCTTTTTTGATGCCCTCCTCCAGCTCTGTGACTGATGAATATTGACGAGCGTTGTCATAAACGTCACGGACCATCATGCCCCAGACATTCTCTATTGGATTTAGATCCGGGGAAATGGCAGGCCACTGAAGTACAGGAATTTT
Source organism: Nemotelus pantherinus (assembly GCA_963978885.1). Classification (NCBI taxonomy): domain Eukaryota; kingdom Metazoa; phylum Arthropoda; class Insecta; order Diptera; family Stratiomyidae; genus Nemotelus; species Nemotelus pantherinus. Next base: position 106,598,306 of record OZ022265.1, read on the forward strand.
CGCTTTTGAAAACCATTCCTTGGTAGATTTACTGGAGTGAATTGACGCGTTGTCCTGTTGAAAGATTAGTTTTGCAGAGCGGTAACGGCGGAAATAGGGCTTCAGATGCTTTTCTAGCACTGTTTGATAGTCTTCGCTGTTCATTCGATGCGAAATGATTTCTATGCCAACTTTTTCGAATCCACTGTAGGCCGCCCACACCATAACGGACCCACCGCCAAAGTTCCGCCTGGAGAAAAAACGTGGCTCTTTTCGCAGATCTCGCCAATAGTCCCGAAGGCCATCTGGGCCATCTAAGTTAAACTTTTTTTCGTCAGACCAAACAATCTGAAATACGTATAAACAACCACATTTTTAATCTTACTCCACCTGCAGATGATTGAATGTATAAACTCCAAAATAAGCAAGTTATGTACCTTAGACCATTCATGGGTCCAATGCAACCTCTGTTCGGCAAATTTGTAGCGAACCACCATGTGATGAGCTTTTAACATCGGGGCTTTCTGCATTTTCTCGCGCACCAAATTTGGAGATTCTTTCAAAGCTCTATGAACTGTGCTTTTTGAGACGTGAGGCGTGTATTCATTTCTGATACGCCTACAGCCTTTGGTTGATTGAGAGGCAGCAGCAATGATTCTACGTTTATCTCGTTCCGAAAGTTTTGACGGTGGACCACGTTTTTTCTTTTCAGTTTCCTTGATTTTCTTTTTTAAATAACTATCAACGGCATTACGCGAACGATTGATTAGCCTGGCTATTTCTCTATTAGACTTGCCGCATGTCTTGAATGCATCAATAGATGCCTTTTCTTCTCTCGATAGCTGTTTTCCTCTACCCATTTTCACACAACACTCCACGTATAAATCTTTGCTGGCGATTAGCACGCAACTGAGTTTTCTGAACAAGCGTGTCTGTATTTATATGTACCTGTATTTATATGACTTTATATGTACCTTTATATGTACCTTTTTACAGTGCCTCAAAATTTCACGGTGCAAAGGAGTATTTCCTTTATACTTGTGTAAAATTTGTTGGTAAAGTGTTCAATTTCAACAGGAACTACAGTATAGACACAATCATTTGTAGTTCACGATAGAATTTCACCAGCAAAAATAATTTTCTATGGAAAATCGTGTTTTTTTTCAATGCCCCTATAAACTTGGGACACTATTTTTTTTTTAAAAATAGCATAATAAACGAACAAATTGTCGTAGGCTCACCAAAAAAAGACAGAAATCGTGAATTATAAGTAGGAATAGCTTGTGCAAATTAAGATTTGTTTGGTTGAAAAACATTAAAAATTTGACTAAAAAACTGGGTGCCCCTATAAATTTGGGACACTCTGTATATATATATATATATATATATATATATATATATATATATATATATATATATATATATATATATATATATATATATATGACGAATATATATATTTATATATATATATATATATATATATATATATATATATATATATATATATATATATATATATATATAAATGTATATATATATATATATATATATATATATATATATATATATATATATATATATATATATATATATATATATATATATACATATATATATATATGACGAATTTTCGGCGAAGCGATTTTAATACTAATGTTCTTCGAACATTAGTAAAAAATCTAGCGCACCAGAACCGCTGGAATCGTGCATAATTTCAATGTATGTATATTCTAAATACCTTATTACAGCTAGTTTGTTTTGAGAGATACAGGTATGTACACTGGAAGAAAAACTCATGGTTTATTTAACTATTATTGATAGTAATACAACTAATCATTCAAAATTGTCGAATGAACTACGGAAAATGGTTCTTTCTACTATGCTAAAATAGTTCCTTAGACCATACAAAAGTAGTTGACTTTGCTGATACAAAAAAATATCGAAGCCTTCAAAGATTCAAATGACTTAATTGGTTGATAAGTATAGAAAAATGAGCATCAATTCATTTAACACTACAAAATATTGAATTATCAACAATTTGCATTGTAAGCGAACCACTCTACAATTGTTAAATTCAACAAACATAATTCAGCAATCACTTGTTATTATTGGGACACCACAAACACTAGTCATTTACTATTCCGTACCATGTACATTGTTGGAATACCATAGTTTGTGACTGCTTACTTTTTTGCACCACGGACGTTGTTTATCAACCACGCGTCATGGGACATAAATGTAATGAACAATTTCTTATGGGTGTTTTAACTATAGCCCGTACGTAGTTGACGCAAAAACAACTAAGGAAAATTGTTGATTTTACCAAGATTTTTCTCTCAGTGTACCACTTTGATCACAAGAATGCATTTAAACTCATAGGTAGAAAAGGTTTTCAGAGCTACCACCTCTACGAATTTCAAAACTTAGGAAAGTCTAACAATGCTACTTATATTCAATACCGATTATCTTATGTTACAAAACTTTGAAAACAGTATATCCTGTAACATAAATGAAGAAAATGTTGAGTACTTGCAACACTTTGCCAGCACTGCAACTAAAACTCTACTACAACTTTTTCCCGGTAAAATCAACCTGCCCTATGAATCTTGTTTTTATCCGGTGACTTCACCGAAAGAAAGATATTTGGGGCTGCCATCGGTACTACCAGAACTTGGTAAATTAAAACATTGTATACTTTTTTCATTGTAAATTTTCGTCACATGAATAATTAACTTTAGCATTTGTTGCTGCGGAAATGACAAAAACGTCTCGTGCTGGTAACCTTTTGCTGGTACCTAAGCCAAAAATATATCAAACCTGCTTCGCATTTAAGTCAACCAACCCTGCAAATTTTGTTTTGTTTTGTTTTGTCATGAAATCATGATTGCAGTGGAAATTATAGGACAAAACGCTTTATTTTGCTGAGCAAATTTTCAAAATTTAACACGCTGAATTTACCGCAACTGGCAGCTCCAACTTAAATTTTCAACCGAATTTCTACCAAGTTTGTCTTAAAACCAGTTTCAGCTACAGTGTGAATTTCGTCGGAATTTGGTGACTGAATCAGAATTTATAGGGGAAAAAAAAATGTTATTCCTTTTTTTATTCTGTTCTTATTCCGTTCTTGTTCTGTTCTTATCCTGTTCTTATCCTGTTCTCGTTCTTATTTTGTTCTTATTCTGTTCTTATTCTGCTCTTATTCTTCTCTTGTTACGTTCTTAAGTTCTGTTCTTTTTCTGTTTTTATTCTGCTCTTATTACGTTCTTATTCTGCATTTATTCTGCTCCTTTTCTGCTCTTATTTTGCTCTTATTCCGTTCTAATTCTGTTCTTATTCTGTTCTTATTCTTGATCTTATTCTTATTCTGTACGTATTATTATTTTGTTCTTATTCTTATTCTGTTCTGATGCTTATTCCGTTCTTATTCTGTTTTTATTCGGCTCTTATTTTGTGGTTATTCGTTTTTTATTCTGTTCGTATTTGTTTATTTATTTCAACGGATTAGAATCCTTCACAAACATATAAAAGTTAGATCAAACTTATATTATATGCTAGTATATTTAAAATTAAAAACATATTTTGGCTAATTTTGCTTGTTACATAATTAAAATGTGATATAAAAAAAATATGTAACAACAATAATCTTTTAAAGTTGTTCAAATCAGTATGAAATAGGTATGTAACGTTAGATATTATATACTTTATGTTATTTATTAGTTAGATATATTTCGCCCATGTAGCTTAATAGACATAAAACGGATGAATTTCTGCTGCACACTTTCTATGGTTCCACAGAAAAGAAGCGTATTCAGATTTGCTTCTGACCAGGGAGAAATAAAGTATTTTAAAAGTATTAGTATTGTGAAAGTATACATCATTTCTCAAAATAAACCCTGAATTCCGGCGTAACTGGTTCACAATATTATTTACATTATCAGAGAAATTTAGTGAAGAATTGAAAAGAGCACCAAGGTCTTTAATTTGATTTAGTTGTTTGATTTTAGTTCCATATATGAAGTAGTCGTTGTTGTAGACAATTTTTTTTTTGGGATCGGATGTTAAAAACTTTCAATAGTTATCCTGCGAACGATACTGAATTATGTGAGATTCGTACTCACTAAAAAAACATAACCCGCCAACCATGGAGGTTCGAACCAGAACCACTTTTGCATTACTTCAACTCGACCACCTATCAGGTGTCCCATCGGCTTACTTCCGTTCTGTTAGGCTTTCAGGAGTCCGTGAGGCATCCTTTCTTTTTCTAAAACACAATATCAGCTCCACATATACTGACACAGCTGACCAGACGTCATTTGACTGTGGCATCATCTCCACGATTGACTCCGGCATCACAGGGCCAATTGCAGAGAAAAGCATATGTTGCTCCCTTCTGAAGCGGGTGCAATGGAAAAAGATATACAAAACGCCATCATTTTCCTTAGCACAGTACTTACAGAGCTCCGTCCTGACTTTCCCCATTCTGTGAAGGTATTTCTTGAAGTAGCCGTGGCCCGATAGGAACTGGCACAGGTAGAAGTTTATTTCACCGTGGTCACGATTAAGCCATGGCTTTAAGGCGCGAATTAGCCTAATTGTCCATGTTCCCTTCGAGCTTGTAGCCCAGCGCTCCTCCCAAAGCTCAAGCGTTCGTGCTCATGCTTGAGCAGCCAAAATTTCTCTTCCCACTTGTGCTCTGTTCAGGAACACCTCCCTGCGTTCGTTCGCCAAAAAATCGATTTGGATTACTCCCGCTATCACCAACACGGCGTTTCCTGAAACTGCTCTGCAATTGCTTGCAATTCTCATCGCTCCCCCACGCTGGACGCTCACCATCTTAGCTCGATACTTTTCAAACCTTAACGCATATGGACCAATGATCTTATTCTAATCTGATTCTTGTCTGATTCTGAACTGATTCTGATCAAATTCTGATTAGATCAGGAACGGAAAACCAAACTCCGGCAAGTAAGTTTATTATGCCAGTCATGGTTCGTGCTTGGTCTGGTAAAGTATGATCGGACGCAATCCGACTCAGCTCACGATTCAGTCTTGAACAGTGAATAATTGAACTCGGATGTGTTCGGCTCATACTTAAGAATGAAATTAACACTATACTATTTAACCGCTTGTAATATTCCGAAAAATGCAATTGAACTTCTCGATTGAAGTATAAGCTATAATATATCTTATTCTAAATGAAAAAAAATAATATTGTCAACAAAAGAAGAAAATATGAAGCAAGGAGGAGAATGTGGATGCATTCATGTTTATTGCAACTGAGATAATTCTAAAATATTTCCGACATTCGCGCGCAGTCTCTGTTCGTTCCTATCTGTCCCTATGTCCGTCCCTATCCGATTTTCTACGAAAATCAGCAAAAAAAACAGTAGAAACAAAAAGTAGCTGTTCTTAGATGTGTCATGCAGTACTCTTTTGTTGATTTATCACCGAAGAATCAAACTAAATTGACCACAAAATATGAGCCACATTAGTATGAAGCCAATTAAAAATTGAAAAGTCAATGGTGCAAGCACTTTTAAATCCAAAATCACGAAATAACAATAAAATGCGTTATATGAACGATGCATTGTATGCAAATTTATCGCCTATAAGGTAACATAGCTCACTCTTACCTCAGCACTTTCAACCTGGACCTACCAAGAGTACACAAAACTTCAGAATTGTAGCATAAATAAATTACACGTCTGTGGTATTCACCTGAACGTTGCATATTCTGTTCATCGCAGGCCAAATTGAAAGTGCAACATGTAGAGAGGTCTGCATTCAAGCATGCTGAAGTGCAATTTCCAGGCTCATCGTGCGTCGACCAAGATCCGGAACGACGGTTCCGGTTCTTGGTTCGGACAGCAGTCGAACGTATCCTGTTCTGTTCATTATGACGCTCCATCCAAAGTACATGATGCAACATCTCACAATTTACCTGTAAACACGTAGCCAAATCAAATATTATGTCGACATGGTGTTTTAGTCGCTCATTTTCGGATTCGGGCAAAAATGGATGGATGCCTAGCCAACGCAATGCAGGAACCGTGCACTCAATTCGTAGCGCGTTTCGAGTGCCAGTAGGTACTTCAGTTTGTACAAAACCCGCAAATACTCGATTATTCTGTATTATGTGCATTCATGATATTGCAAAATGAAGTTGTCCAGATATTTGTCGAAGTGAAATCGATAGAGTCGATGAGGTTTTGAATTATCTGGTATCGAAGCGCACGTTTTTTGACTCAAGTTACAAAATTCACGGTGTGGCAGAGTTGCAGCCTCCACTTCGAAAGTTTAGGAAATTTTAGAATCATCAAAATATGTGCTGCTTTAAACTCAAAATTATTCTTCGAATTTAAAACGGGGGTTTCGTTAAGCAATATAAAGAAATTGTATACATACGTTTTCTTCTTGCTAAGTGAATATGTTGAACATTTGATATTTTTAGCTGTAAGGGCGGTGAGTTGAAAACTGTAACATTGCTTTGCACAATAATATTTCACGTGAATGAAATGTTATACTTTTGACAGGAAAACATGTTCAACTTCAGGATTTACAATAATCAGATGTATAAGTTTCCCTCTTTGCGCTCGTATGGTGTACCTGTTCCATTAAAACTGCGCAGTCATTTAGATTTTGCAAAACTTGACGTAGGTTCTTTTTGAAAGCATGAGCTTTGATGTTTCGTGTTTGCCTGATTATGTTGAGAATCGAATTACAAGTGGCATTCTGCTGACAAACACTGCTCTGGCTTTTTCAGGCCCCAATCTTGTAAGAAAGACACGTTTGTAGTAACAGATTGATCGACTTCTGCTTACTTTTGAATATCTGGTTGAACACTTGACCCACTGTCTTCCTGTGAAGTCGAGTGCTTTAAATATAGAAACTGATTTTGTTAGGTGTGAGGTATGCTCAGCATTTTCTACATGACGCAGTATGTGGTTTATTAAAAATCTAAGGGTTGGGAATGAAAAGTCCAACTAGGTGAAAGAAATTGTAGCTTGATGTTTTCAAGATTATCATCTCTGTGATGACTAGGATTATTAGAAAAGATTATGATTTCTCAGTTCTGTTTTCGCATTTCAATATCAAGGACTCTAACCATTCGTTTGATGCCTTGAAATCAAATAGCTCTACTGCTTCGGCAATTTGACGGGCATAACTCTGAATTATCGGGCCAGATATTAGACTGTGCATTAGAAAATAATTGGTTTAAAAGTTTATCTATATAACAGTATGGTAAATAAATTTTCAATCATTTTGTCCATGTTTCTTCAAAATTTTCCAATGACGGCTTGATTTGGTCTTTATTTCTTTAAACACGTTGCACCATTTCAAAGCCACCGACCATTTTTTTTTTTTGCTAAGCAAGCAGACTGTTCGGTGCTTATTTCATTAAGTCAAGTCTAGCATTCGTTCGCAGACTATGCTGCGCTTTTTTCAGACGCTGCAATGTAAAAGTATGTTGTGAACTACATACATATGTGCATGAATTTTTCTTGAGGATCGATGATTTGATGGATTTTTTCCACTTGCCTGCTATAAGGTCGGTCGCACATTCATGAAAAAACACAACTGTCTACTTCTACTAAACCTTAATACGTCTTGAAATTTGTGATCATCCGATGTTTCTGTCACAAGTTATCACCAATCAAAATTTAAAAAAATGGTTCTTTGAAAATTAGTAAAAACAATGAGAAGTAACTCCACTAAAAAGCATTTGATTTTTTCATGATAATTAATTGATCATGGCTGCAATGTTTCTTGTCTTATTTTGAAGGTGATTGAAATTTTTACATAGCCAACGACAAAATAATCATGGTGAAAGATAATATAATCAAATTATTTGATTATAGAATTGCACCTGCATTAACATTTTTAGGGCTATCCGGTTTTAATGCGTACAAATCAATAAGAGTTGTAAATTTCTGATTTCTTCAAAATTACAATCAACATCGTGTTAAAATCAAAGAATATTTTTAAAAGGGGAGATTCTACATAAGAAAATCAATTGGTCGCGAATTAGTTTCAAGTTTTTATGCTGTTGTTTTTTGCAAATAATAAAACCCACGTTGGGCGCTGAATTCTTTTATCTAATTTTTTAAGTTATCTTAGATCCGATCCATTAGTTTTTACGAATGTAAGCTTTTTAAATCATAAAAAAATATTTTTTGACACATCCTTTAATTTGACTCACCCATACCACCTCTTCGTAGGGGAAAGACGGAAGAGTTGAGACCCCGTTTCTTAAAACATCTCTCAAGTTGATGCTGTATATACTGATTTTTCTAAGGCATTTGATTCTGTCAATTTCGATCTTCTGCTACTCAAGTTAAACCACTATGGCATCTGTGAACCCTTACTTTCTTGGTTATCTTCGTTTTTAACTAGCCGCACGTGTTTTGTCTCCCTCTCTGGCGTTTCGTCCTTACCATTTTCACCCTCTTCTGGTGTACATAAAGGTTCTATATTAGGCCCTCTATTATTTAATCTCTTCATCAATGATCTTCCTATGATTCTATCGTCATCTTGTTTGCTCTATGCAGATGACTTAAAATTATTTCGAATAATCAGTAGCTCAGATGATCATCTACTTCTTCAGGATGATTTGAACTCTCTTACTGATTGGTGTAACTCTAACTGCCTACCGTTAAATGTTTCAAAGTGTTTTGCCCTGTCTTATTCTCTGAAGTCCCAGACTAATACCTTTCCTTACCTACTTTGTGAATCCGTCCTTGCCTCTGTGGATTATTTTACTGATCTGGGAGTAACCTTTGATCGTAAACTTAAATTTGACATCCATGTTCGTAACATTACTAATAGTGCCTCGTGGATTGCTGGCCTTGCTATTCGTTCCTGTCACAATTCCTATAATATTTTTACTTGTGTCAAGATATTTGCTACCCTTGTTCGTTCCAAACTTGAATACTGCACTCAAGTTTGGTCTCCTCGTTTCGCTTATCTTTCCGATGCTATTGAATCTGTTCAACGGAGGTTCAGTCGCACCCTACTCTTTAAATATAATCTTCCTTATATGCCTTATAATGAACGCTTATTGCTCCTTAATCTCCCTCTCCTCGCAAAGCGCAGAGTTTACCTTGATGAATGCTTTCTTTACAAAATTTGCCGTGGCCATCTAAACTCATCTGTTGCATCCCTGGTTAATGAACGGCATTGTGAGAGGCAAATTAGGTCCTCCGTTGTCTTCGATGTACCATTTGCCCGTACTGAAACTTACTTTCATTCTCCTGTTTTGCGCCTATTACGTACCCATAATGGCCTCCAACTTGGTCCTCTTCCACACTCTATTGCCACCTTTAAAAGAAATATTCGCAACACTATTTTCGCTGATGTTTAATCTTATTTATCTCTTTTGTCATTGATTCTTGTTTTTCATATCTTAATTTTCTCAATTTTTTTATTTCATTTTAGTACTAAGCCAATCTATTTATAATTGGGCTTTTTGCCTGTTAATGGATTATTTTAAATAAATAAATAAATAAATACATTACATGCTTAAAATGCTATAGACGATTTGAAACTGAACAGCGCAATCACATATGCAAAGCTATGATAGAAAGGCATCTTTTTTTAATATCAAATAAATTGTTAAACTTAAATATCAAAACTACAACTATAATATCAAAGCAATTGTTAAACTTCACTTGAGCTGCTAATAATGAAACGTTCTTCAAATAGAGATGTAAAAAACACTAGACATATCTATCCTATTAAGAAAAACAAATACTATTTAGACACAAAATATTCTTCCAACTAAGCTTCTTAGCTAAAGAAACCAACAGTCAGCTTTTTTTTGTTTAAAAGTTCATTTTAAATCACTTTTATTGCTTAATATTTCAGACCTTAAGGTTGGCGTTCATAGCATATGAAATTTCTAATCAATCGACAATCCACCATACAGCAAGTCCTTAGTCCGCGGACTATACACCAAATTCCACCTAAATTATTTAGTCCACCTGCTGTAAACACTCAGTACCCGACCCAAACTGGTGATAGGTCAGCCCACGATTTCAAGCGACCTGACCTAAAATAGGTCGTGGACTATATCGCTGTAAACACACCCGACCTAAGCATTTATTTTTGCGCGACTATTATTAATATATATTGGTTGAATATAAATATTAATAATATGTTGAATATATATAGTAATGAATTGATATATAACATGTTTGAGAGGCGAATCAAACGATAATTACAGTGGCTGAACTAAAATTAAACGAAATGACAGCTGTCACGTACAAACGAGGACTAAATTCACTTAGCCCGTGCTATGGGTCAGGTCACATTTGGTCCAACCGCTGTAAGCTCTACCTATATCTCTTGCAGAAAATACAAAGCCTCATGTATATAACCTCTTTGGCATACGAAACAATATTAGCAGCTATCCAAATCACGGTCTTCTTTCCAATCATCATCACTAGAGTATAACACAATTATCAACTTTATGATAATTATCAGCTATATAAAATACATGGAATGATTTATTCATCATCAGATTAAGTTTCACTGGTTTGAATGCGCTTTTTGGTCTTAGTTTTATATATTTTACTTTGTTTATTCTCAATTCCCATCTTATTTTGTAAATTTCTCTTTTTGATAAATCCTTCATTGCTTTTTCTTTTTACTACAACATCTTTGTTATGATTATTATCAAACAAGGTAAGTACGCAGCCTTGCCTGAATTTCGGTTCCCCTTTAAAATGCATGGGAAAAGAGTGACGGAATTTCGGCACCTGAATTTTTTTCAGGTCACTTGAGAAAATCGGTACGCAGCCCGTCCTGAAACGTTGCCTGAAAAGTGTCAGAATTTCAGTGCTGCTCTTTGCTCGTAGGTGGCTCTGCAGCACAAGTGGAGAGTTTTTTCAGGCACGAGGTGCCGGAATTAAATGGTCTGCTATTTATTTGGTCACGAAAAGCAATCATTTTGGCCATTTTGAACGCGCGTCAAATTTGAATTTTGTTTGAAAATTTGAAATTTGTTGTACGTCGGAACTTTCTGTCGACAAATTAACTAATTTTATGCGTAGGATAGTTCGTGCAGAACTTGAAGCAATGATTTTCCAGCACATTTGGTTTTTTTGGCAGATACGTTTACTAGGAAGCACTTTAATTAGCTGGTTGGCTAATTGAATTAGTGCGACGTTATAAAAGGTCTGTTCGCGTACTTTAGCAAACTGCAGCAGTAACATAATTTGGCACCTGGCTTCTTTTTGCTGCAAAATTTGACTTGAAGCAATGATGCGAATCTATTTGAATATGTTATAATAGATTCAGGTACGCGAACAGACCTAAAATTTTCAACACCGCATGTGTACGCGATATGAAATGCATGGATGAAAATTATGTATTCGTGTGAAGGAAATATATTTCAAATAAAGCATTATTAAAAACATTACATAATAGTTTTACTTAAAAAAATTACGCCTATTTTCTTTCAGCCTAATGGAATTTAACGTGCAAGTAGTTTTTAACATTTCCTACTGTAACTTCATTTCTACCGTAAAATTCGATCTGATTCATAATATTGCAGAATGATGAGCATGTGGATACTTCTTCAAATCTTCAAACTGGAAAAAACAAATTGGTTGCAGCTAATTACTTGCACATTTGGACTAACTTGCAAAACTTACATCTTTCTTAAATTTTCCTTTTGTTTTCCTTTCAATGAGATAAGGGTTGACCCTCACTGATGCTTTCTTCTTTTTATCATTTTCTAACGACTCAGCCACTACAAATGCGCTGTACATCAACATCAAACTCGCGAAAGCACTATCCATTATTATGTTTGCTGAAAATTCAACATACAAATGATCTACACAATTAAGTGTCACTTTGTAATATTCTACACTTCTCTACACAAACATTTTTTCGTGTAGAAATAAATAGCAAAACCGAGTGACCGAAATTCAGGCAAGGCTGCGTACTTACCTTTACTCTCACTATCCTGAAATTTTTTTTTTCGATTATTTATATTTTGCTCCTTTTGTCTTTTTTATTCATTTTCATTTTATTAGGAATTCCACTTCCATTGCGTTTTTGATGGTCTGCATCACCTTTTTGAGGACTTTTTGCTAGAATCTATTTTTCACCCAGCTGTCTAGCATTTTTTTAATGTTTGATGAAGAGGTCTCAAGGTAGGTATCCATATGTTGCATTTTTTCCGTATCGTATCCCTGTTGCGTATCATTCACTAAACGGACACGGTGTCCACACTACTGAATATTCCATGTATCATCAATACGATCCGTTGCAAAAAACTCGACACGCAGCTGCAACGCTTTTATTCACTAATCTATAGTGTAAAACGCAACGTGTCCACACATGACACCACTTCGTATCGTATCATTCCTTTGATGCGACGGCAAGAAACCGCCAAGTGACCGATCGAGTTCGTTGCGTTTCTTTGTATCAAATTTTGATACGCAACGAAGATACGTTTGTCGTATCCACTGATAGGCAACGATAATACGATACGCGAAAATTATGTGGTACATATGGATACATACCTTAAGAGAGCTAACGTACTTTTTACGGATGAATCCCCAATTGTTTTGCACCCAACGCCGAATAGGCAAAATATAAGAGTAAGAACAAGTTATCCAAGTACTATTCAACCCATACAAAAGCCAAAATTTGACCTCAAAATAATGGTTGGAGGAGGAATCAGCTCACGTGGAAAGTCGAGACTTCATATTATTGAGCAAAACACAATCGCAGATGGATTCTATTACCGGAGCAGCATTTTACCAGCTTTAGAAGACAGTTTTCACATAAAAATTTGGTTATTCTTATGCAGGATGGGGCAGGAAGGCATACAGCAAAGGCAACATTTACACTGGCGAAATCGATGTTTGCAACTGTTTGGGAAGATTGGCCTGGAAACTCTCCTGATCTTAACCCAATCGAACACATTTGGGCTAGACTTCAAGAGAGTGTACTAAGACATCCGATGCCGAAGAATACACGGTTAGAAATTTTCGGATAAATTTGATAAATTTTGGAATGCATATAGGTCCAAACGAAAGTTAGTATCAATCCAATAAGTTTGTTTAAGATCAAACAATTTAATCTGATAAGATAAATTTTATCTGATAAGATAAAATCAATACCAATTATTCATATAAATTGAATAAGACGCTCTTATAAACGGTATCCGAATCGCATATAAATGAATACACCACATTCTTATTAAATGTACATCATTTAGAATAAGAAATATATTATTCTAATTTCGAGGACACACGATAAGTTTATCCCATTTTCAAAAACCCAAAATCTTATTCTGGTTTTTTCCCTCCTTTTTATTATGAATATATATATTGGGAACAATTATCCATTATGATGAAAAAAGAATGAAAACAATTGAATATTTATGCATTCAAAGACAAAAGTAGGTTGGAATTATTTTTGCGGGATGATTAAAATTGAACAACTTTTTATTTACATTAAAAATTTTAATCTACCTTGAAAATTCTATTTTGACAAAGTGGTTTCGAAAGTATGCACTGATTCTCATCAGTGTATACTTGACTGGCGTGACCACTTGCAGTTGGAAATCATTTAATTTGTATTTACGCTAGTTGTGACAAATTTAAGCATCTCCGACTTACATATATCCATCGATATAATTTTACTTGTAAAGGTTATTGAATGTGATCATGGTTCCCTTCAAAGCTTATCAAAGCCGAGAATATTAATACGGGGAACTCGATCGTTTTGTGGAACCAGCCTCCGAAAGCAGAATCAAATTGGAATTATTTTTGCGGGATGTAGGTTGTGTGAAAACACTTGACATAGTATACCAAGTAAAACTTTCGAGCATTAAATTCAATTATGTACTGTGAGATGGATAACGATTATTTGTTTTATTATTTGAAAAAAAAAACTTGATAGATTTTATTCATATATACTTTATTCACCAAAATCAAAGTTTTACAATATTCCTGTAGTGATTAAAGTTGTTCCTTATGGCTACCAAATAATTTTCACAAATAACTTTAAAAAAAACACTTTAATAAACACATCCAATTAACTTCACTTGCGACGCAAAAGTAATTCTAAACAATCCGTTTCACGAAAACACTCCCGAGTAAATTTTTGCGTCCAATGCAGTTCACTTACAAACTTTAAATACGAACTTAACGACTTGCGACGCAAAAGTAATTCTAAATAATTCGTTTTATTTTTTATGAACATTTAATATGAATTTATGATAAATATTATCCGATCTTGGTATAAACCACCCGTTTATACGAAACTCGTACAAAAGTTATTCCAAAATTGGATAGAACAATTTTATCCAACGTCAACATATGGTATATAATCTATACGAATATTAGGATACATAATAGTACACCATTGTGAAGATCAATTTTATCCGAATATTTTTCACCGTGTAGACGACAATTAATTGCAAGAGTACAGCAAGAATGGAGAAGCTACACCGAGGCCGAATTAGAAAATTTATGTGATAGTTTTGGACGACGTATTTTAGAATGTATAGATAACGGTAGACATACGCATTATTATTAATAAGAATAAGAACCTGTATTATGTTAACATTGCAAATAAATTTGAATTTCTAAATTATGGTTGTTGGTTTGTTTTTTTATAAAAAAAAAATGTGGGGAGAAACTTTTGAGCCACCCTGTATATATATATTTACACACACATATATATATGATGAATTTTATATTAATTTTCTTCGAATATCAGTAAAAACAGTGTTACGCATTAACTCACCCAAAGAACCATGCACAAATCATCATTATTCTTTGCTACAATATGCTCGAAAGCCGCCATTGTGAGTTCCAATTAAATAAGACCTCTTGACCGTTTCACACCCAGTCCATTGATACAATGCATAAAAAAAATTTCACCAAGCTGTGCCGGTGGTACTTTTAAAGTAAAAACATAGTTTTCTATTTTTTCCAAGATGTATCTTTCATTTTCTCGACCACTTTCGAACCGAACTTTCTGTAAATGATACGACTCCCGTAAATTATATTCTTGAAAGGGACCGACCGGGTAATATATTCTTTTGATGTCAGGACGTTTCAGCATTTGATCGATATAAAGGAAAATTCAATCATAAAAAGAAACACAAGAAGTAAATTGGAAAATAAATTGAAAATGATAATACGCATGTACGGCAGGCCGGAAAGCATCATGAAGCTGCTCCGACATGCATTTCCCGTAGGAAACACGAAACCAAGCCACAGAAGTAATAATATTCAGCATATTGGACATCTGATTCGCATTTGAATAGCATTCGTTCGCATATTCGAGCCCACGACGTTTCATTGTATTCGCGGTCCGTGCTTCGAAAACGAGCATCTTCGTCGAAAAAATTTTCTGTTTCGAATTGAAAAGCAAGCATAACAGCAGTGACTGCTTTCTTGAAAACGATGCCGTTCTTCGGATCATGCCGTGCCTATGACGATTCCTTGTTATTTCATACCGGAAAATTAGCCCAATTTAGGTGGGCTGCTGGCGATATCCTAAGCTCCGGGTACAAAGAAAAATCTCATTTTTCACTTTAGAAACGACGTTATTATGACTTCCTTCTATTGTTAAATAAGACGCAAAATCGCTCACGAAATTTTCACACTCCGTTGGTCCTCAATCGTATTTTTGCTATTTACTCCCCCATATTCTATAATGTTCGTCGGCATTGTTGTCCTGAGCTTTATTGTAGTATTTTGTTTTGGCCGCCGTAACAAAACGTATCGCAAAGCGATTATAAATTATTCCTGTATTTGATGCTGAAAGAGGAGAGCGACTTCTTTTCAGTTCCTGATGTGTTCTTGACTTCCTTCCATAAGACTTAGCTCTTCGTAAAGCTTAGATTCGATGATTATTAAATTATTTTAATTTAACAATTTAAAGGAGATATGAACTTTTATTTAAACATTAAATATAATGTTTAATAAATTGACTTTTAGGACTAATTTTCGAAGAAAAGTAGCATTAAAGTCAGTTTTAGCCCAGTCAAAAAAATCTCAAAGAATGACCCAACCTCCGGGGAAATCCGAAAGTTTTGAAATTTTGCACACTGAATTATACGTACCTAAGGATGAATATACCAAAAGTCCTTAAGAATATGAAGCGAGCTCTAGCGATAATTAGCCAAAACAGGATACTTTTTTGGGTTTTTCGATAATGTCTCGAGAACCGTTGGTCGGAGGCACAAGTTGACTCGATACATAATTAAAGCTTATTAAATTTACAAAAAAATGATTCTATACATTTTTCTTGTATTAAAAGATACTGTTTTTTCTAGAACTGCCAAGGAGCACCTAGTGTTTTCCATAGTAGACGTATGAGGTGTTTACATAATTGACTATTAAATCGAAGAAAACTGTTTGCTGTGCGACAAATTTCTTGGTTTATCTTCTGGTGTTTGGTGTTTGCAAGGAATCAGATCGTTACTGCTAGCTCGTGAGCGATGAAAAGATAATTTGAGCTCTTAGTTTTTTGGTATTGAGAAAATTAGATTACACACTGAGTCCCGAAAAGAGTACACGCGAGATGAGTCTACAAAGGCATTTCTGAAACAGTTGTCTGCTGCAGACCCCTTTTCGTCAGCACAAGGTAGCTTGTTGCTCCAAACAAAGTTGTCTGTGGAATCATTATTTAGATTCAAAACAAAATGTTTCTTCTGTGGAGATATTATTGATGAATAGTATTTTAAAAACAATTAAAAAAACCTATTAAAGCCCGCAGAAATGCATTCTATTGTGGAAGTATGGAGATGATTACACAAGGTGGTATGGCCGAAAAATTCGCCGACAATCCCAACCATTTGCCAGTGTTAATTAGCCTATGTTCTTAAGCATCATGGTGGCAACAGCTGCATGGTGGTGTTTGATGGTTATTCAGCCATCCCATCCAGTACAAAAAGAACTGAACAGAGCCGAAGGTATAAAACAAAGATGTCAGTTGGCATAAACTTTGCAGAGAAAACAGTAGTAACAGTCAAACAGGATGATTTTCTTTCTGACGAAAAGAATAAATTGGGACTAAAAAAAAACAAGCATTCAGTGATGCTGACACATTGATCATCCGAATAGCACTCATGAAATCCTTCACTTGTGACAAAGTAGCAATAATCGGTAAAGATGTAGATCTTATTGTTCTCTTCATGGCCTTAATATATTATTTGTGAAGCCAAGCCATGGCAAAGTAGCAAAGAAAGAATATTCAAGCCAGCAATAGCAAACTTTGGGAATGAAAGACAGCATACGTCTTGTGCATGCGTTTAGCGGATGCGATACGACTTCAGTTGCATATCGCTTAGGGAAACTTTTCTGTTTTAAATTTATCAAGAAGCAAGCTATACTGAAAGGTGTTGCTAAAATATTTAACAGCCCAAATTCATCCAGTGAGGCTGTAGGTGCTGCTGGGAACAAAGTATTCCTGGCTTTGTACTCTTGATGATGACATGATTTTTGAGTGTACCACCAAATTCAATTTTGGCTTGAGAATGAACTTATCTCTGTAGAGTGGGGTTGGAATTTGGAAAGCGATCAGCTGATCACTGTGACAGCAGAAGATCCAGCAGCACCTGAAGCTGTCCCCAACATCATTGGTTGCAAAAATGTATAGGGATGTGGGAACAGATGTGGCTGTCTTATCTTTTTGCTATTAATTTGCGTTGTATAGTATACATAAATTAGTTGTCATGTTCTACACACCATCATCTCACGCAGAGTTACCTCTTCTTACTGTGTTTCAGTCAGCAAGTGCAGAAGCTGACCAAGATGAGCTGATTGCAGTTCCATCTGCCAAGAAGCAATCAAGTATTGATTGATTTTTCTGTATATTTCATTGTTTAATATAGATCATGTCTTTCTTTTTATACAAAGTTTGGAAGTTCATCTTCTCAGTTGTCGTTGGTATCCAAACATGTAAATAAACCATTGCCAAATATTAATGAAAATTCCATATTGTACCGCACTCGGGTGGTTTTTCAAAAAACGCTATCTTTAGCGCCCTATAACTCGGAAACCATTAGGAATACAAGAAAAATGTCATCATTTCAATAATTTTGGTTGCAAATTTAATAAGCATTAATTATGTATGTAGTCAACTTTTACCTCCGACCAACGGTTCTCGAGATTTTAACGAAAAACCAAAAAAGTGCACTGTTTTCGCTAATTGCCGCTAGGTGCGTATAAATCAATGTGCAAAGTTTCAAAACTTTCCGATTTTTTCGGAGGTTAAATTTGTTTTGGCTGGACTATTTGCCCAATAAAACATATGCATGAAAATACACACAGTTGGCGAAATTGATTTAGCCGCACCTAAGTTATGCAATAGCATTTGCAAGTTACGGCGAAAAAGGAGTAAATAAGTAAAAACAGAGATTATTGCAATTAATATGTTTTTATTTTAAGACAATTTCAAGTTATTGTACACAAGTAATATCATTCTTGAGCTAAATAACAAATTCAAAGATGAACAACTCTATTCTAGAGCAAAATTGGTTTAAAGCATTCTTACAGAAGAAACTTAATCTCCTATAAATTTATACTTAAATTGAAAGAAAAAAGTAAAAATGTAACATTCATTTGTATTTATAACGGCAAAAAAATTGATATAGATTCTGCAATTTTTCAATTTCATTTGCTTCTCAGCTCTAGACTTGGAATATTACTACTCGTATATTAGTTGTTCGGGAAAGATTTACCTGTTGTCTTTAAAGCCACCATTAGTATTTGGTTTCAAATGATCCAATATTCACAACACACATCTTCCTTCCACAACAAACTTTCTAGAGGTATGAATAAGTGAACTTTTTACTCGATCATCTTATATCCTGTTCATATTTTCCCGATTCTTGTATTTTTGGTCCCTCTGAAATCCATATTTCATCGAATATTCTTTTCAACTTAACTGTTCTGTTTGCCTCTTCGAAACTAATTTATACTTTCAATTTTTTATTTTGTTTGATTTTGCATTAAACACAGGATAAAAATATCAAATTAATTGGACATTTCACAACTAACAATTTGTGCCCATTTGTTACTAAATGGACTTTTTTGACGCGAATACGTCGTGAATACTATGTCGAGTCGGAATTGTTTCGTCATTTTTCCTTCAAAGTAAAATTCCTTGATAGGCAAAATTTTAGTAATTAAGTGGTAAAGACTACTTTCAACGCGTCTTTACAGGGAGTGTGTCCGTTAGGGATTAGTTCCTTCATTGCGACTTAATCAAAATCCCAGTAAGGCACATTATACGCCAAAGTTACCACACATATTTCCTTTCATATTCCTATGCCTATCAAGGAAACTCGCATGTAACGGTTACGTATTGGCGCCTATGTCCATGATGATTTCGTTCTGACAATTCTTTAAACGTCAATGTGGAATCTCATAAAACGAGTTTAATAAAAAAAGTCTCCACCGCTCGGGACAGCTAATTCCTTTAAAAAAATATTAAATAAACTATTCCAATCAACCAGAAATTCAGTTTTCAAATAATACGTTTGATTTGCAAATTAGCAAAATGAATTGGCAAAAAGTTTTATAGATTCGTAATCACAAATTGACTATCTTCTGAGTATATCCTTACACATTAATGTCGATGGTTAGCTCATCAATTATTACATTCGTAATTTACTGTAACGAAATGAAAGATTTGCTCAATCTTACTTGGTATTCTTATAAAGATTTTGTTTAGTTTAACTCATATTACGGATGCGAAAAATGCAGTTATTGGCGGATACGAAAATTTAACGATGATTTTTGGAGGAATCAATTGTAAGAAGAGAGCAGATGCAGATTTTAGACGACGAGCTAAAGAAGATCATCACAAACAATCAACACGCTTTGAGAGGCTTTCGACTGGCATGATCAAAGATTTTGTTGTAGCCGACTCCACATTTATGTATTTCGACATTCTATATTATTTACTGTATTTACACATTACAACCTCTTATAATTTGGACCCCCGAAAAATATATTTGATTCTAAATGGTAGGGGTCTTTTAGTTGAATGTAATTGTCGTATGCTTTTTGAGATACACCGCACTGTAAGAACATTTGATTTTATAAAATTCTGGAAGTATGCCAAGTTTCGAACATTTTGAAAGCATATCGGTTTTATTATTCTTAAAGAATGTTTACCGAAAAGAATTTACAAGAATTTTCTTATTCTATCTTGTGTGGTTAGGATTCGTCAGAGTGTTGCGTACTTTTCTTTTCTTAGTATAGCTAAAATATTGATTGAAGACTTTTTTATTATACTGTATAAAGAAATTCATTTTTGGTCAGCATACAATAACAACTAATGTCTACAACCTTTGCCATCTAAGCGATCATGTCATTCGTTTTAGTCCTCTGCCAAACTTTTCTTCTTATAAAGCTGAGAACTATGTTGGTTTTTCGAAAACGTTTTTAGGCACATTATGGGCACATCTCGATTCTATGTTACTTTGATGGCACTACCAAGTAACCAAATTCCCAAACTAATACTTCAACAAAATCAACAGTGACTGAACTATACTTTCGTACGTCTGAGGTAAGTGCATTTAAAAGCCTGCATTCAGAATTCATACTGCAGTAGTGTGTTAAATACCAAGTAAAAGTGCAAAAAAAAAACGAATAGTAAAATAGAAAATCCAGCGATGCTTAAACATTTTTTTTTAAGATTTCGCTTTTATCCTTTGTATCGCATATTGACATTTTTCGGTCTTTTGAAGATAATATCCAACTCCTGCCAACTAGTATGTTGTACGATATATTTATACTTAAATTATTGTTAAAGAATAGCTTTCAATTAAATTTCATTATAATTGTCGCATCATTTTATACCTCTATCGAGAGTTGGTCACGACTGTAGTATTAAAATAACAATAATACTGTTCCACTTGTTGCAGTTTCCAATGGTGCTTTTCTAACCAGCTCTCGACTGAGGTGCAAAAAGCGCACCTAGCATTGGCCAAATTTATGTTAAACCAACTGTTTCACCTTGGGTTTCGAGCGCATTTCAGATTAGAAACTAGGTAGTAACGACGACTTCTAAAAACTACTATGAAGGTACGATATAGTCAAAACTACTATTCGGTAACATCCAAAGGCACAAAGTGTCAACAATGCCTTGAAATGACCGATATAGGCACTAACTGGGATTATTTCCTTCAAAGGACAATCATAGCGAACAAATTTGGGCAATCATGGCGGCTAAGAATTGCAAACTACTTTGAAGTTAAAAATATTCAAAATAGTAGTTTTGATTGATGTACTAAGCACAGATTTTTCATGTTTGAACATGCTATACTTGTTTGATAGTGCGAAATTTACTTTTTGCACAAAGTATAGAATATTCTATGAAAGAAAAAAAGACCTATTTTAGCTAAAGCCTGATATAATCGCAGGCGCGTGGTAGTTTAAGGGAGTATCAACACTACCTTTGCAGTAACGTTAGAATCGTTCATGTTTTATCACCATAGGATTCAAAATTTTCAATTAATATAATAATAATTAAACATATGCTGAAATACAATATTATCTTCATCGTATAAACACTTAACACATACATAATCATATTGCATAAACTCTTCGTATATCATACAGATAGCTATGAGCGTGAAAGAGAAAGATATTGGGTATCGGCAAGAGGATTGTTTGTTAATTTGAAACAATTCCAAATGTAACGTCGCGATTACGAAACTTTTTGAAAATTGTGACTAAGATTTTACGTTGCTGTTACGTCATTGCGACTATAAGTGTCATATTCTTAGTCGCACGTTAGGTATAATGTTTCGAAACCATTACTAAGCGGTGTCGCGGTAATGCCGTCACAAGGCAGTAACTACAACGTAACCCTTTCCATGCAATGACTACTTTGTTTCGTTGTCATTACTGAACGGCGTTGCTCCAAATTCGAACCTACGACGTAACCACAAAGTCGCTAATTCGAAACATTGGTTTCTTTGTAGACGCAACCTTAGGAATGGAAACGTATCCACGCCCAAAATATTCAACAAATTGTTAGTTGGGTTACTTCCTCAACTTCGTTAATCGTATGTTTGAGTCTTTCAAGATGTCTTTATATGTACCTATATAAATAACTTAACCAGCCGGTGTGTTCCCCTTTCATTCGATGCGACTTTGCAACTTTCTTTAATGATTGCAATTGTAACGGCTTCTGAGTTATGTTTCGCGATAGATTTTAATAAACGTTTATGCTACTGGCTACAGTTTGGTCTTAAATGGCTTGGAAATAATGTGGCAGCTAATCGTTTCCTATGCAAAATAATCCCTTCATCACAGTCTTTTGTTCTGAGGCAAATATTGAACACTCTTCGGATCGGTAAAAGCTTTGTGATGTTATTTGAATTCCAGAAACGACAAAATTAAATATACATGGGATAGACGAATAGCACAAAAAAAATCCGATCTCACGTTGTTGAATAATTTCTTTTCCCGCTGAGAGTTTTACTGTGCACTTTATCAAGTATTTATAGCACACTAAAAGGTTTTTAATTTCCTTCTGTGCACAGAAAAGTGCCAGATCCCCAGGGAAAATCAAGAGAGCAGCAAGACGACGGCTATGGTAAACTGCTTTTCAGGGAAATCGAGCAAGTGAATGAGATTCGAGTGAGAGTTTTCGTTCATTCACTGACCAAAAATCTATCCTTATGTTTGCTCAGTACTCAACGAAATCAAGTCGAAACTTTCATTTTTTGGATCATTTAGGTATTCCGAGGTGAGACACTATGCTCTAAAGTTCCTTGAGAAAATTGGTACTTGGTTCTTGAATTACAAAGTGTTCATTAAATTAATTTGAAACATGGTTTCAAGCAAAATAGTTTTGCTAGTACGTGTTACTGTCTACGATATATGTATAATGCTGTTAAATTAAATACAAGAAGTGGTTGTTTCAGCATGTCGTAATATGATTAGGAAGCAAGAGAGAATTGAGTCATTTTAACGTGTGTTGATAGAACTTAAAAAGCTCTATCAGAGAACTAATGCTAAGCAAATTATAAATTTGAATCGGACTTGAAGCAGAGATGTCAGGCGCGAAATTCTCCCGTAGATATAAAAAAAACTCTAGCGCACCTGAACCGCTAGAAACACTAATGTTCGAAGAACAGTAGAAGAATCGTGCAGGTTTTGAGTGCATACTCCACCACATGTGCTACTTATTACAGCCAAACTGTTTCAAATGCCACGTTTTACTTTGGTCTCAAGAATGCATTATAACTCATATGGTGGAAGGTTTCAGATATTACCATTGGCAGGAATTTCAACGTTTCTGAGAGCAAAACACGGGTTAATTATATTCGTTATCAGTTGCTTATTTCACATAATTTTGAAAGCAGCATCTCATATAACATCAATGAAGAAAATGCTCAGTGCCTGCAGCACTGTAACTGAAGTTGGTGTTTGGGGCTACGATCCGAAAAATTTGCAGAACTTTGGGAATTGAAACATCGGTTATTTATTTTCATTGTAAATGTTTCCGGTATGAATACTTACTGTAAGCATTTATTGATACAAAAGTAGCACAACCGACTCGTGCTGGCAACCTTCTGCCAGTATCAAAGCCAAGAATATATCACATCTGCTTCACGTTGTTATATTACATTCGAAGTTGTAGGAGTATAAAGATATTTAGGGTTACCTGTAGCGAGTTTTTTCAAATAATCGAAAGCTTAATATTTGCTGTTTATTGTCACTGCAATATCATAACCAATTGAAAATTCTACGATAAAACCGCTTAATAAAGATATTGCAATCAAACACAAAACCAACAATAGCTGGCAACCCTATCGAGGCTTTTCAGCCAAATTTGGCTTGAATAATGTCTATGATAGGTCCCATTAATTGTATGAAATTCGTATTGATTCCATGACTGCACTGGAAGTTATAGGGCAAAAAGTTTTATTTTCCTGAGCGAATTTTCAAAACCAAAGACACAAAAATTAACATAGCTGGCAACACCAATCAAATTTTTCAACCAAATTTCGACCAAACAGAGACTAGAGTAAGGTTCAGCTACTGTGTCAATTTCATGAAAATCTGGTAACTAATTCACATTCCATAGGGCAAAAAGCAGTTTTTTTTCTTTGTAATTTTTCAAGATGGCACCACTGGCACAGAGTTGCCCACAATTCAAAATCGCTTCTATCAGACCTGGTCCTACTTAAGTCCAATGCATTCTGTAAATTTCAGCTGTATGTGATTATTGGTTCGTGAGTTCCCGTGAACAGAAGTTTTTGATGCTAAAAATATAGGTTAACTGGGAGAGGGCTACCGTTCTTGTCTGACATTAAATTTTCAAAGTTTTACTTTAAACGTGTAGATTAAACATAAGATTTGTATACAGATTGGTTTTATTGTAAGAAACGGACATTTTTTTGAATATTCGATGGTTTGAATGTTTTCACTTCCAAATTTTTTTTTTCAAATTTAAGACACCAAAATTATCATAGCTGGCAGCTCCACCTGAAACGTGGTTTGAAAAATCTATAAATCTATTGAAATCTATCAAACGTGGTTTGAAAAAAGGTCCAGCTACTGTGTGAATTTCGTCAAAATCGAACGATTCAATCAGAATTTATAGGGCTAAAAGCAATTATCTTTTTTAGTGATTTCTCAAGATGGCACCACTGGCACAGAATCGCCTGCATTTCAAAATCACTTCTATCAGACCTGGTCCTATTTAAGATCAATACATTCTGCAAATTTCAATTAATTCTGCTCATCGGATCGTGAGTTTCCGTGAACAGAAGTTTTTGATACTAAAAATATAGGTAAATTGGGCAAGGGTTACCAGGCGTGCCCGTTATACCATATCAAATTTTTTTTATTGTCTATGTAAACAAAGCACATGATTTACATATGAGTTTTTTTTTTTGAAGAAGCGGCATTTTTTCAAGAGAGACGATGATTTGGAGGTTTTCACTTTCAGTGCCTGCCCTAGCTACAGGGTTGCCAGCACGCTCATTAAAAGCTTCACAAATTTACAACTAAATAATGCAAATATGTCCTGAAAATTTCGCAATGATTGAATAGCACTGTCAAAAGTTATCGCAATTTAAAAATTTTCAAATTTTCCCGTTCTCTTTTTAGGCACCCAGCGCACACATGGGGTTAAAAAATTCCAGAACATTATCCGATTTACATGTAAAACACGTTCGAAATTTATTTCATCAACTTTATTTTTGCGAAAATTATTTGTGTACGAAATAATAGGTATATTAAAAATATTACTTAAATGGCCGCCGGCGCCAAAATGTTAACAATAACTGACATTTAGTGAGACCTGGACCTATTCTGCATATACATCAATGTATCCTGAAAGTTTCAGCTCAATCAGATGGCGCGTTCCCGAGATTATCTCACTGAAATTTTTTGATGATATATATATATATATATATATATATATATATATATATATATATATATATATATATATATATATATATATATATATATATATATATATATATATATATATATATATATATATATATGGAAATATGAATTTTTGGCCGAATCGATTTTAATACTAATGTTCTTCGAACATTAGTAAAAATTAACATTCACCGGGAAATCCAGTGAATTTCATGTCGAAGGTTGTATATCATTGGCGAATTTAACGCTTTTGTATGTTTCTCTTGTTAGTATAGTTAATAGTAGGAAAATGCAGCTACTGTACAAAAATGTAAATAAATTTAGGAAAATTTCTACTATCTAAGAAATTTCTTTCTTCTCCGTTTGGCAACATTTGCTTGAGATCTTGTTGTAGAAGAGGTTGATATTTTTTGCTGTTTTCGCGCTTTATATGTGTAACACCTAGATACTAAATGAGTCTTTTTGCTTTTTTAAAACCTGGGCTTAGCTCAATCAACACAATTTTTTACGTGAGTATTATTATTTTTCACAAAATTATTTACTCGTACGAAAGTGATATTTGGTATAATAGTTTTAATTGAAAATCATTTCTTGGAAAATCAGTGTTTCTGGCGATTCCTTTAGTTTATTTTTTTTTTTATTCTTCATCACGAGGTGGCGAAAATGAATACAAAGTGGACTCCAAACAGGGCTTGATACAAACGTTTAAATTTTGGTGAATTTTTATTTTGTTAAATATTTTGATACAATAGTACGTAACCTCCTCATTTTGATACGTTGTATTGCTACTTCTCAAAGAATATTTTTTACACACCTTTTTAATCATAAAACTAGGCTATTTACACAAATAAACTAAAAACTATCTATTTTAGATATGTTTTTTTTTCACATAAACAATCTATTTTAGATCACTAGGTTTCATGAAGGAGCATCTGTAAGAGCATATTGTGTGTTTGAAACACTTTTTTGATTTTGATAAATGATTTTGTATGCTTTTTTTCAGTTTGTTTAAAAATCGCATACACTTTTAGATTTTGTATTGCTTTCCTTCAATACTCGTTTCATTTCAACCAAGTGTTGTTCTATTAACCTGGTGGGTGGACAAAAGGGACGTGGTGGCTGTCATACCACTGCAGAATTTTTTTTAGAATAATCACTAGATATTGGGCCCAACAAAAAGAACATGCAACCTTCATGCTTGTTAATGAAAGGCAACAATCGCTCTTGCAGACACTCCTCAATGTAAACCTGAGCATTGATTGTGCCTTCCACTATACAAATATTGCTCCATAGACCACATCGACCAATCGCCCGCTACACCAGTACTGTGTAGGAAATTTACTGGTTGTCTATTACTTAAATACTGTTTTCACTGCACCATTAGCTTCAGCAATTTAAAATTCATCGCCAGGGAATCGCCTAAAGTCCGCTTTGACGTAAGTCTCGTCATCTAAAATGATACTATCGGATTTCGTCACATATTGATCGTATAATTTTCGAGGCCTCGTTTTTGCTACTTTCTCCTTTTCTAGGATCAATTTGGAACTTTCAGCACCGTATATGTTTTCAGGCTGTAACTTTTCTTCATTTGATTGACCATTGACTTCAATGTACAAGCAACTACTGGCATATCTCGAACGGAAATATTAGTTTTGGTCTTGAACTTCCTTACAATTTTCTTTGGTAAGTCTGTGGGCTGCTAAAATTTTTAAATGAAAGGTTTCATAAGAAGTCTATATTTTGCACCAACTCCACATAACATTGTTTTTAAAAAGAAATTTAGTTTTACAATTAAAAAAATAGTATTTGGAAAGTGAAGTTTTAAGATCCTTTGAAAAACTGATTTCTGGATTTTCAACGTATTTGAAAATAATTGCTTCGTACTATTTCTTATATCAGCACCATGTTTCCAGTTAATGAGTTTCTGTATGATTGATTACTAATATAGTTTTCTGTCCTTTATATACAAGGTAACCATATGGCTTAAATATCTTTTTAAAATTTCAAGCCAAGCAATCAGCAAAATCATACCGGAAGTGTGTGGAGCTATTGTGGAACCATTGAAAGACTACATTGTGGTAAGTGAAACATTATTTTATTTGAAATTAAGTGTAGGTGATGCTGGATTATCAATACGGTGAACAGTTTCATCTCGCAAGTTTGAAGTTGCTGCTGGTTGGTATTGCATCGAATGCTCCAAATGTGATTCAGTTTCTGCTTTGGGCTGATACGGGGAAGTCGGAATATGTAGGCGAGTTGGAGTAGCTATAACGTGCATTATCGGCCAAGTGGCTAGTCAGCACGGTAGCTCTGTTATAAAACCCCGACCTTGCACGGACAAATATATTTGAAATGTCAGTCTGAATAGCACAGCGAACATTTTCATCATAATTCTGCAATTAACCAGCTACTAAATTATCGAAACGAGATGAATCATCCCCTACATTCACAGTGAACTGGAGAATTTCTAAAGCTTTATCAAGGCGCTGCTCTTCTGCTGTCTTTGTTTTTTTCGTTTTTGAAGGAACTTTAGATGAGGGTGGACTAGGGTGCTTTCGAACATTTTGATTTAACTCTAAACTGTCTTCTAAAAACGTATCCAACGTTACGCTAAGTTCCTCACATTGTGTCGTTTCCGTTGGTGCCTCAATCTGGCTACTCAACGCTTTCGGCATCTACAAAATAACAAAATCCATCATAAATCTATGTATTATCTAATCTGAGATAGTTTATAGGTTATTTTGTTTCAGATTCCAAAAACACAAGGAGAGTGGGCGAAAGTAGCTGACGAACTTAATATTAAATGGAACTTCTCACACTGCCTGGGAGCCCTCGGTGGAAAACACGTTCCAGTACAATGTCCCATGAAAAGTGGCAGTGAACTCATAAACTACAAAGGCTTTTCCAGCATTGTTCTTTTTGCTTTAGTTGATGCGAACTCTAACTTTCTGTTTCTAGACGTAGGCTGTCAAGGAAGGATATCTACCGTAGGAGTTTTTGGTGACACAGAGCTATATAATCAAATAAACCAAAAACGCTTGAACCTCCCTGAACCAATTCATCTAGACGGAAGAGAAGAAAAGCTGCCATTTTTCTTTTCATCGGAGATGAAGCATTTGCTATGACGGAAAATTTGCTAAAAGTTTATCCAGGGTACTACCCAAAGGGATCAAAACATGGAATTTTCAACTTTCGGCTTAGCAGAGCTCGTATAGTTGTTGAAAACGTCTTCGACATAGCTTCATATGTTTTTCGTGTATTCATTAAACCCTTGTTGTTACAGCCCGAAAAGGCCCCGCTTGTGGTATTAACAGTAACTTTTTTACATAATTTTTTGCACCGGCAACCAAACTGAGCTCAGTTTTACACTCCACGTGGAACATTCGACTCCGAAGAAGCAGGTATCGTAAAAAATGGGGCTTGGAGGGAAGTGAATAATAATGTAAATTCATTGCGCTCATTGAGACCAGTTGCACGTAGAACCAAGTCCACAGTGTCCAATATCAGAGACGAAATGGCTGACTATTTTTTGAATGAAGGAACATTATCATGGCAAAACGATTATGCTTAAGCGCCGGACACAATGATCCATTCCATTCCATTCAAGAATAAACGTCAAAGTTGGCGGCATAGAAAATGTACGAGACTGAACACATAAGGCTGGAATGGAATGGACGAGTTGACCAACTTTCAACTTTTCTGGATCAGAGTAGTATTATTATTAGTACTAAAAAAATTTTGCTGTGGTTTTTGTTTATACAAGGGTATAAAACTTATTAGCGTTCCAAATAACTATAGAAAATTGCTATCTATTTTAAAATAATCACGCAAAACGAAATTTTAAAACTACAAGTAAACTGTCGCACACTAAACGGAATGGAGACTATGTGTTCAGTTTGCTGGAATGGACATGAGCTGGAGAGTGCTAGATCGGAATGGAATGTGCTGGAGCATTGTGGCCTGCGCTTTAGTCAGACACTTTTTAAAATAAATGACAATGTAAATTTTTGCAGCTTGAACTAATTAAACCGCCACTAGGATGGAAACTGACGTTAGAGGTTTAACTCATCCTAAGTCGTGGCTCAGTTATTTAATGTGTACAACCTTCAGTCTAATTGGTATAAAAGGGCTAAAGAGTTGAACATGCAAATCGTTCGATGTGTCAAAATTATTACGAACCTGTTAGGGTCGTTTCAAAAGATTTACTTACTGTACTCAATGTAGATCTGGGCTATTGTTGCCCCACACAAACTGCATGCTATTGAACGCGCATCATGTGCCTACAAATATTCTCGAAATGAGTTATGCAATAAATTAAATATTTTTGAAATAAATTTTCTTTGCTTAACTTTACCAGTGCCGATGCTTTTTTTAATTTAATGTTTTCCCTCCTAAGCGCTGCCAGAAAATAATCCATCTTTTTGCAGTCCTCTATGCTTGCTCCGACTTGCTTTGCGATTTCCTCCCACGCATCGCGTTTCTTCATATTATGATAATGCTCCCCGTGCTGAGGATCCTTCAGAATGTCATATCGACGATATGCTTCAATAAATTGAAGAATATTCTCCTTATTCCACTCCATTATTTATGCACTGCACAACAATATTCACAAGTTAACGACTCAAACGTGAATGTTGAAAATCATGCAACGCGACTTGTGCAACGCAAGTTATCCAAATATGATTCCACAGCGTATCATACAACTCCTTTGATGCGACGGCAAGAAACCGCCAAATGACCGATCGAGTTTGCTGCGTTTCTTTGTATCATATTTTAATACGTAGCGAAGAAACGTTTGTCGTATCCACTGATACGCAATGGTGATACGATACGCAAAAATACAACATATGGATACCGGCCTTTACCTGTAGTAAAAATTAAAAGCTCACATCGCCTTCAAGTAACGCATGCAGACTGAAAATAAAATATTCTATGGGTGTCAACTTATTTTAGAGGGTACTGTTTATAATTCACGATGTTGTTCTATAAAAGGTTGATTAGTTTATTTCCTGTAAAATTTTTGCAAAACAATCCAAAGATAGTATGTGTAACCAACAAATATGTGGTGCTTTAATCAATTATCTGATATGCAGATTGTCTCATAGAGCACTGTTGTACTGCATGTATTCATTTTTCTTGTGACCCTCTCACTCATCTGGAGATCAAGAGCATCAAGACCAGAGCCTACAGGAGGCAAATATTTATTTATTCATAGATTGATTGATTGGTTGGGGGAGATAGGTTTTGCAAGAGTGGTATGGACAATATTGAAATAGATAGCCTAAAATTATTTTTGATGGCGACGATGAACATGTGAGCTGCACCTTTTTGGCTAATGGTCCGAAAGTCTGACCTTTCGGGGTTTTAATTATTTTGAAAATTGGATTTTTAGCAGAGCTTAGTTTCTCAGTTAGAATGGTTGTTAAGAAGACGAGAAAAGCGAAAGTGCCGTTTGTGAAAGTTGATGTGGATGATTAAATGTTCAGAAAGAAATGAAAAAATTATTTGATCAAGAGTATAAAATAAATATGTTTATTAGGAATTTAATATTTGGTGAATGAGTAGCTAATGGGCTACGAGCTATTCAAAAGGACGAGCTATGATCGTTAAAACCCAGGTCTTCGATAAAGTGATTGGTTTATAGGGTTAGAGTGCTCTATGACCCTAATGCAAGAGCGTTGTTGCTAAATTCAAGCACAGAGGGATATTTTTTGATTTTTGGTAAAAGTCACTATTCTGATTATAGTGACCATTAGCTTTATAGTGAAAGTAAGTGGCACTTTACAGGATACGACGTTCAAATTTTGCCAGTCTCTCAAGCTTACTTGAAGGGCCTTTGCTGCCTTGGTTGGGGTTGATCTGCAATGAAAATCGCAAAGAGGATAGGGCCTGTAACGGAGCGTTGAAGAATACCACAATATATCGTTTTATTTGAAGAAATTGAGTTGTGTACCAGGACCAAGAAGTGTATTTTAGAAGAAGCTTTGAATCATTTTGATCATATCAGCTGAAAACTTGTGCTATGATACATATCGTTTGTTTTATTATGTATCTTGTGTTAGAGATATTGAGAAAGCATAGGAATCTGTAATGCTTTTTCAAACAAGCTGTGGTTGATTGACCAGTCTAAAATTTGCCAAGGACATGTGTAGTTGGAAACTTGAGTAGCCTTGTGGGTAGAGCACAGGTTTCCTGTGAATGGAACCTCTGGTTCAAGTCCAGCTTCAATCCCTAGACCTGGCAAACGTTTGCAGTGGAATTACTTTAATTTACATGGGTAGTTGAATACTGAGCGCTGAGGCCAAATCGGACAGATGGGATAGTTTGCTTGCTTTCGATATGAGACTAAATTTTTCTCAAAATTAATCTTTCTAAATTGAGGACAAACGAAACTCGCCTGAAGTTGCTGACAACGTTTGGAGTTGTCTTTGTGAGGTCTGGTAGCATTTGTGATTTTCGTCATATATATAATGACAAATACTCAAAATTTTCGCCTGAACAACGATTTTTGAATAAAGTAAGCAATTTTATGTTAAAATTCGCGAAATTTTGAAATTCTTTTGGGCGGTAGCTCCAAAAATTGCCACTCTCATAACTCCCGATACCTTTATTGGATCTAAAAGAGATTCACAGAGTTGGTTGATCTTAACGTAAAATAAATATAACAGACATTTGGTTGCGATGTTAATGGCACGGGACATATTTGTTATTTTCGTATTGAAAGATGGCAATGCCTTAATTTTGTATGAATAATATACTATACTGAAAAATGTATTAAAAATATATATAACTGTGGAGACTTTTGCAGCCGGCAGCCTTCAAAATCTTTCTACTTTTATAACTTTTTACGCAGTCAAGAGATCAAGACGAACTTCGTAAGAAAGGATGGTTCAACCGTTTGAAATCTTGAACTAAGATAAATCTTGAACACTTGCGCTTTTATCTGAAAATAAGTCTTTCTAAGGGTTTACGGACTTTTATTATGAAACCAAATTAACTTTACTTACACTGTGAATTATGCGTTGTGGCTAAAATGAGTAGGTTTTCAGTTACTTTCAGGTTAAGTAAGAAGTTTGCTGTTTGATTAGATAATGTAAAACAAATGAGTTTTATTACTGATATTTTCTAATTTGGTAAAAACAGTTTCAAGGACGGAGTCAAAATGAGAAATGACCGAAATCACCAATGTCCTCACGAAACGTTTTATTTGAAAAATTGTTTTTCACACGAAAACGAGCACCTCTAAAATACAAAACTGCCGTCGACGTTAATCTCATCATGATCCCCCTACAACATGCCCAAATGTAGAAATGTACGTGCGAGGCTTAAGGGCATGTGTTAAAACCAACATTTTGCTATCGTGTACATAGAAAGACATTAATCAATTGCATCTTAGAGTTTTCACCTCCGGAAAGCCATTTTTCTTCTACGTTTTGGCATTGTTTTAAATGGGAGAAAACTTCATGTCATTAATCTCCGGATTTACGGTAAACTTTAAAACTTTTCAGATTTGTCAGAGTACGGGCGGACAGGTGAGTTTTAAGTGGAAGTCGTTTGATGTGCCTGAAAGTTTTCGTCGTTTTTGGTCTTGCAGACCGGTCGGAAGTCAAGTAAGAATTCGCAACTTTGCCGAAAGCAGTGACAAACACGAAACGAAATTTTCTTTTCTAGGCCGTCATTGTGCGTTACTCATAATGCTAACGTTGTTTTTGTACGCTCCTCTTTCATACTTCCACAGACTTTGCCTAGGTCGCACATTCACAGTGCACGTAATGATGACGAAATGAATAGGCAGGATAGTCTAGTCGGTCTCGGGTCAAAAGATAATTACTCGAAAGCGTTGGAGAGCTGACAGGAATTTTAATATAGTCGGATGAATAGATGTGCTCATGAAAAGCTGAGTCTAGGCAAACAGGAGAGTAATTTTTCTGAGGAAAGTCAATGGAAGGATAAAAACTTATCGGTTTCGAAAAGTGCTATTCATCGAAAAGAAACAGAATTTCAATGACTTTTGTGGCAATAGACGATTGGAGATGATTGAAAGTTCTTATTTTACTAAAGCTTTAGCTGCAATGTAATATGTACCTGCAAAAGATTTACTTAAGAGCTCCTTTAGTGTATACCGTGAAAGCATTTCCTCGTAGGTATTATTGGTTCTTTGTTCTATGGAAGGAAAATTGGAAGCATTTACAAAATTTCAGTCATGTTACTTTGCACAGCGGCATTCACAAACAATACATAAACATCTCTATAATACCATATGTCCCTCACTGTCCTTTAAATATAATTAAATGCGATTTAATTTCTACGAAATATTTAACTGTTCGCCTACAGCTTAGTATCTGGCTCAAAATTTAAGCTCTACTGTGAAAAGAACCAATTTAAATACATTTTATAGTGTGTTGCACTTCGAAAAGACTTCCACTAAAAAATGTAAATACAGTAAAATCAAATTAAAATAATCGGAAACAGCGAAATACCGAAAGATCCTATTAACTGACGTTACTCATTTTTGAATCACTCGAAATTTGTTCGTCTTTCGAAACAATATCCCGGAGCTGCGCTACATATTGAGCTTCAATATGCATCTAGACCATCAACGCATTCATCATGCTCTCACAGGCTTAGAAAAAAATGCATTGCCGGATGACTAGTGCAAATACTGTGGCTCCAGTATCGAAGCCAAAATTCCGGATCAGCATGTATGTCTTCAAGCAGACTTGAAAAGCTATTCACATTGAAATATGTAAAAGCCAAAACTCCTCGGGGTACAAACAATATGACTCATATCGGTTTAGATGGAACAAGGACGCTGCTCCGCTGTAAATTGCTGTTGGCCTGCAAGGGTCTATGACTCGGATACGAGTCAGTCAATTGCCAACTGAATCGGGACGGTCAGTCAAACCGATGAAATTTATGCTCGAATCGAACATCGTTGAAAAGTTTTCAGGATTAAAATCGCCGAGTGCAATGCAGGATGCCTCAAGCAAAGTATACATAGGCCTACTTCTGATACAGCATCATGCATAAACCAGCCCCCAAACGCAATACAAATTTTGATTTTTAACTGTTTGTACATGCTCGCATCTATGCGCATTGTATGCATGTATCCATGTTTGTATGTATGAGTAGTTCTCGATGTGAATGATTTCAGTCGTTTCGATGCACGTAATCCGTCTACTTACTGGAATTCAGTTGAAATGTGCTGAAAACTTGAAAGCGTAAATCGAAAATAGAAACTGAGCGGATTAAATTAGACTGAGAATAATTCAGAATGGATTCAATCTGGTTTAACAATTGAATACGAGCATTCAAATTAATCTCTACAATCGGATTATAATAATCGATGTGCAAAGTATTATCAATTGTAGTGTACGCTATCAGACAGGCTGAAGTTCAAATTAACTGGTTAATGTCCGATACGACTATCAAAAGTCCGAAATCAGAATTAATTTACATGAATCTATGAATATATACAAAAGTATTGGTTAAATGTTTCGAAAATCAATTAACAGAACTGAAATATCTAGATGCTAAGTAATATTTTTGATTATTTCACCCTATTTGGCATTCAGATAACGTGATAATTTATAAGTGTTTTAAATCATTACCCTGATGTGGTAATCAATACGCTTATTTCCGTAGCGCACGAACTTATCATCACTAAATTTAATATCTAGTATCTACAACGAAAGGAATATCCCACATTAAAGATAGTCACTTGAAAAAGAAATATCATTGTTATGTCTATACTGCATCCACATCCTTTGATTCAATATACACTGTATCAAAAAATTGCACGTACAGTACCCTTACTCCAATAAAAACTCTTCTATCTATTAAACAAAAAAAACTTTTTTCATTCTTTAAGTATTTATAAATTCTATACTGTTAAAGCTTTTTAGAGCAAAACAGTATTTTGTTATATTAGCTTTTACTGTCACAGTACAGCAAAAATATACTTAAAACAATTGCACGTACATAAAAAAATTGCACATACACACACGATTAACTTATGATCTCTTGTAAAAGAAAAGTAATGGTACTTAGTTTCCAGTGCAAATTTACACACTATCCTCATTTATTGAAGGTAGTAGTTGTAAATGCTCAATAGAGCAGTGCAGTAATTCTTTTTTTTTTAAATTCTGAAATAGGTGAAACACACCGCAATGTTCCTGTTGAAGTGAAGAAATGAATCGTAAATTTTAAGGAGGAAGGTAAAAGTTATGCTGAAGTTTCAAGGATCATTGGCACACCACGTTCGACCATGCAAACGGATATAAAAATGTTAAAAAGCAACAAAAGCTTTGCAATTGCCCAAGGAAGAGGTCGGAAGAAAATTTTAGCTGAGCATTTGGATAAAAAATTTAGAGAATTATTAAGAAGGATCCAAAAACAAGTGCTCCCAAAACAGCTGCAGACCTTAAAAGAAACGACGGAATATCTTTGAATGCCCAAACAGTGCGAAATTTTCTCCATAAAAAGTGTTACAAGGGATGCATTGCAAGAACACAACCGTTCATTTCGAGGAAAAATGTTGCCCGACGCTTTGAGTATGCCAGAGAGTATGTAAAAAAGTCAGACTAAATTTGGGAAACTGTTATTTTTGTAGATGAAAGTAAGTATAATCTTTTTGGCTCTGATGGGTGGCGATTTGTTCGGTAGAGAGTCAATCAGCGTTGGAGTCAAAAAATTTGGGACCCACTGAGAAACACGAAGGTGAAAATGTTATGGTTTGGAGAGCGATGGAAGCAAATGGCGTTGGAAATTTGGTATTTGTGGAAAGCACTATGCACAAGCATCAGTACTTAGAAATAATAAAGCCTAATTTAAGAGACAGTGCTTCGAAAATTGGAACGAGCGACGAAATTTCACTAGCACCTGACAATGATCCAAAATATTTCTCGCATCTAGTAAAAGAGTGGTTACTGTATAACGTGAAATCTGTGCTTCCTCAGCCACCCCAATCACCAGACCTTAATTCCATTGAATATCTTTGGGATGTTTTCGAAAAAAAAGTGCGGGAACATCATATTATAAGCCGAGCTGACCTCAAGGAGGTTATTTGAGAAAAGTGGGAAAAAATAGCACCTGAAATTACTAGAAAATTAGCTCATTCAATGAACAATTGCTTAAAGGATGTAACTTCAGCGAAAAGACACCACGCACGCTATTAGAAGTAGAAAAAGTAATTAATTTTCTGAATGTATGTGGAAATTTTTGATGTACGTGCAATTTATTGACTTGAATTATAGCTTAATTTTCAAAATTAACATTAAT
The DNA here is from genome assembly GCA_963978885.1 of Nemotelus pantherinus. NCBI lineage: Eukaryota > Metazoa > Arthropoda > Insecta > Diptera > Stratiomyidae > Nemotelus > Nemotelus pantherinus. The sequence goes on from OZ022265.1 coordinate 106,634,965, forward strand.
ATTACGGAAAGCTTTTTTGTTTCAGATAGTTTCAGTTGTGTAGAACTCATGAAATTAATAAAAATGACGAAAATTTTGTTTATTTAAAATATAAATGAGTTTTAATTTATGATAAGGTGGTGTACGTGCAATTTTTTGATGCAGTGTATTTGAATTGAATTTCACGCGAAGCATTGGCGATCAGAGGCTTTAATGTAGATCAATAAGAGCAGTATTTGCATAAAAATAAACGAAGATGCGTATAGTGCCTCCTTTTGGTCTAATGGACTTAAAAAGTTATATACACTCTTCACATCATCTGAAGGCAAACTCTAGCTCACACAACCTGTAACTACGCAAGAATTGCTATCATCACAAAACTCGAACGTTTTTTTTGCAGTATTTTATCCTGAAAATGACAATTTTTCGACTGTGAAGCACCTCAGTGAATCCATATGTTCACATCAAACAACTTTCTTTTCATGAAAAGTCGTGAAGATGAAATTACTCTTATGTGACTTCATGTTCTATCAACTGATGTCGAAAATCTTGAATGTGATGAAATTTATACTTCAAAGTTTTATATCATTTTTCGAAAGTGAAGAATATGTCCTTTGCTTTAGAAATATGATGTTAGGTCGTCCCTCAACACGTTCCAACATAAATAACTAATGCACACAATTTGTTCAGATGTAGTAACCTGCGCTTCTGCATGGAATGAGAAGCGACAACTGGATGATGGCGCGGCAAACACATGCACACCTTAGATGTAAATTGTGTCACATAGCATTGCAGAAATACATGTGCTTTTCCTATCATGTACGGTTAGCAGTATTGTTTGAAAATATTTGAATGCTTCAATTTTCTCAATAAATCGTCCACCTATAAGTTTTTCTTCAAATTTATAGCTTTCTTCTCTGTTTTATATAGAAATGTAAAAAGAGATATCCCTTTTTATACAAAAAATAAGATATTTCTATAAATTAAATAAAGCTGCTTTAACATCAAGAATAATGTTTTGACCATTTTCACTAATGGTTTACCATTAATGAAAACTTTTTCATGATTAGAAAATCAAACTCAAATGATAAATGAAGCTGCACTATACTTTTACCGTTGGTTCCCATGATATAATAAACTCAGATGTGCATTGAGGTAGACATACTCATTAGCCCTCCTGAAGTGCACTGGTTATGGTATCTCCAAAGAAGAACTTCACCAGTTTTTTTTTTTAACTAGAAAAGTTTCCCTATTACAAATTTCCCAACATGAATAGCGTCAGAATTTTTGATCTAAATGTGAAAATTGTAGTGTGGTGTAGTTTGCATTCTTATGAGAACTGCGTAAGCAGTGGAAATCAATGTAATACATTAAGATAGGGGTCAGTTTCAGAAAAAGTCAGTTAATAATGGGGACGCGTTTCCGTACTCGCCAGGCATCAGTAATTGAGCGCTTCTATGTGAAAAATGTCGGATATTATGACGAAAAAAGAAAAAGTACGTCCGAAGACGACTTTGAAGAATAGCTCTGTGAAAAATGGAAAAAAGTGATAGTGAAGTTGAACTATCGGAAAATGTAAACTACCACATAAGAAGCAAGATAGCGTGATTGACCTAGATACCTGCGCGTAAAGGGTGAATTTCGAGTGTCCCGAAAGATACTTCAAAATCGAAGTAAGTACCGTAGATGTATTTATACCGCAACTCCAATGGGTCGAGTGATTTTAGTGAAAACTCCATTAGAAGCTTGCAGTTCACTCTTCGACGAAGATATTTTGGAAATTATTTTCAATAAGCACCAGCACAAACCACATCGCCAAACAATAGGTTTGTTTGAGCTAAAAGCGACTGCAGGATTATTGTATTTTGAATCTTAAGGTCACTTTATGGCATGTCAATATTTAGAACAATAATATCTGACAAAAGATTCAAAGTTTAAATTCTATGTTTGCGGTTCGGTGATAAAACCATTCGTTGGCAAGAAAATTCGCAAATTAATTTGCATACATCAAAGAAATTTAGGATGAAATTGTCGCTAATTTGAAAAATATTCAGGATTTACAATAGATATATAGTGGAATTGTTCTTGCGGGATGATTAAAATTGAAAATTTTTAATGAAACAATTTTTTTTTACTAAGTGGTTTCGAAAGTATGCGCTGATTCTCATCAGACACCAGCTCACAGTGCATACTTGACTGATGTGACCACTTGCAGTTGGAAATCATTAATTTTTAATTACGTTAGTTATTACAAATTTTAACATTTCCGACTTATATCCATCGACATAATTTACTCATAAAGGTTATTGATTTGTGATCATGGTTCCCTTCTTGTCTATAAATCAGCATAGACAACGTATATCGTATAAAGCAACAAAACACGTCTTCTCAAGTAAACACACAGAATTTAGTAAAAGTTTGTAAATAAACTAAAGATCGAATTCATTGATTTCCACTCAAATCATACTTCTCACAAAGAAAATTGACAAAAACTTGGGTAAAGGAGGTGCAAAGTGTCATAAGAAACCTTTTCGTGATAAATTTGCTCATTTTTTGCCCAAGATCCTTGCGAAAGGCGATGCTACATTTACTTGTGCCTCAAGAATGCTGACTTTAAAAATTAAAAAACTATATGCTGGCTTACGCGTAAAAATTATTTTTCCTCTTGGTCTTTTTCCTGAAATAGAAAAGCATTCCAAATAAATGCTTTTGAAAACTTTCCATTATCTTAGCTACAACAACCTTCTAAAAGGTAATAAATTCTCAACAATATATTCTCATAGTTTCGTTAAGTTTTTAAATTCATTCTAATACTTGAGTGGTCAAATGAGCAAGCAGCAGGATTCAAAAGCATTTTTCTCAGAACACCTTTTTTCATTTCACACTTTCTTATTTTAAGTTTCTCACATTTAATTCTTTCAAGATTAAATTTAAACTGAATTTAGGACAGTATCATGGCTAATTTCTATTCCTTAAGAGCTATATAATAATTTCCAAAACTGTTACTCTATTTGTTCAAATATATCCCCGAAAATGCGTTTTTCATTTTCCCCTATCAGAGTATGGTTCATATAAAAAAATATACTTTCAAGAAATCTTTAAACCAAATAGATTTCAAATAGAAGCTTGGGCATCCAAGGTGTACAGAATAACAAATTACGATGAGAATTTTGGATGAGCGGCGACTTATATCAGTGACGGCTCGTAACATAAAAATTTGGGTCGGCCAAAAGGGAAGCTATATTTTATAACATTTAATTTTTAGTAACTATTTACATGGTCTCATAGGAATTAAAAGTGTCATAGTACTTTTCAAAGAGAAAACAACAAATCAAAGTTGATTTTTTTCCCAAAAGGATATACAAAGCAATAATACTTTGTATATTTAATCTTTTATTTGAATTACCGTGATATCATTGATTATTTCAGCTCGAAAGTTATAATTTATCTTTAATTAATTTTTGTAACACTGCTATTAATGACAATCGTACATTATTCCTTATGCAAACTTTTAAGCATATCAAGTTAAAAACAAACTTGCAATTGAAACTTTAAATTATCTTTCCCTGTCGAACTAAATCGATAATTAGGTTTTAAAATTAAAGCGCACACCAAAAATTGTTCATTAGGGACTACACGAATATACCACGAATATTAATCATAAATTCTACGCATGAATTTATCAAGTTTTCCTTTCGATTAAGTTTCTCATATTTTTCCATTAAATTATTTTCCTTGTGAATTAATTCGTCTATAAAAAGATGATTTACGGTAGCATCTTTTTACCTGCATTATTTCAGTTTTTCCATTACCACCTCTTCAATAAAACACATTTTCGAAAAACCGTTTTCGCACTGACAAATCAAATCTATACAATAGCCGCAGTCTCCTAATCAAAGCAAAAAACCAATTCAAAAAGCATATTTTTTTTCTATTTTACTACTACCATCGTCTTATTACCCTACCAAACACTAAGCATTCTTCATACAATGCTATTTTACATGTCTTGAGAAACATAAAGCATCTTAACATTGACATGTACGATGCCTTTTGCTTTTAAGCAGAGCTGAAGCAGTTGGCGGCTGGCCGCTGGCAATTTTTACCATTTTTGCTTTACCCGGTCTGTATATCAGTACGAAATTTGATACAAAACACCTAACTAAATAGCTAGTATTGAAATGAAGCATAGAATGGAGGTTGCCTGAGAAGCTTTGAGTTGCTTAGACTGTAGTCAGACTCGGCCAGTTTACTATGGGCCGCAATTTCGGCCGTGCCTTCGATTGTCGCTTATACTTGCTGGATATGATACGGCCACCGTTTGGTTGATGCATTGCAGTCGTATGTACATACATTGATATAAAAGTATAGAGGATATGCGAATAGCATATACGTATACTGTCCGTGACTGTTGCCAGAAACAATTGTATTAATATGGGTGAGAATGCAGTGTTCTGACAATCTCAGGTGTTCCAGCATCGTTCCAGTTACTGGGACTGTCAATTTTTGTTTCATAAAATCGATTGTCTTCAAGCCGCGCATTTATAAAACGCTTTATAATTCGTGATCGGGAGCTGCATTCAAAAAAATATTGCATTTAGTGTCGTGCGCATATGAGTGGCAGTGTCGAGTGATTATTTCATTAAGCTAATGTGTATACAGAATTAGGTAAAGCAGGTTTTATGTTGTGCGGTTTGGTTGTGGTGAAAGAAAATAAAGTTAATGAGTGAACGGTTTAATATTTTTAAAATATAGCTTTTGTTAGAGAATGCGTGAAGTGTTTAAATTTCAAATACGCCTGTTTATTTTGTTTGCGTGAATGATAGCTTGGCAATTGTCGCGAGAACGAAAACATCACCCGGTTTGTTTATATTTTAAGCAGTGTGACATGTTGACTTTGTAAGTAGGTCAAAGCGGGTACTAAACTAAATAATGAAAGGGGGCATTTTCAGCATATGCTCAGGTACATGAAAATAGAAAATGAAATAGTAAAATTGTAGTTTCTGAAGCCAATAAATAACAGTTAATTATGTAACGAGCATTGTAAATCTGCCATAGCCGGTCCCAAGCCCGGTTGAGAAAAGAGGAGGGAGGTGCGAAGCTGTGAGAATAGCTGAGTTTTTGCACCTCTATCGCAAATATGTGCAAATATATACATAAATAAATATAAATATATATACATATATATATATATATATATATATATATATATATATATATATATATATATATATATACATATATATATATATATATATATATATATATATATATATATATATATATGTATATATATATATATATATATATATATATATATATATATATATATATATATATATATATATATATATATACATATGCATATACATATACACTTATGTATATATACATTTTTATGTATATAGATATACATATATATATATATATATATATATATATATATATATATATATATATATATATATATATATATATATATATATATATATATATATATTTATATATATATATATTTATATATATATATATATATATATTTATATATATATATATATATATATATATATATATATATATATATATATATATATATTTATATATATATATATATATATATATATATATATATATATATGTATATATATATATATATATATATATATATATATATATATATATATATATATTTATATTATATATATATATATAGATATGCAAAGATCATGCACACGTAAATGTATTGTAATGTCCTTTAGTACTCTTATAAATGGTCTATATTTAAATGAATGTTTTGAAATTGTTGTTTGCAGGATATGTATTCAAAATCGTAGCCTTAACTGTCTTGGATACCGCAATTGCATCATTATGAAAAGTGCAAATTGCATTAGTAAGTGGAAGTGATAAATGTTCTGGGGAATAAGTTATATTGTGTTTTTTCCCCAGATAATGGAAACTACGATTGAATTTTTAAAATATTTTACAATCTGCTGTATTTGAAATTAACTAGCAAAAACTTACGCGAAATCATATTGAAGGAAAATCATATTGAAGATTCTAATAGGTCTGTTCACGTACCTGAATCTATTATAATATAGGTGCGTTTTTTTGCACACCCGAGCAGATCAATATCTGTTAAGTGTATTGAATACAACAACAAAATTGTTATTGTATTCAATATACTTAACAAATTTGGATCTGCTCGGGTGTGCAAAAAAACGCACCTTATATTAAAATAGATTCACAGCAAGTCGTTTTAGCACTCTTGCTGCCACCCAAATTTTGCCACAGAAAGAAGCCAGCTGCAAAAATATGTTGCTGCTGCAGTACGCGAACAGATCTAATCTCTCACATATTTTCGAATGTAACTATTCTCTATGCTTCTAAATAATAACCCGGATTATATTATGAATTAAATTATCCAAGGGAAGCCGTAAATCCGCCAACGCCGGTCCCAAGCCCGGTTGCAAAAGGAGGAGGGGGGCTGGTAACTTAAGATTTGGTTCTGTGGTAAGATTCGTATTTTAAAATGCATTTTAACTATTCTGAGTTTATGGTTGATAAATGATTTGAACAGAAGTTATTATTATCAATAACATTGGTTTATAAATTTAATAACGCGCACTGATTTGTGTTGCATTTTCTCGGGATAAAATTCAAATATTTATTCAAATCATCGATTCATTTTCTTTTATTTGAATTCATCACAAATGTTAATAAATAAAATTTCCACGTATTTCATCATTAACCGTTCATAGATATTGTGAATGTATTTTGCTATTAAATTCTTCCAGTTAAATCGAAACACCATTTTAATATATTTAAAATATATTGGCCCCTTTAATTATACGAAATCGTATAATCACTACACCTTTGTATTTTTATGCCAGTTGCATGGATTCACTACTACTATCAAACAATCCAAAAAATGGCAACAAAAATTTCGCTATGCCCATATCCTCTATACTTTTATATCAATGTGTACATACATATGATTGAATGCTTGAGTGTATGAATGTTGAGTGTAGATTTTCAGGACTGTTGACTGGCCGTCGTCGTATGAAAGATGTATATGCTGGATAAATTGTTCATTCATTGTTCATACACAAATCAAAATTGAAACAGCATTGAAATCGAAGCAGACGAAACGCAACGAGTTGTTTGCCCGTTTAGACTCGACTGTTTCGATCTGTTTCCTATTTAAATCTGGGTTTTTAGACGTAGCTGATGACAAATTAAAGATTCTTCTGAGGTAGATATGGGTGAGAGAAATTAATGTGTAGTAGTTAACTACTTAATATTTTGGGGTGTCATTAGTCAATTATTTTGGTACGGCCGGGCCGACCCTGCCGCCCCTGACGAGCCGTCACTGACTTATATATACAATATTTTCAGGCTAAAAGCTTAAAAAAATCCGTATATGTAGATATTTGAATATATATAAAATATTCTCCAAATTCGAGTGCATTGCCAAAAAAATTCTGAAAGTTACAAACAATTTTACTCCTTCACTGTATCTATCTCGTAAGCCATACCATTCGATGCTATTCATCCATTTTTTACTAAGCAGCAGAGTCGGGTACAAAGCTTTTTGCCGTAACATACGAACCTTTACTTACGAAAAAATTTGTACGTATGCTATTTGTTATCGATAGATTCAGTAAAGTTTTATTTGGATTTACTAGCCTCACACAAAAATCTTATATCTACCTTCTAAAACCTACAAGTGTCTTTGCACTTTACTAAATGAAAATTTAAATGGCAAAACGCACTATCTAATCAAATCCCCTCATGTGTTGTATTCTGGTTTTCTTTATTTCTAAAGAATCTAAATCAAATGGAACAAAAGTGTAAGTTTGGATTATTTCAATCACATACACAGCTTCAATTCTGATGAAAAAACTTTACTCCGAAAATATATATCCAGATAGCTCTAAACTCTCAAGAAACCTGTGTTAGAACAAAGTATCTTTCGATATTAGAGAATTTATGTTCGTTGTTTTCGGATTGAAGGTTTAACTTGAAAACGAAAATGAAAATCTATCGACGCGATTTACAAAACGATAGATTTGTTACCTGGAAACAGCACTGTAGACGACGTGAAAGCCAAATATTACGAGTAGGTGTTTAGAGTTGAAATGAAAACCAAATATTCAGTTAATCGTGAATTCAGTAATGCAACAAAATCATATTCAAATCATCTGCACCTTTTCAACTATTCTTGTTACATACTTTGCTCAAAATAAGTAATTTAATTACAACTTTAAACATCTGCAGACGTATAAAGTGCTCAATATTTAATTAAACATAGACCTGATTAGAGCCTTCAAAAATATGAAATATATTTAATTTTCATACAGCATCATCCTGAACTTTGTTCTTTGCCAGGAATAATCAGCGACAGTTTGACAATTAAAATTTTCTTCGAAACAAATGAAAATTTGATATTATTTGAATTTACGAAATATGCAGGAAATTAACAGTCATTAGAATCAACATAAAATCAGAATTTTAGCCATCTCTTTCACAACTCTCATCAGAAAGAAAACCCATCATGGAATCTTGACTTCTTGCCCGGGTGTCTATTTTTGTGCATACTTAGTAACTAATCATTCGAAGTAATAATGAAATGTCAAATCAGCTATTGCCGACACAAAGCACTTCATCGAATCGAAATCTTACAACAGTAGCGACACTCCTACGACATATTTTCTAGCACTCATTTTGTCTTCTGTTATTGCTCATTAAAAGTTCGTCTGAACGACCTGATAGGAAAAGTAGAAAAGTACTTGAAAGTATAATTTTCAATTTGATCGTGTTACCGTGGTTTTTGTCGACTCGTAACAAGACGATATAACTTATGAATTTTGCTCATAGCATCATTATCGAAAGCAAAAAGATTATGTTAACGTTCTGAAAATAATTTGATTTCACTCTAAGTAGAAAGAAATTATTAAGGTATTTATTTATCAAATTTCAATTTATCGTGTTTGATATATTAGAACAATTGAACTGACGGGAGGTTCTTTTGTTAAAGTTCAATCGAGCCCGCGGGAAAGCATTTGTCAAAATTAAATCGATTTTGGGTTGAAAAACTTAAGTATCGAAGCTAGAAGATTCAAAAACGATCTACTTAATCCAATCAAAGGCGTTTGATGTTGTAAATAATAAGCTGTGCAAAAATTTCTGGACATTGTCAAAACTCAAACTCATCATATTTGCTTTCTTTCCTAATGGAATATATTTCACAAACCCGAAAAAAATTCAATAGAAGGATCTAAGTCTTCGGTGATAATAAATTACTAAACATTCAGTGATAATAAATTACTAAATATTCAGTGATTTATAATAATATTATAAATGGTTTATAATAATATTATAAACCATTTTTGCTCAATACACTTTTCCATGAATTTGAACTTGCGTTTCGTTAGCTGTAACTGCTTACATATATCTCTACCAGTCGTCCATTTGCTAGTGATGTGTGCATCACTCGAAATCATTAACAACAACATAAAATGCTTGAAAATGCTCACCCTTGTGGAATGGTACAACAACACGTCCCATTGGATATGAGCCAGGTTCTAAGGCAGCTTATGCAATTGATACACTAATATCACCGGCTGGTACATAGAAGAAAACCCACATTGTAAGAAATACCAACAAGAGCTGACTCCTCAATCACTTTATCTGCATTCACCTCAACATTTTCAACAATAACAAGATTGGCCGCAATGTCAGCCACACGGCTGCCTTTCTTTACTATTTTCGGACCATTTAACTAACACTGTGTTTCGTACCAACAACAACTCACGGACTTCCTCCTTTCCCATCAAATTCATTCTTCTGCTGTAGATTATTATTTATCGTATTGACTTTAGCCGAGACAATAAACAAATACGTGGCTGCTAAGCATGGTTCCAAAATTTCTTTTCTGAAAAAAATAACAGATGCCTGACAACAACCAAAATCAGGGTTTGGCATTGCTTCCTATAACAACCTAAGCTGTTCTTAATGAGATGCAACGGAAAGACTTTCAGTCTCCTGTCATTTTGGTTAAAAGTCCTTGGGATTCCTCGGAAAGAATTTTGTTCGAAAGGATGAAGGAGATACAGCACTCAAATTTGTATTACCAAAATATCCATGACTCAAGGGGCGAAACTGATATTTAAGCTTCAGGTGATATAGTTTGTTAAACCTTAGTATTTTACTCATACATTTTGTAACTTCTTGAGGAGCGTCTTTCCTCTGGAAAGCGTGATAAAACGAATCGTTTAGAGGATCCCCTCTCATGTATAAGTCAATCAGCTTCTCCATGGTCTTCAATATGAAAGATATGAGACTTTTTGTAAGGAATCGGTTTATTGCTACCCGTATGAATGAACCCAACCCACGCTAGTCTCCACAGTTTTGGTATATAGCTGAGTTTAAAATTCGCTCCAAATATGTGTACCAGAATAGTTTTTAACTAACCCAGTGCTTTGTAGTGGAACTGGGTAAATTACGCCTGGTCCTGGTGATCTAAAGAGTTTTACGGAGTTTTTTTTAACCTTTTGAAACGTGATAATTTGTGTAATCAGAGTTAAATGAGGTGTTCGATCAGGACGTTCCTCTTTCTTCTCAGCTTTATCGCAAATTTGCACCCTGGAAAGTGTGTTCGAATCAGAGCTTCCAGTGTGTCTCCAAAGATGGTTGTCATTCTTCCGTATGGAGTCCTAAGTAGTCCTATATGCCGTTGGTAACCTTTGGACGAAGCATTCTGTATCCTGGTAGTCTATGGGATGCTATTGAAATTTTCGCAGAAGGCGCTTCAAGCCTCTCTTTTTAGTGTAGTTATCGTAGTTCTCAGTACAGTTATGGTGGCATGATTCAAGAATTATTCTTGTACCTTTGTCCACAGTATCCTCCAATGCTGCCATTAAGACCATTTTGATAGACTTCGATGTGACCAGAAAACCAAGCTTCTGCTAGGACTTCCCACTTCTGCACCTAATGCACTTCACTGTTTTACACCAATGGAAGATTTAGTCAACTGTCAGGAATGTTCGCATGGTGTCCTAGCTAAATTACTGGTTTGTAGGAATTCTAAGAGTGATTCACCTTTAGCTTTGGCGGGACTGAGTCCAATAGTCAGCATTTGGCTCTCCCTTCTACAGTTGTCTACGAGTCTCTCGATGTTGTCCCTCGATGCTAGGACTTGGTCATCATCCCCTGGGAAGTAGGCTGAGGTAAATATTGCCTCTGCTGTTGCTTTTTTGATGGGAAGCTGTACTTGGACCACCACTGTGCCCCTATTGGTGTATTTTAGCATTAGACGAAAATTAATATTTGTAGAAGAAAGTTAATATTTGTGTTGATTACTATCACCGTCCTAGAGTTTTCTTCCCCTGCGCCTAGATTAGCTCACTATTTTTTGTATGTAGCGTCATGTAATAGGCACATTAGGCTAACCTGTTGCAAACTTCCTTCAACGCTTTAGAAATCTCATTCCTTTTCTTCTATTGGCTGGGAACAGCAGGGACCTGGTGTTGCCTCCATGTAGGTCTACTACCCTTTATATTAATATTTGGAGTGACTGCTGTGACTCTTTCACGGCTGGGTTTTTAACGGTCAACTTAACCGTCCGTTAGGTCTGTCGTAAAGACTAGCATGACGCACCTACCTTTGTTTTCTCTGACAATGACTTTCTAGAACTTTTCGTTGAGTCCCCTGCGTTAGGGAAGTATCCAACAAGGGTCTTACGGTTGGCAATCAAAGATTTCACCGTGGCCCATAGGTTGAACCCTTATCTTTTGGGCATCGACTCCTCGCTATCTACTCTGTTGTTGGTTTGTCCTTACAGTGAAGAGACACATCACCATCACCTACTTTGTTGGTGATACTGGGAAAGTGCGAGGAAACGGTTTTCTATATATCTCCCAGCATCATCTTCTCAAGGACATTTTGAATCCTGCCCATTTGATCAATCGTTAGAAGATCTTGAGGAAAGTCCTTTGATATGGCCACCATTTTTACACCCTGCAAAGCTCCGCTGTATGTTAGATTTTGCTGTCTTTTACTGGGTTGAGAATGTTTTGGGGTCACATCGGTGTTCCATACTTTCTTTGGCTGCCTGTCCTCAGAAGTTCAATTCTCAGGCCTGTGTCTTTTTCTACTGGCCAGAAGGACCTCTAGTAGGATTGCCTTTCTTTTAGCTTTTTTTGTAGACATACTTTTTCTCTTGAGGATGTTCTCGCGCTTTCTGGCTGAGGCGCTCATATTTTTATATGTTGGAACCTCTTTTGATGGTTTTTGCAAAGTCTTGCTCAGTGCTTCCACGCTTCGCCAGAGTTCTTCCGCGATTTGTAGGAAGGATTTGCCATTAGAGTTTGCCTCTTACAGTTTGTAGGGAGGATTTGCTATCAATGGTTAAGGTGGAGGCTTCGAGAGCCTGTGCCACTTTCCTCTCTTTCGGTATGCATCTTCTTCTTTGCGAATCTGGCTTGAATTTTTTGTCCTTGCTTTGTCCACCTTTAAGCTTTGGCTTGGAGCTATACCTAGCTCATCTCATAGTTTGGCCTTTCTTGGATCTTTGTCTTTTGAAATTCTTTTGGCCTCAACAGCTTCTTTAATCACCTCGAAAATTCACTGGAAAGCACTGGAACTCCACCGTTTGAAGGCTCTGGGGTCTTTAGGTTTGGAGCATTTAAGGCAGCCTCCTCTCGATTTTGATCTCACGAGAAATAGAAAAGATCAGACCTTTTTTTTTTTTTACTCTTAATATACTTTTCATTATTTTCGTTGTACATTCAGTAGATGCATTTTTATCTGCTGGATATGACTATTAAATAAATCAATAGCAATACAATAACTAATCAATAAACTATGGTTCACGTAAATGAATAATATCTTGCTAAAAAATATTCATGCATAAAAATCCCCTGCTATATTTGAATTTTATACTCAGACCGGTTCGATACTATGAAATAAACTCAACCAGCTATTGTTGATACTATTACGCTAGTTCAATCTATTTGTGCCCTTCCATTATTTACACCTTCATTTCATTAGTTATCTATAAAATACCATCTCTACATCCTGATGGTATGGCGCTCTGCATATTTAGATAAACATTTTATGATGCAACATAAAGGACTCCATATAGAGATGCTGGGCTGTCATTAAATTCTATAGACCCACAAAAACTGCTATCATATCCTCGAAATTGGATCCTTAAAGATCAAGCTATTACATTAAACGCGCAAGATTGAGTTTGGCTTGTTAGCGAAGCGAGCTACTTCTTGCCATTAACGAAGGGATGATGATGTAGGCGTCCACGAAGCACCATAAATGCTTTATACGTGCATTACTTTACCGTGCATCTGATAAGTTTCAGTAGATTTTGTTTACCTAACGACTACTGTGAACTATAGTCTTTGAAAATTTAGGAACTAATTAATGAAAATGATCCATCGAGCCATTGAACATCACCATGTTCACAAAAATAGTTACTCTACATAGCTTTAGCGTGCATTTCACTTTAATAGAACGTTTTCCTTAAATAACATACACAGTCCCCATAGATTAAATTGATTTTTGCCAACTTTAGTCCCAAAGCTTTTTCTCTCGCCCAAAGCGCATAAGTAAACAAATGTGAAAAGATGATCCGAATGAGATTTTCCACTGGACCCACAGATATAAATTTCCATTTTCCGGCTTTCGAGGTAAATTATAGACTCGGCGATAAGAAGGTTCGTGGTGGATGTATGTACGTACTCATAATACATTCTGACAAAAAAAAAAATTCGAGAAGCATCAAACATCATGTCCAAAAAAAAAAATATTTTTTTCTACCAGAGACAGACATCAATATTGCCTGTGAGTTTAACGGTTAAACATTCCGTCTACGAAATTTCCAGCATATTAAATTTTCAACGACACTTTACTTTCAGCAACTTCTGTCTCTCAGTCAGCGTGACGATGAAAAATACTTTCTTCGCTTAATGATTTTAGTCTAGTGAAATTTTGAAAGACCATTGCTAAGAAAATAATTCTTGAAATATAGAACGAGACTAAAAGCATTCTTAAGATGTTTCATTTCGAGGTTCTAGTTAAATTTCATTGATATCACTTGAATTATTTTCTGATTATTTTTAATTAGTTCTCATAATTATTAATGCTTTATTATTTTCAAAGCTTATGCTTATTAACACTCTATTGTTTTCTCTATAAATAATATAAGAATAATTGGAGAAGTCTGTGCTTTTTAGTAAAACAAAAGTCTAAGAAAAAATTTTATGTTGTTTTTGTATAGTCTCCGATACAGTTTGCATAGGAAACTGAGCATTTAATTTAAATCGAATTTAACTAATTCACTTTTTTCTATTGACTTCTTTTTCTTCTTCAAAAATTAGCATCTTGTCGTATCAGCCTTTGTGGATCAAATTAAGATTCTGATAGTTTTTTGTCACGTCACGTCATGTCATTTACTCCGCCTACACAATAGTGAACGAACGATATTTACGAGCAATATCGTCAACGTAAGATCATTGATATAGCTAGATGCGATTTTTCCAAATGACACCACTGCCACAGTGTTGCATGTTTTTCAAAATCTTTTCTATCAGACCTGGTCCTAGCAAGTTCCAACATGTCCTGTTAGTTTCATATTGATCGTTTTATTTCATATTGGTCATTTTATTTGGGGTGCAGTTTGCGGCTCTATTAAATTCCTTAGGACCTCTGCCAAGATTAGCCAGTAATTAAAGGCAAAATTTACCACTTAGTCCACTTTCAGTAGCAAATTTTATTAATTGTTTGTTGAAGATTGATTTTAAAGCGCATAAGCGCATAAAAAATCAAATAAGTAAGAGATAATTACCGTTATTCATCAGGTGGGTCGGTAGTTTAGCTCCCTAACGCGTCAGTTCGAAGCAGCGATCTACTACCCGCGGGTTCGAATCCCCCCATGCCCATGGCTGTATTTGTTCGTCTTGTGTTGTCTTAACAGTCGGCGACTGGGCATAATACCAGCGCTCCATTAATTAAGTGCCACATTAAAGCTTTAGTAGTGACTAAGCATAACTTTTCAGTTGTACAGAAAAATTTCAAGTGAGAGCCACTAATGGACACTAAAAAAGTGATCATACCATCACAATTAGATTGCCTCCTCAACAGCAACTTGGCTAATGTAAACAAGGGCAAGACGCCAACGTTCCTGACAGCTAACAGGCAAGAGGTACTAGATCTCATATTGGTGTCAAACAGTGCAGCGTATTTAATGAAGAAGTGGAATGTCCTAAAAGAAGCTTCGTTCTCTGATCACGGGCATATAAGCTTCGAGCTAGGAAAATATATCGTAAAAGAGGTAAAGTACATGCAGCCAAAGTGTACGGAATGGGAAGGCTATCAAAATGGCCTTACAGAAGGACTTTATAGCCTGCACCCGAATTTCAATACTAAGATAGAATTGGAAGACACTGTGGACAAAGTAACAAGAATAATACTCAAATCAAGCCACGATAACTGCCCTGAGAAAGCCAGGGCTCCCAAAGCGATGCTATGCTGCAGAAAGCTCTGTCTAAATGCTATCAAGGGTATAAAGGAGTACTAAGAGTTCCGGGGGACAGATGACGACCACTTTTGGTCACACTAGGAGTGCTGCTTAGAACACACTTTCAAGGGTGCAAAAGTGGGAGCTGCGGTGAGGCTGAGGAAAAAAAAGAAGACCCGGATTGGACATCTCACCTACCTCTGATTAAACAAATCATCACGACTGAAAAGGTTGAATGGGCAATAAACTCCTTCAAACTATTTAAATCTCCAGGACCAGGCGGAATCTATCCAGTTACAAAGAGCCACGGGGAAACTAAAAATAATTCTGATGGCAAAATCATACAGGTCCATTAGCTTCGCTTCTTTCATATTAAAGACCATGAAGAAACTGATTGACTAATACATAAAGAGAGATGTTTTGGTAAAGATGCTACTTCACAAATTTCAATTTTACTATCAAACGGGCAAAACAACCATACCAGCTACACATAGGCTGGTATAAATAACAGAAAAGGCATTGGATGGCAAGGAAATCGCACTATTCGCCTTAGACATAGAAGAAGCCTTTGACAATGCAAGACATGACTCGCTGCACCACGCTCTCCAGAAGAAGGATGCCTTTCAAGAAATGGTAAAGTGGGCGAGTAAAATATTAATGTATCGAGGTGTATTTGGGGGGTTGAGGGAGGTGATACTAAAGGCGGACTCAAGGAGAGGATGTCTACAGGGAGGAGCTTTATCTCCTCTGCTATAGTCAATACTAGTTGATGACCTTCTTGTGACCAGCAAGGGTTTAACTGCTCTCGGCAACGCCGACGATATCACGGTTACAATAAGAGGCTTACACATGGATCCCTTGAGATGCAAAATACAACAAGCCTTAAATGAAGCGGCCCAATGGTGAAAAGAAAAAGGTTATGTATTAATGCTCAGAAAAGAAACATACTGCCATCCACAAGAAAAATAAAATTCAAAATAGGAAAATTTAAATATTAGGAGAACAGTCGTATGTCTCCAAGAAACGGTGAAATATCTAGGAATCCACCAAGAAAGGACACTCACCTGGGAGAATCATCCAAACAAAAGACACTGAAGGCCACTGAGGCATTCTAGGCGACGAAATAAATTATTGGCCGCAATTGGAGACTGTCTCCAAGGCAGGCGCAATGGGCTTACAAACAAACAGTGAGACCCTTCATTCTATTTGGAGCTGCAATGTATTGGAAGAAAACCACAAGAAAAACTGATGCTAATAGGATCAACAAGCTTCAAATGATGTCTTGCCTGCTGATATCCGGAGCAATGATCTCCACTCCAAATCAGGAGACCTTAAAGACCACCACAAGGTCCTGGTGGACATCAAGTCCATTACGGAAATGTTGATCTTCAACGATCAAATAAAGACCAAAGCAGCCATCAGAAAGACGTTCAAGGACACAATTCCATCGAAGCACAAATGGAAGGATAGCCCACTTCCTTCGTACAAAGGAGCACAAATGTGGTATACGGATGATTAAAAAATTGAATTGTGGAATAGGAGCAGGGATACAAGTGCACAAATGAGTGTGTGTGTGCTCTCACAAATGAGGCTATCACCAAAACTATCTGTTATACTTAGAACCTCACAAATAATAAAGATAAGGAATACTAAAAAGTTCAGAATTAAGAGCTTATCGGATAGTCCGGCGGCTCTATCTGCATTTGAATCATTGTTGTCATTTGAAAATTTGCATTTTTTCAAATTTGCATGATTTTAACATACCTGCACAAAACATAGGTTTTTCATATTTTGTAGAATAATGTAATAGATTGTGGAATTTTCAAATCCGGTGCTATCTCAAAAGTGAAAAACATGTTAGATAGGGCGATAATGCTGTTTAGGGCAGTATAAACAAATATTACTTTTGATCTGGATGCTGTCTGTTTTGTGTACTTCCTAGACACGAGGAAATTTGCAAACACAATTATTGCCCAATGAGAGAAAAAAGTTTAAATTTTTCATATAGTGTTAGTCTCATAATGGTTTCGCTCTAAACAAGGAACACATAAGCAGCGTTGTAGTTCACTTTAGATTTAGATGCACATACGAGGACTATGCTAACGTTCTCCTATCTTTACAAGATGATGCTGCACTAGTAATTTCAAATCTAAAACGACAACTCAATGAATATTTGATAAATGTCACGCTCTGAGAAAAGCCAGAATTTTGCATAAAAGTATAAATATACTTTTTATGTTGATAATTGGTTTCATCCTCCAAAATATAATCATTTTCCCTCAAATTACATAATACTTTCGACTTTGATCTTCTTTCCATAACGTGCAGGTGGAATATGGCTCTAGGCCGAAGTCGCATGAAACTTCGGACAACAAAATTATTTTATCGTTTCTAATTAAACGTATTGATGCATGAACATAAAACAGTCCGAATCCTTGGACGTGTGCAGTGGCTTGGAAAAGTCATTGGAACATGAAAAGTCATCATCTTCAACGCCAAATTATGTGAAATAGGTCGAATTGAGGAAATGGTATAGAACGTATCGGCTCCACAGTCCTACCCGAAAACCAACGCCGAGGCTCGAATGTCCAGGCTGCATGATTAATTTCTTTCGCTCGTCGGTCCAAACATAAATAATGGTACGTAAATAGTATTTCATGACGGGCAAGTGATTCGTTAGTATTGTTAGATTCGGACGTGAGCGTCGCAGAAGTCTTTCGTTGAATTGAAGACGATAACGAGCGAACGAGATAAAATGCAAGATATTAATTAAGAACGTTCCCAGGAGGCCCGAAAATCTGTAATCCTGGTTACTAATCCAATGACATAAACAATCAAATGGGAATGAGGTAAATGAAAATGTCTTTTCTGAGAAATTAATGAGTGAAATATTTTTTTGTGTCGCCAAGTGATCTACAGGGAAATGAATGGTAAAAGGCTCCTTTCATTCATGTTGTTTTGTATCCTTTTTCAGCATGAACATAGCTCGATTCTGTTTTGTGTACGGTTTTTAAGGATGAAGTGAAAAGAATACAGTCATAATTTACGGATAGAAATACACAAGCTGGTTCACCGTAGGGTATCATACGGCGCTGTCATTCATCGTCTTGAAAGGATTCCATAATCCCGAAAAGATGATTTCAAAATGAAATATGAGCTTCAATCATAGCAGAAGAAAAAAAGCCAAGCAAATAAGCTTTGGAATTTTTAGAATTAGCATAATTTTTTACTCAAAACAGCGAAAAAAGCGCTTTCGATACTTTTCCACAATTTTTACTAACGCATCAGCCCTTACCGAATATATGGAGATTAATTCACCATCCTGGACATAGAGATTCTTTGCATTTGAATCAAAAGTGCTCACGGGCCTTTTTTCTGTCCGCAGAGACGAATCCAGGTGTTAAGCGTAAAATGTTTTTATGGAAGACTTGATTTCCACTTTGAAAAATGATTTTTGATGTCGAACAAGACGGTGAATAATTTCTGAAAAGAAGACGAAATTATCGGTGGCGTTTTGTTGAAATTATCAATCGAGAGGAAATAGAAAATAATTTGTTTTATTTGCTGTTTTTGAGTATGATATGATAAGATTAATCAATACGGTGCAATCTTGTAAAATTAAGGGTTTTGTTAACAGCTGTTTACGTGAGCATTGATGTGATGAAAAATGAAATGGTTTCAGCAATTGTTTATCAATTTAATGTTTAGTTTATGTACTTTGAGACTAGCAGTAAACAATGAAATAAGAGAACTAAATAGAAATTCACTTGTAAGTAGCTATATTCTAACACATCAAAATAGTGGAGGTGACATAACATGAAAAAAAAATATAAATTATATATATTCGACGTACGTGCTTAGATTTTTGTGTGTTACCGATGTGCGTGCGGCTTTAAAAAACACGTTAACGATACAAGCCTCATTTCATTGTTTCCTGTAATACAAATCGTATCACTACAAGCCACTTTGAAGGCAGCCATAATAGGTAAGTACACAGTGAACAGGTTGATTTTCAGCCAAATCGTTAGGAGCTCGACAGATGTTTCTATAATTCTTTGCTCAAATGGTTTTAGTGAACGTACCTTAGGATTACGTCATTACCGATGGGTATTTTAGTGACTTTTTAGGTATCCTTATATTTCTCTGAAGAAATGGCACTCTAAAAACAAATAAGCAAACTTGTCTTTGGATTTGTTTTAAGTGTGGGTAAAGTAAGGATTTGCAAAACTTCAACCAAATGTGAATGTTAAGTGCGATAAACTAGGTAAAGATTATTACATAAATTTGGGTAAAGATTATTTCACAAATTTGGACTTGAGAGTCAAATAACGAATTATGAAAATGAAGATTCGCGGGTAATGATAAAGAAGCAGAGCCCGTCTAAGAGCGGTAGACAAGCAGAGTGAGGCGGATATGGTTTAAAAATCAAGTGAGTTTTTTTTTCTATGATGATGCGAAAACTCAGAGGATTTTATGATATCGCATAGCCTTGGCGGAAGGCAATTTAAGGAAAGGGACAGAGGAAGTGTCGAGTTTGCAAGATAGAGTAGTGCACGAATTGTTTGGCTATGGCTCATAGTCGGCGGGGAAAATTGTAGGTGGTGGGCTGTTCCACAATCGTATTGATCTGAATAAGAAAAAATCGAAAAGAAAAGGCAACAGCAATGGATTCCGGACGCATTAAACACAACACGTTTCGCCGAATCCCGAGCGATAATGCTTAATAGGTCCCTGTTTAGCGACGCAAGCATGCAATATCTACTAACGGAAGCAGCGTTTTCGTGAGAGTTGGCCATTCTGTCAAAAGTGTATTCTGTCATCGGCCACACTATGAATCGATTGAAAGTGGAAGAAAGTAGGTCGTTTTAAAAAATAAAAGGAATAGAGTTGGTGGAAAAACAGTACGTTGCGAAACCCCGGCATTTGAGGTATGGAGTCATGATTTGAGTCCATATAGAAAAATTTGAAAGGAAATATCTACGAAGCAATTTTTAATCCACTTGACGAGGACGGGGTGAAGACCAAATGCACGAAGCTTGGCTGCAAAGGCTGGGTACCAGACTCTGTCAAAGGCCTTCGAAATATCAAGAGGTGTGACCATTGCAGGGAATGGTTTCATCTCTCAGTGAAAAATGTAAGTAAATCTCCAGTGGAGCGCCCAGAAAGGAAACTATACTGGCGGTCTATGATAAACATTTTTGACTTAAGATATTTCATTTATTTTGAGTTTGCGAGTAATTCAAATACCTTAGACTGAAGCAAAACGATTGAAATTGATCGACAGTAAGAGGGATCACAGGACTTTCCCTTGTTGTGTATGGACTGCACGTGTGCAAGTTTCGTCGGTTCTAGTCGGATATAACAGCTTAAATAGTTTGCGCAGATATTTAGCTAAGGCAGAGGCACAGAACTTTAGTACGATGGGCTAAATACCATCAGCTCCGGCAGATTTGGAAACACTATTTTGGCAAGTAATTTCAATGTCTCTCATGTGAGAAAAAGTAGAGGTCCTTGCTTGGAAGCGCGCATTGGAGGGCCAGGATGGCCTCAGATGGAAATTTCGCTCGGGAAAGCGAAAATTTCAATCTGGAAAGCGAAAATTTCGCTCTACAGAGCAAAAATTTCAATCTGTATAAAGCGAAATATTCGCTCTGGAAAGCGAAATTGCAATTTTGCTCTAAAAAGCAAAAATTTCGTTCTAGAAAGCGAAAATTTTGCTCTGAAAAACGAAAACTTTTGCTGTGAAAAGCGAAAATGTCGCTCTGAAAAGCGAAAATTTCGCTGTGGCAAGCAAAAATTTCGCTCTGGGAAAGCGAAATGTTCGCTCTGTAAAGCGAAAATTTTTCGCACGGGAAAGCGAAAATTTTGCTGTCAACAAGGAAAATTTCGCTCTGGTAAGCGAAAATTTCGCTCTGGAAAACGAAATTTTCGCTCTGGAAAGCGAAATATTGGCTCTGGAGAGTGAAACTTTCGCTTTCCACAGCGAAAATTTCGTTTTCCAGAGCGAAATTTTCGCTTATCAGAGCACAATTTTTGCTTACCACAGCGAAATTTTCGCTTTCCACAGCAAAATTTTCGCTCTCCAGAGTGAAATTTTCCAGAGCGAATATTTCGCTTTATACAGAGCGACATTTTCGCTTACCAGAGCGAAATTTTCGCTTTCCCGAGCGAAATTTTTCCTTACCAGAGCGAAAATCTCGCTTTCCAGAGCGAAATTTACTAATAACAAAATACAAATCGTGTTTCCAACTGTTCCGATATTTTCAAAACGCAGCTGACAAAGAACCGCAATTAACAGAATTTCTATATATCTATCACATCAGAGTTTCTCAGTGCATATTTTTATCTATTACGCTATCGGGCTGGATGAATCTACAACCCAACATCGCACGTGCACACAACTAGCATAAGAAAGGTCTGAATTATTCGCTGTCATGAGTGGATTTAATATCTTCTCCGGAAATATAAGCTATTGAGTTTTTCATCATTGTGCTTTGTACAACAGCTTTGTCCATGAGATTTTCTAGAACATTTAAAACCCCAGACTAACCATTCAAACCCCATCATCAAAATCGAAGTATTGCTCCATTAACACCCCAAACGCCCTCCTTGAAGGTGCCCAATTTTAGATTGGCTTAAAGGCAAATCACTCACAGTTGTCACCAGCGCGAGAATGGGATAGTGGGAGACATGCACAATGGATTACCTTGTTTTCATTGTATCATGCCCTGGACTACAAATCATTAACGATTTCGGACGACCTGGTCTGCCATAGAAGAAACATTAACATTGAGTCCCTCAAGTATGCCTTGACTGAAACTGTGGGCGTTTTTTCTCTATCTGAGCTGCGTGCTGCGATAGACGATTAGGCAAAAAGACACAAAGCCAATGTGAAGGCGAAGGGTGGCCGTTTTGAATGACATTATTATTCATTTATTCTACACACATGTATTAATAATCAATAAAAACTTCAAGAATAAATCTCAAGTCAATATTTTTTAATTTGAAAAGACTCGTATGACAGTATTTATGTCCCTACTATGTACATCTGCCTCTTTTGTTTGACTCAACTTATCATTCAAGATTTCAAACTAAAAGTATCAAATCTCTTTACGTATGAAATTTGGATCTTTTTAAAGCTAAATTAAAGAGCCAAATTAAAGCTAAGTTCCATCATTAAATTTGTGAGCTATTTCAAAGTGACAAAATATGATATTCTACTGAATTATAAAATCATGCCCCCAGAGACTTCAGTATGATATTTTGAACTATAAAGCTATCGCGAAGTCCTTTTATAAACTTCTTGAAATATCATCTTGAGACGCTCTGTATATAGTATATCAATGATTTATCAATAGCTAAGTCATTTTAGATATTCCATCATCGTTTCAAAGACTTTGATCTAAAAGTAGAAAGCAAATTGTTGTGAGTTGTGCTTGAAAAATTGAATTTAGTGTGCATGAACATTAATTTCAATAATTTTTTATTACACATCCGTTTTTTGTTGCTTTGATGCATCATATAATTCATATTGTGCCAAGGAAAGTAATTAGAGCTCAGGAAACTTAGAGAGCCTAGTTGAATCTTCTAAATAGTCGATCCTTTAGATATTGTGAAGTTTGAAAAGTTTCATTTTGGAGCTACTTTATGTGTCCTTCAGATAGAAATTGGGAGAGAAAAAACAATAAATTGCAAACAGAACAACAAAGATGCTTATTAAAAAATTTCTTTGCATGGAGAAGAGCAATGTGGACACCAATTTTATATATCTTTGGAAAATTTAGTCTTTCTTTAGGAAAAATTAGGAATTATGTGTAATAATACGAACGATATTTTTCGCCAAATTTCCGATGGATATAAAGCAAAAACTTATTTTTTAAAACTTTGGACAACACTTTACGAAATATACTTTAAAGCTGAATATTACGTGAACGTTTTTAAACATATGGACGACGCTAAGAAATTAGTGAAACCCAAAATAGGAGAATATCGATTGTAATACTTTTAACACGTTACACATTCGTTGCTTAGGATGAAATATAAATAAATAGACATAGCGCTTTTTGTTACAAAATTTGAGAGATATTTCTTGATTATTAGATATTTCTTGCAGCATATCAAAATAATGCTACTCTATGGTAAGTTTTGTTCGTTCCCACTAATATTGAACATGTTCAAATTCATCCGGCTTTGGTCAGTACGTTGACAACTAAAACAAGATTAATTTGATAAAAAATATTCTTTTTCCTATAAAATCTACCATATGATGTGCTTATCGGAACCTGGTTCTCTATTCGAAACATGCAGGTGCACATCTTATTGAGATCATGTTCTTCATTAGTAGTTTGTATTCACGGATTGAATGCATCAGTTCATTGCTTTATTTCTTAGGTGTATATTTCATAGTTCCAGGAGCTTTTCAGTACCGTGTACATGAGTTATCCTTCCGGTGAATATCTACCGCATTCAAGGTAAACACAAATACGAACATGTATTAATTATGGTGATTGCACCTTTTCAAAGCTAACCAAATAATCTATATTTGCCGTTGTGCTCGAGTTGAGCTTGTCTCATTATTATCTATGGTTGCTGGTTGCAATCAACAATCCTTTTCAATCTCTGACAGTAGTCTCCTCATTAGCAATATCTGAGTCTTTGAGTTTATTAGGGCGGTAAAATAAAGCTTTTAGTTTTCGCTATTCCATTCAATGCAAATAATCAATGGGTACTAATATAATTAGTCTAGAAGCATCTTCTTACAGCTAAAAACGAAGCGGAAGAGAAATATAAGAAAAAAATATAGAATCCCACATTAAAAATCATAACAAAAAACTCTAGCGCATAAGAATCGCTAGAAAAACTGCTTTTCGAAGAAATCATCTTTGTGTGATGTAATACACTTTTTTGTAGTATCATATCAATCACATCTTACAAAAAGTAAATAGATGAAAAACACTGTTTTATGGCTACATATATCATTTGAATGGTGTATCCTTTGAATTTCGTTTTCATTCGAGGATTTCGTCAAAAATTTCAGCGATAAAACGATGTTAGGGGTTGCTCTCCTAAAAACGCCTAACATTTTAAACATTGTTTGGTTAATTTTATTGTAAATGCTTTGTTTGCAAGTATATAATGGAAGCATATGTTGACGCAATGTTTGCGAAAATGTCTCGTGCTGGCAACGCTGTGCTAGCAGCACAGCTTAAAATATACGAAATTTGCTTTACGTGAAACTAAACCCACCTAATAAATTTCGTTTCGATTGGATGACTGTGCTGGGGGTTAAAATAGAGGTTAAAAGAATTTTAGGGTTACCACCCTTAAAACTTTTAAAATTTTTAAACCTAAATATTTGTTGTTGATCATTCCCATTTGAAAATTTAATGACAACATCGCTTGGTAAAGATATGCCAAAAAAACTACAAAATTGGCCAATGCTGGTAGTAGCCCTTCGAAGATTTTTATACGAAACTACTACCAGATCTGGCTTACAATATGGTTCATTGTCTACATGAGTTTCGTTTTCATTTTATGACTGAATCGGAAGTTATAGAGGAACAAACTTTATTTTGCTGAACAAATTTACAAAATTTAGGTGACAAAAACTGCCATATTTGGCAGATTTATCCTAATTTAATAGTAAATCGTAATCAATACTTCAAAAATATGGTGATTGAGAAGGTGGATAGTATCATAGACCTTGATGCTACAACAAGTATAGCGAGATGCTTTAACTTACAATGGCACTAAGGCTCAAACAAGGGTAATAAGCAACTGGGATCCAAAGAGATACTTGTGATATTGTTTGAATTGTTTGAATAGAGCACAGCTCTGATTTGTCCGTTATTATTTAACGATAAACGCATGCATTTATTTTTTGAAGTCTACTGCCATATTCTTGAGAGCTTTCTATTATCCACATGAATTTCACGATCCACCATTGCACAGATGCAGTCTAAACCCTCAAAGTCTATCAATGAAGAAGATGGTTATATATTTTTGCATTGTGGGAAAAATTTACAACCGTTTTACATGTCCACGAGTAAACAGGTGTGTTCACATGAACACCAAAACTTTTTTGTTTGTCGTTGTACAAAGTCAAGCAATACATGTATGAGTATATTGCCTAGCGGAAATGAGAAACGTATCTGATCGTAGCAGCGTTGCTTGGCGTGGTACTTTCTGTCTTTCTTCAACTTGAAATTGGATATTGCTATCTATTTCTCGCAATCAATTGGGAAATATGGCAAATTTTATCGCATATCACGTTCTTTCCGTGCTATATATAGTACTTATGATATGGCAATGCTACGAACCCAAAAGAATTCGCGCAATCACAACCAGCGTTGCCACTTTGGTCCATTTGGACCATTTTTGGTACCTTTTATACAAAGTTTTTAATTTTGGTCTTTTGGTCCCTTTCTTGGGAATACGATCAGGTTTTAGTCCCGTTTGCATCAATCAGCAGTGTAATTTGCTTTCATTTCAATCAATCTTTAACTATCCTTACCAAATTTATAAAAAGAAACCTTTAAATTATCTGCATGCATCGATAATTTTGAGCTCTGCTCTATTTGAAATTAAGAAGAAGAGCTAGCTTCGCCACGTGCGTTCCAGTGAGGTAGTAGAAATGGAGTGGACATGCCCATAAGATTTACATTGAAGGGGATGGTAGTAATTTTGTAGCTACTCATTGCCAAATCTGGTCAAATCCAAGTAGTTCCCCTCCAATTTGACAATTAGATCGAAATGGCGGAAAGGCAACTTTAACATGCTTTGTCGGAATAAATTTTCGGAATGTGCTTTGATTAACTACCGAAACAGGCTTGAATACAATACAGTCAACATTTTATCAGCTAAAGAGTTAGTAACGACGACTAATAATTTACATAATGTTTTGAATGCTAAAGAAATATTTTCATATTGGCGATGTGGTCTTTTTAATAGCAATATTTGCATAGTAGGCATTTTTATAGAATATAGTACATACTTAAAATATGACTAAATTGCTAACGAGGTGAGCGTATGCAAACTAAAAATATATCTATTTTAAAATATCATTTCACTTTAATTTGTTAGTATACATGTCAATATACTTCTGAAGCATGAAAAATACAAACATGATTAATTTTCAGTGCACATATTTAACATTCCGCTCCGTTTTATGAATTACGTGTGCTAATTACAGAAAAGTGATATTTTTGGAGAATTATTTGCCTACATAGATTAACATAATTTGATTCACTTTCTCAACCATAAATATTTGTGCATATATGTATCTAGTTCCTGAATCAACATAGTGAAAAAATGTTACAATTTCAGTATTTTGATATGATATAATGACTGATTTTTTTTTTTTTGCATATCACGAGTAACTAAGTCACCATTTAGTGCATAGTGGACTCATAGAATCTATTCAAAAATGTATTAAATTGTCTAACGAAATGAGCATATAAACTAAAAATATGGCAACCTAAGAGAATTTTGAAATTTTATTTAAATTTGAATTTTTAGTAAAGATGTTTGTCCTTTTGCAGTAAAAAAAACAATATTTTTGATTTCAGAGGACATATTTGAAATACCGTTACTTTAGATTTATATTTTCTTGAATAATTGTTTTTGTTTCAAAACGTGTATTTTGATTTACTTATGCTGCATTGAAATACTTGTAACAGATGGCTGATTCTACATATAAACCTCCTCCTTTCTCGTAAAAGAGAGCTTTGAAATAAAAAGAAGCCATTTATTTACAAAGATACACATGCATATGTATGTATCTACTTTATGTATAATATAATCGAAAAATGTTATATTATCGGTTATTTCAACCGAAATAAAGACTGCTTTTGCAGTTTGTCTTGGTTGGTCTCCTTTGGTCCTTATTTTCTAAACTGTTGGCTCTCAAATATTTTTTTCGTGGCAACGCTGGTCGTTATATTGAGCGAGTACTGCGCATCAAGGTTCAGTTAGCGAACCTCCGTTACGTCCGTTCCGTCCGCTCCGTTTGAGTTAAATTTGACAGGCCTCATATACTTTGCATTGGAAAATGCAACGATAGTTATCCAAACGGTGCGTCGGACGGAACGGAGCCGAAGAAATGAGCAAATTCTAACTTTGGACGCATCGAAAGAGCGAAAGGTGAGATTAGAGTTGGCGAAAGGTGAGATTAGGGTTAGTGTTGGGTTCTCAAATGAATATCTTTTGAGGTGAATCTTATTTGAAATTGTTTGATGAAAAAGATCGTCATTTGCAGTTTTTGCCAATATTGTAGTTTGTCATTACTTAATATAAGATTGAAACATTGACCCGGGGTATTTCGCCCCTCAAGCTATTTTATGATAATTGATCTGACTTATGTAACTATGTGAATTCATCAATGAGACAAATTTAAACAAAATGCCAAAATGTTTTGAACTGATTGCCCATCAATTTCATTGTCTTCTGAGTCAATTTATTTGACTTATATTTCGAGACTGCCTCACAAATTCATATGAAACAGTTTTCAATAATGACATGGTAATTTTGTATTTAAATCACCGTTTCTTGTGAACGAACCAACTGAGCCGAAATTTTCAGGATACATTGGTGTATATGAGCAATGGGTTCAGGTATTATATAATGCTAGTTACCTGTAACCCTTATGCGTCAACGGCCATGTCAGTGGTATTAGAAATACGCTTATAGCTCTATCAACGAATAAAGTTTTAAAGTAGGCAAGTATTCGAAATAAATTTTGACCGGGCTACAAACATGAAAATGATAACGATTTCGACATTTTTCATCTTATGTCTATTAGAAGCGGCGGAGAATTAGCTCCAAAGCATCCATCGCTGCGAATGAACTAAAGCAATCATATGAACTAAATTGAAGTCCAATCGAATTTAATTGTAATATGTGTACTGCATTTGAAATAAATGTCAGCTAACTATCTCTATTCTGTAGTCTTATTTATATACAAAATTGTTATGTCGTTATTGAAAAACCCCGTATATTTCAATTTAAGAATTGTAAACAAGACAAAAATTATTGAACCAACAAGTGACAAAACATTTGAAACAACTCTCGCATTCTAATATGAACTAAAATGTCTGGCTTTGACAGAAGGAGCGACCGGAGGCACTCTCAATAATCATCGATGCGTTCGGTCCTAAAACGGAGCGGACGGAACGCACGCAGCGGAGGTTCGCCAGCTGAGCCTTAAAGCGGGAGAAGGGCTGCCTTACCGACCCATAAGCAGTGTTGCCAACTTTTGTCCAGCCGTTGTAGCTAGAATTTAGGGAAAACATAGCTCAAAATAGCTAAAACGTTTCCATTGTAGCTAAAAAGTGTAGCTAACTCCAACAATAAAAAATTCAAGGTTCTTGAAAACATTTTTATTAAGCTAATGTTTGTAATTCATATGGAAAAATATTGGATGTACACCGGATAATGCACAGTTAATTAATTTAACAGTATAACATAGTATAAAAATCGTTAAAGAGAAAGAATGGTTAAACAGAATTGCTTTCTATTTTTATTCATGATATAAGCATCCATTAAAATGGGTTGCAGAAATAGGAGATATAAAAGGTTTTGTAATTGTTACACTCCTGTAAATCATTTTTGCTAAGTAACATTTTTCTGATGTTTGGACTATACTGAAGTGGGTTTTTAGCCCTTACTATTGGCTAATGATCCTTGATACTGATCCCTTTATTGACACCCACCTTGTTTAGGAACTCCGTATCATCTTCAAAGGAATTTAGAGAACCAATTAGAAAGTTCTGCAAGTAAAAACTCTAACGTTTGGGGATGAAGAAACTGAAAGCTGAACGGAATGACAAGCACATCTTATTCATATTAAAAAAGGATTTTGGAGACTTAATTTTTGAAATACACCGTTATTCACTCAGACCATAACACTTGCGTTGTCTGTCATATTTATAATATTAAGGTTGTAGTTTTCTAAGCACTTGTTTATGGTAGTAGTAATACTTTCATCAGTTCCACTTTCTAGCTCAATCAAAGCCAAGTAAATTGTAATAAATTTTTGCTGAATATCACAAAAATGTCCGTAGACTCGTCAATACTAGGATACTAGAAATAGAGTTATCAATGTCTGTCTTTAAATCCGATTTGAAGTATGGAAACATAACGTTTTTCACTATGGTGCTGCTTCTGATCGATGTATCAATCCTACACTTGCTCCAACTTTTGACTCAACTATCAGTTTCTCACACATCTCACTCAAATGGTCAATTGATCTAAATGCGCAACGGTTCACAACGGAAATACATATTGTAGCTTTGATTTGTTGCCAATGTTGTTTTTGAGGTGCTGCTCCCAACGGAGAAAATATAGTCTTTATTTTTCGCTGTGCTGAAAAACTCTACAAAATGAAAAAAAACATAGCTAGCACAATTCTAACGTTTGGATTTACTACTGAGCACGATTCCTAATGTCTTCTAGGGTTTTTTTTGCTAACACCTTGTCTTCGTTTTATTGCTACTTTATGCAGTGGCGGCTCGTCACAGTGGGCAAAGTGGGCCGGGCCCACCCTCTAAAACACATAAATAATAATTTTAAATAAAAGTTTGAGTCATCATTTACACATTAATTCATATACGTTTAACATAATAAATCCTTCTATAATTTTAATCCAGCAACAGCACATTTTTATATCATTCATTTATAACATGCAATGACGTAAAATCACATAGTGCCATACATACATTGAATGTCCATCGCGCAATGTATCAACATATTTTCATACATACAAAACAATTACTACAATAAGCTACAAGCATAAACTATACGATACAATATACACCTGCATCTTGTACACATAAATGTATATTCCTCTTCTCAATCCCATACACGCCACGACGGGCAGACGCATCACTAGCCCATTCATAATTCTTCAACATCATCTACACTATGCTACAAACATAAGTATAAGCGAAGGTATAAGTTCGCGTTTGTGTGTTTATCGATTTCTGTTCATCAATGTGGCTCGGTGGGCCCAAGCATCACTGGCCCACTATGCGTTGTTACCAGTCCAAGCTGCGATCTATGAGCATTGACGCTTTCAATCGCAACAAAATTGATTTTGTATATTGGGCCGACTCGTCATCTACGAAAAATTGACGTGTGCAATCGCATCAAAATCTATGTTGCATATTGGGCCAGCCCATCATGCGTTTACATGCGTAGCTTGAATCAAAGAACTACAAGATCATGACGCGCGCAAGTCTCTCTCAGAGTTCGGTTTATGAATGAATGAATGAAAAATTGTTTGTGGTATTTTTTCAACATTTTTTGTCAAATTATTAACTATAAATGAGCTTAGTTAGATCATAGTAGATTTCATTAATGGGAGTATTTTTGTGAAAAATATTATGAAAAAAAAGTAATGCGACGTGTGTTAATATTGTACTAAAAATCAAAAGAAGAATAATATGGCGGAAGACAAATGCATGTATCCAAAAGATGCAAATTTTTCTGATGTGAAAAATTAGCGAATAGGTATGGGAATTTACCTATTGCATGATTGTTTTTGAAATATATCCCAAAAGAAAATTAGTATCAGGATTTGAAGCATGAAATGCTTATTTGTCTTCTCAGGATAAATTTGAAACAAAGGTTA
Source organism: Nemotelus pantherinus (assembly GCA_963978885.1). Taxonomy (NCBI): domain Eukaryota; kingdom Metazoa; phylum Arthropoda; class Insecta; order Diptera; family Stratiomyidae; genus Nemotelus; species Nemotelus pantherinus. The sequence goes on from OZ022265.1 coordinate 106,666,101, forward strand.
GGTTAGATCCTGGGTGTAAAATGCAAAGTGTAAAAATTCCAAGAAGAAAAAAAATTAAAAAAAGACAACGTTAATATAAGCAAAGCGCTAAACACTTACACGATTTAAACTTTTTCTGGATGAGTCTTCCGTTTTCAGTGGTACTTTTAAAACTATTCAAAACGATCTCATCATTAGTAAATGTACTATATTAAAAAAAACTTTATATTTGTACTACATTAAAAAGCTTTATACTTGCTGAGATTCATAACGCTCCCTGTTATTCCTGGCAAATCGATGAGTCCACTGACACCAATGTTTGTCTCTACTATCAGTGATTTTTCGATACGTTTCAGAACAAGGCATTACAGTAGAGAGATTCATGGTTTTTTTTATGTAAGTCAAGGCAAAACAGCTGGAGATTTCTATAATTTACTAACTAAACATTTAAGCATTTCGATATTGCCAGCATATTAGTGGGACAAACCTATGATGGTGCTTTTGTGATATCGGGGACTTGCAAAATAAAAGAATGCCGCATCTTTTTCGTGAATTTGACTGGGTTATTAGCATTTTTTTCCAACTCGACGAAGCGAACTAGTGTAGTTGATAAAGTTAATCGTAGGTGGCTACCTGATTGCAGCAATACACGATGGAACTATAAGTCTCGAATAATTTAATTTCTTTCAAATAGTACAAATGAGTTGCTGGAAGTCTTGGAAATATTTTTAAATGATGAAGCCTTTGTCCAACATTGAGAAACTATTAAAGAGTCTGTAGGCTTCAGGCATATTTTGTCGGTCTTCTCGTTTTTATTTTTGCTAAAAACTATCAACCTTACGTGTCAACAAACAGGTGTTCTATTTGAAATATTAACTATTGTAAAGTTAAGTGCAGATATTAATTATTGTAAAGAGCGAGTCAGTAACTTACTACTAACATTAAAATCATATAGAGGAGACGATACATATTTTGAAAAAAAATTTAACGATGTTTGCAGTAATTTTGGGCAACCTGTTAAAAGATGTAAAATAGATTACGGTAGCATTTCAGATGCGAAAACTTATTTTAAAAGACTTCATGCATTAAATTTAGACTAATCTAACTAAACCTTTCGGATATGAAAAAAATAGATTTTATCAGTTTCATTAATAGTAGTAATCTCAAATCATTTGCGAAGGCTTTTCTTAAAAATCTACTAGACTCTCTTATCGACAGCTACCCCTAAATGTTTGAAAAAATTAAGCAACGAAACGAACTTTGTGTGTAGTAATCTGATCATAACAAATTTGGAATCACGCAGGGTTTATCGGACCTTTTAATTTTTATATCTGATAATAAGCTACAAACGGAAGTATTGGATATTTATAAATTGCTAAGTCAAGTTGCTTCACTGGCATCTTCTTCCACTTCAGTTGGACGAAGTTTTTCAGCTCTTAAGAGAGTAAAAACCTTTTTACGGAATTCAATTTGTCAGACAAGGCTTTCCGATTTAAGTACAATGGAAATTGAAAGGGATTTAGTTAAAATGTTGCGAGAAGGTTACAATTTCAAATTTCACAACCAAATAATTGATCTCTTTGCTTCATCAATGAGTAGATGTAACCAAGTGCATCACGCTTTAATCTTTATTTTTCAATACGTTTGAAAAATGTTAAATTTGATGTAGAATATTTTGCATGTATATATGTATATTAAACCACTTGAAACAAGTGTTTTAGTTTCATATATTTTATACTGAGGAGCATTGAAATTGAATATTTCTCGGAAGTCTATCTACTGCGTAAACGTAGTAGATAACTAACTGGGCCAAAAAGAATGGTTGGATCGATTGAAAGGTGTGCATATAGGTGTTATATAAATAGCGACCAAAACACTAAATTTTATTTATTTGAAAAAACTGACCAGCATACAACGAAATCAACGAAAATTTGTTCGGATAACAATAAAAAACTGGGCCCACCCAATCTCAACAAGCACGAGCCGCCACTGACTTTATGTCTATGCCTGAATTTTTTGGTTCTTGTCTTCAAATTTAGACATATAATGTGTATTCTATATTAAACAGGTTTCGTTTGTCTTACCTATTTTAGTTTATTCTTAATGAGCTAAAGCTCTCGGTTTTTCTTCGCACCGAACAAAAGATATACAACTGTTCGTGGAGACATAGTGCATAGTAGTTGTACTATTGTACTACCCAAAGCATTAGCGACTACCTTAGAATTTGAGGAAATTATTTTCAAGCACTGAGTGCTTTAAATATTAATAAACTAGTGAAAATTAATGCAATCAAGCAAAAATTCAAATTATTTATAATCTATAAATTAGTAGCTGAATTTGTAGCCAATAGCTAAATGAAAATTTTTGTAGCTAAACAGGTACCTTTTGTAGCTAAATCTAGCTACAATGTAGCTAAATTGGCATCACTGCCCATAAGCTATTGTAGTTTCTGGAGTCTGTGGTTACCGATAGGTGAGTCAGCACGACCTGGTTGAAGCAGTGCTCAGACGGGTCCTGACTCGGATTTCGTGGGTTTGTAGGTGGTCTTTTTTTTGTGAGTCAAACCTCACATATCTTGGGATGAAAGGTCACCCGGGGATCTGGTAAGCAGATTTTTTTTGGTCATCTACACTAGGGAAAAAAATCCCTGTGTTGTTATCGTTATCTATTTTATTAATTTTATTTTGAATGAGTCATAATTTTATAGTCAGAAATAAAAAGCATTCCTTAGTCGTCTAAAATCTAGCAAGCTCTTCATCTCCTCACACTCCTTCACACTTATAAATTACCACTTGTATGGGCGCGTTACTAAAATTTCAGTAAAACCACATCACCTCCAGCCACCACCAAATTGTTTGCAGCGATGAGTCAAGAGATCTGAGTAACTTCAAATAGCGCACTTAGGCTAACGAAGCTGAGCTTGACTGCTCTCTACGATAAATTTACAGAGGATATACAGCCGTTTTCAGTCAACATACATATATGAATTGTTAAGTTGCTTTTATTCGCCAATCATATATTTCAGTTCATCTTTTAATGCAGTCGTTAATGGAAATAAAAACTTAAACCTGATGTGCTAAATCCTAAACAAACAGTAAGCATTACTTCATTCAACGTTATGTTTTACCCGAAAACAAAACGACAAAATCCTTTGAGCTTTGCATTACCGAATCTTAACCTACAAGGACTAAATTTTTTGCTGAATTTTAAGCGATATATCAGCTAACGCCTACTCAAAAGTCATCAGTACACGCACTTGACATAGTCTGCTAAACTTTTTTTTTGCAAAGACAAGGACCTTCTTATGTATGCTCAAATGTACGAATACGCTGGCAGGGAAAGTACTCAGATAAGAAAGGAGTCATTTACATTTCTCTCCATATTCTAAGACATTTAGATTTCTTATTCGAGTCAACATGTTTGCTCTGGTGTATTTCTTATGTCTGGTGTGATTCGTAATTGTGTCAAGAGACTGCACATCGAGCAGTTTTTGCAAATGTAGGCAACGTATGTGAAGGAATGTTCCAGTTTTAGTGAAAAACAGAAGAAAAAAGGTATATTAAAGCTCATTTATCAGAGTTTTGAAGAACTTCTTGTGAAAGCAGGTGCGAGTGTATGACAATTGATACGGAGAACTTAACATAAGTTGCTGTACAAACTGCAAGCGCATTTATGGGTGGCTTTGATGTGGAAACTTTTAACGACAGAGAATGTCAATAAATTGAATCGATATGATTAATCAATGGCCTAGTGTAAAATGAACGGTATAAAACAGGTATTTAATAATAGAAGCGAAGAACAAAAGTGAAGATACTGTTTAGATTTTTTTAACGACGAAATTCAGCTTAATATTTCATTGATATCCTTTTTTTTATAGGTAATAGAGACAGAAATATGATAAATGATTTTAACAGAATTATCATTATGGTTACAGCCATCAAGATGCAAATATCGTATCCAAAATCTTATTCGCTGGCAAACAGAATAAATTTTTTCGCAATGATTGTAAAATGATTCTCATTGCGACTATTTGGCATTTTGAACCGAAACAATCAATTCACCAATCATCTAATTTGGTTTAATACCTACATTAAACATTTATGCGTTGTAGAAAATTCAGTTCTATGCAGCAACTCATTGATTATGTACCGGCGAAAATTCATATGCGGGCAGGGAAAAGAAAATGCTCAAAAAGCTAGTAGGCAAAAGTAGGCCTAAAAAGTCGAGGCGAATTATACTCACGCATTACAGGCACCAACTTTTTTCTCAAATAGTCTCAATATTTTCTTGCTAAGATGGCATTTAGATAAGTTAATCTGACATTAAATAAAATATATTTCGTCTGCCCGAAAAAAGATTTAGAGGATAAAACTAGATCATAAAAGTTCACATGTTCTTAATGCTTGTTTTCTTCTTATTTTGGATTCGAGCACTCATTCTCTGGCACCCTTGAAAGCAACGTTGTTTCTGTTGGCTGTTGTTTTCGTTACATTGCCTGGTGTTTTTTCGATTTAAGAAATGGAAGCCATTTTTCGCTGCACAGCGAGGCTGTTGTTGTGTAGGAAGATAAATGAAGGGTATTTAGAATGAATTTTTTAGGAAGGAAATTGAGGAGCAGATTAGTAATTTGTGTTTTGTTTCATTTAAAAAAAAAAAACCAAACATAATATTATCGTTTACTCCGAGAAAAAATTGTGGTGCAGATGGTGCTAAAAAAAATTCAATAACGGCTTATGAAATATCTTACATTAGCTTCATTCAATGAGCAGTATTTGTGGATACAGTACAAAAAAAATCGTATTCGTACACTCTATGTAGTTTCAGTAAAAGCAAAATAACGAGAAAATTGTTATATATGGCATGGCAAAATGTATAACCACTTCGTAGGGAACTAAAAGCAGCAAAAAAGCGGTTGTTTGCAGCAAAAAAAGGTTCAGAAAATAATCCATATTATCAATGGAACATTTCCATGGTAGACGCCTTAACGGTTTTATACAAGATATGTTCGTCGAATAAAAGTTTATTGTCAAAAATTACTCCGAGGTCTTCGAAATGGAATGCAACATCAAGAGAGATTCCAGAAACGCAATAAAATAAAACTAGTGGATAGGCCTTATGCGTGAATGACATCTGTGGTGACAATTTGGGGTCATTGAGGGTAACAAAGTTCGAACTACACCAGTTACCTTTAGTTCGCAGGTTATTCTGAAGCTGCAAGCAGTATTTAATTGAATTGATTATTATACTTGAAGATCGTCTACATATAGAAGAGAAAAGGAATTCAGGAGACACGGTAGATCATTAATAAAAATTAGGAGCAACAAGTGGCCAAGAGTCGATCCGTGCGGAAAACCTGAGGTGGGACAGAAAGGTGCAGAAAAACAGGGTTCACAGTTACGACACCTGTACGCTCATTAATGAATGAAGCGGACCATAGATACCGTATTTTTTCAATTTAATTTTCAAAGAAGAAGCTCACGGTTGACCGAGTGGAGCGCCTTTGAAAAATCAGTGTCCAGAACATCCACCTGTCTTTGATGATCGATAGCCGAAGCAATAGTGTTGGTGAACAATAGCAAGTTAGTCAGTAGATTTGACTTTGACAAATCCATGTTGCTCGTTGGTGAAAAAAGGCTCGAATAATGAATAATATTTGTTGTAGATAACTAGATAAATCAAGATAGAAGTGAGATCGGGCGGCATTTGGAGAAGCAAGCAAGATCACCTGCTTTAAGCGTAAGGAAAATGTTTGTCAGATTTTCACAGAGAAAGAAAAGCGCCTCTGGAGACGCTGAGGTTAAAAATAACAGACACGTGTACAAAGCAAAAGATAGTAACCTTGGTAGTATATTAGGAATACCACTAGATCCAAAACTAGAGCTAGAATCCAGACAACTCATTAAACATTCGAAACGACGAAGGAGCTGAGAAAATAACATGTGGAGGCGAGAGAAACAGAGTTTTGTAGGGAGGAAACTGATGAGAAAAAACGAACATAGAGCTAACAAGTCTCTTCAGTTGTGGCTGCAACACTTTAATCAAGAAGCATATTATGAGGATTGACGGGGAGTTTTTTCGGGGAATGAATAAATTATCAGATAAGTGGAACTAATAGAAGGATCAACTTTGGAAACAAAGGCCCATATTGCCCTTATTACAAGAGAGCTTAGTTTTTTGAACTCAAGATTGATTTCTTTCACCATTCTGATAAAAATGACTTTATGAAAATTGAATGGGAATTAGGAAGAAATTTCGGATCTGAGAGAAATGCTGAGAGAAAGTTGTAAAGGTGTAGGATTGTTGCCCAATGATGGCAATGGTGAATAAAAAAGGCGATCAGTTAGTCAAAACATTTAACTTTATTTCTATTCTTTAAAAGCGCACAAAGCCAGGAAATCTACATATGCCTTTTTACATTTTGCTCTAAAAAAGCAACCGCGCACGCTCCGCTCGCTACCTTCTATGCTGGTCGACTCATCGTCTCGCAACTTCCTCGTTCCGTTGAAGACTCTGTCGCTACCGTGCTCATGGTACCAAACCAGGACGTTTTACACTAAGCTGTTAATAGTTTGAGAATCGGGTGGAACACAATGTGAAGCAACAGAATTCAAGTAAATTCAAGACAATGGAAGATTGGGTTAAATAAGATCAAGGATTTTGCCATTAGTATCAAAAACATAAAGAAATAGAAGAAGACAAGGCTAAAAAGAGAATGTTGCTAGAAGTAAGGCTTGAAAAAGAGGTATTTCACTCGATTAAAAATGACCACATAAAATTAAGCGAGCGAAAGCAACACGGTGTAGGAAATAGAATAAAAGCTATGAAAAGAAAAGTTCACAGACTTAGTATTACAGAGGATGTAGATCAAAGCAATAAGTAATAATGAGGTAAGAGCTAGAAAATCATGTTTTGAAACAGATTTCACCGAGAAACTAGTAGTAAAGTCATGCAAGTAGTAGTACTAATGGGAAGTTTGTGGATGCCAAAGAGACAATTTCCACCATCAGACTTACTGGAGATTACGCGGTCGCAATTCTTGCGGATAACGATGCTGTGTGGTAAAATCTAACTATCAAAAATATTTATCAATAATTTTCTGTAAGGCAGATTATATCATCAGATGAAAGAGTAAAAGAAAGTCTTGTTTAATAAGACTTTAACTTTTTTTTTTAATAAGACTTGGTCCTCAGACCATAAAGGTTTTAGTTACACGGCTTTGAGGAACGATTTACATTGGAGTTAACTTTGTTGTCCTGGATCGAACATTTTTACCCGGCAGTATTTGAAAATTTAAGATCTCCCACAAAAATAAGATTTGCCAGCTGAGTAGGCAGCCAGATATACCAAAATCGAGTAATGTATGTATCAACATTTGTCGATCTACTCTGTTAAAGTCCTTGCTGAAATCAGCATTCATCGCATCAACCTAGTTTCCCTTTTCCATTTCAAAGAGAACGTCCTAAACGAAGATCATGAGATCCGTGGTAGTATATCTGCCTTTTCGAAACCCATGTTGTTGTTTGTTGAGAAGAAGGTCGATTGTGGAAGTCTGTTAATCGCAAACGAACATCTCGAAGGGTTTGGGAATTACTGAGAGAATAGTAATAGCTCGAAAGTTGTCAACATATCGTTTATTGCTAGTTTTGAAAAAAGATGTAAAAAGGGAAAAATTTACGCCTTTTGGAAAGACGTCCAATGATCGCGACTTGTTAAAAATTGTGTACAGAGGGGCTATCAGTTGACTCATACACTGTATCATAAAGTAAGGATATAGTTGGTCAGGCCCAGGTCTTTTGTTGATTAAAATATAAAAAAAAATTGTTAGCTAAAAGTTGTTAATTATTGTCTACCCATGGCTCAGAACGTTTATTAGTTTTTACTAATGTTCGAAGAACATTAAATGAACTGATAAAATGAACTAATAAGGCTGGAATCAAAGGCGTCGAAAAAGTTGACCGGGATTAGTTGGTTATCATTTTTATCGGTTGAAGTCCTCGATTACGATTATTTAGTCTTTTTTATGCTATAAGCAATTTCAACAGAGTGTGGTGGCACATAAAAAATTCCAAAGTGCATATAATGTATGTTTAATAGAACTCTGACGAATTTATGCTCAAATAAGTTGGAATGATTGGTTAAATTAGGCTCGCTAGAAAAGGAGTAATATGTGGCGATAAGAACATTACCACCCTTTGGGAACCAGTCCAAATATAATCGCGAACGGCTCTACATATGGTCCAATTAGAATCAAAGATTTCTTCATTTTAATGTGAGTCGTTCAACCACGTCTCAGTTTTAGCCAAGGTATCAAAATGGCAAGATTTTTAGTGTCAAGAAAAAGTTCATGGAGTTTGCTTCTCATACCATCGCTGTTGTGGTGGATAAATCTTGGGGGTGTGGTAGAGATTTTTTTTCCGTGACTTTCTCGTTAGGAATAAATTTTCTTTCTTAATTGTTACGTGATTTTGGTCAAAGTGGAGTGTATTTAATAGATTTTAAGATGAATTTCGAATTATTCTGGAGTAATTCCCAGTTCGACTTGGTAACGAGTAGAGAATCTGCGAAGAGAGTTAATTTAAGTAGAAAGACCTTCTTACTGCATTAGGCGCGTTTTTTTGCTCCTCTATCCAGCGGAGAGTAGAATGAGAGTAGAGTAGACGCATTGAAAACAACAACACTCCTACACCAGTGAATTCACTGGTGTAGGAATGTTGTTGTTGTTTTCAATGCGTCTACTCTACTCTCATTCTACTCTCCGCTGGATAGAGGAGCAAAAAAACGCGCCTATTATTACTTTAACGTGTGTCTTCGTTCTACCCTCGAAAGTAAAAAATTGAAAAGTAGTAGGTCATTAATACAAAAAAAAAAAAACAGTACTGTAGAAAGATGCTGCAGTTCAATCCTGGAGATTATCCAAAGTAAGCTTATTGCATAGCAGAAACGGAGGCGCGTACCCAAGTTTAGCAACTGCGTATTCTTTGATTGTTTTAGCCAAAATGCGATACGTTAACCGAGAAACAAAAACTTTTAGTGCGAAGTTATAACTTCTATGTCCGGAGGCGTAAGCAAAGCAGTTGCTGAAGCGGGAAGATGTTGTTTAGATGATTGCAATGACATTGAGCTGCTATTCTGCAGTGAAGAGGATTACATTTACGCAGTCTGAATAGCAGACAATGATGAACAGGCTCAGCATCTGGTGATGGATACACGGTGTTTATTATGGGACAAGCTTGGGCATTTTCGCTATAGTCTGAGCATGCGAACAAGTACGTCAGCTGTGGGCGATCAACGTGGAATTAGTAGGATACGGAAGACTGCTCAATGTTGGCAATACGGACCAGCTCATCGACCTCTCTGCTAACACAGCGTGAATCATCCATCAGTTTAGTAAGTTCGGTTGAGAAAGTATCAATAGACGATGTTGCAAAATGCTGGCGCGAAGCGTAGGACAAAGTTTTCAGTATCAGCAAATTAATAGCGAGTCTGGAGTTGTCTTTAAAACTAGCGATTGAAAAACAGCATGAATAAGATAAGTTAGGCAATGCTGAAACTATGGCTTAAATGGCAACGTAGCCCATAAAAGCCATATTCAAGGAAGGAAAATCAACAAAGTTGACTAATTGTTCGCAAAACAAGCCAAATCTTTGACTTTAGAACACAGAAATTTTTACAGTCGAGCTCAAGCTAATTTTTTTAGCTCTGCCGGTATGTCCCACGTCTCGAGGAAACTGAATACCAGGCTAAATAAAGAGTACATCAAACCTACTATGAAGCATGGTAGCGGTACTGCGATGGCTTGGGTCTCTATGCCAGCGTCTAAAATTTAAAACTTATTGAAGAGAGCATGAGCCAAAAATTACCTCAATATACTCAAAAATTATTTGTGTGCGTGAATAGTTCCAAATTTTATCAAGAAAATGGCCCAAAGTAAAAGTTGAGCATTATGCAGTCCTGGCTCAAATTGAACTGTCCCCAAATGATGAATCCGTTCACACAGTCTCCAAATATGAAACTTATTGTAAATTTGTAGGGTTAGGTAGAAAACAACAAATTTCCAACAAAGATGATAATATCTATGGAAAATATTGAACAAACATCCACCAAAGATGACTTAAAGGAGGCTTAACTAGAAGAATTAAAACTAGAAAATTCTCGCCAAGTATTAAACAGGAAGTAGTCGAATTAATGCCGAACAGGTTCTTAGCTCTTGAAAACGCACAGAACTATATGTCAAATATAAAAATAAAGTGCAATAGCCAATAATAATATATGTATGAAAGTATATAATTAGGAGATGTCTCCCACCACAATGTAAAGCCTAATGTAAATTACTCTGAGTTGCAAGTTGGTTCGAATATTTCATCTATTTTTAACCATATTCATGCGTGAGTAATAAATAAGTCAGATGCATTTAAACCATGCAATTTCTTGGTAGCTTTTCTAAGTGAAGGGAATACAGCTAATACAATGTCAGTTGAGTGATTTGTCTCGACTACTACTTAACTATCTGCTTAATGTTTTAATCCGGAGCAATTACGATAAGAAAAAAGAACACGTATCGCAGCAAGCTGAATCATTTTAATTTTATTCATTATTCACCTTGGTATCCATTCAGGCTTAACATGCATAATCAAACATTGTTCAGAGTCACTCGACGATTTACTTTTATCCCGGGAAAATCAACATGGTGTCGCTGCGCCGTCAACATTCGGAACAGAAAGATATTAGACCTGGGATTTTTTCAATTACTCGAAGATAGCTGCAGAGTTACGAAATTGACTCTAAAGCTCTTGCTTCTGCTAACAAGAACGGGGCCCTGAAGTCACATCAAACGCTTGAAAGGTTCATTTCTTTTCACTTTGCCCGTTGATTAATGAAACATTTTCGTGCTGTGCAAGGAATGGTCATTACCGTTACTGTTGTTGGCATCCAAGGCCCAAGGCATTAGCGGAGGTGAAATTTCTTGCACCTGATTATCCGATGTACGATATTGTATGAAGATGGAAATAAACGAATTGTTGCATAGGACTGTCAAGAAAAATGAATGAAGAGCAAACAAAGATAGTGAAGAATATTTGTTTGTTTGTGGAAAAGCGAAAAATTTCTAAGAGTCTAAAGTAGTTTGTGTTCTGTAATCTTGACATCGCGCAATTATAGATGCTATAAATAAGTGAGCAAAGTATCAAATCAATCTTAAAAGTAAAGCAATCCCACGACAACCCTTGTACGGGTCTAGGGGTTGAAGCTGGTAGAGAGCTTCATTACAATTTTTTTAATCATTGTGGATACGAGTGTGGAGTGATTAGTTCCACGACTCACTTTACCCCTGATTTAAATCAGGTACCTAATCAGAGCTAGGTGAACTCAAAGCTTGGTGCGCGGACCCTCGTCCGAACCTAGATTTGAACCAGGGACCCCACACGCAAGAAGCCAGTGCTCTACCCACTAGGCTACTCAAGCTCTTATAGTAGAAATCAAAAACCTTTTGTTCAGTTTTCTATGGAATCGAATTCAGCAAACTATTGATATTTTAGTCAAGACGTTTTCCTCATTATAGTGATGCGAAGCAAATAAGTATTGCCATCTTCGATTTCGCGTATTTTCAATCATCTGATATTGAGTTCTCAAGTTCAAACCCTCAGTTATTTTGTAAAAGAAAATTTTTTCAGATCAGTACGTTTAATTATATCTCCGAAATATGGAAGTACTTGCTCTACTTTTCCCTCCTGACTTTCTTCCTCTGGAATTGCCTGTTCACGATAATGCGGATAAACAAACGATGATCGGATTACAAGTGGCAAGAGATAATTTATTAAGATTTCGAGCTGAAAATTTCTCATTATGTTGTCAAAATAGGTGTGCCCTCAAATTAGTCCTTTCATCAGTCATTCAGTCACTGGTCTGCAACGTAACTTGCCCAATGGAATACACCTAATTCGCTTTCATGTACCATTTACAATATTTATCCTGGCTTTATGAAGACACTAACATTTCGTCGGAATTCTCTCAATTGACTTATGTACCTTTCCATGATTTTCCTCTTATTGCCATTCAAATTATTCCAAAAAGTCGTTTCTTGCCGGTTCGGAGAATTTATTGGCCGAGTATTTTGAAACATTATTGAAATTTCGCTTGGATAGCTTATTTAATCTAAAGAGAAAGATAAATTTTCCGCTTGATTATGTAACAATTTAGACGTGACCACGTATATATTTTAAATAACAGGTAATTTTGTTTGATGTCAGTTTAATAATGCTGTTGGATGAATGAAATATTTTTCAGCATAAAAACGGGCTAAGCCCAAATTTATCACAGGAGAAAACGAGTTTTTCTCTTGATTTTCGAAGAAAGTGTAAATATCACTCAAAAATTCATATTAACCTACTATTTTTATAACACATTTATATTATGAACATCAGCATGCCAAAAGTGTCAGTAAAATTATCTCTGGAGTGCACAATCCGATTGAGCTAATGCTATCGGTAGATATGAATATATGTATGCAAAGTAAGGTATCTGTAGCCCTTTGGTGCTAACAAGCTTTTCAAGATCAATTGAAAGAAGGATCTTCGGAAAAACAAAACTGATATTTCATTTGTTTTATTTTTTCATGATAAACAGGCAGAAACTTTTATCCCTATGTAGGCGCAGAGTACCAAAAAAGCACAAACCTCAAATTTTACACACAAACCTCAAATTTTACAAAATTCTGGGAGCCATTATGGTTTATCTAAAATAGATATGTGTGATGTTTCATGAATGTGAAACCAGCCTTGTAGGTGTAGCAAACATGTGAAATACTCTTTAATATCATGGAAATTCCTGAAAAATATACACTATGTAATACTCAAAATTTCATGTGCGACAAAAATGGTGGCCCTTCACCAAATTACCTGTTTTTTAACACTGAAAATTTATTTTGATGAGAACTCACGACCCGCTTTTCAAATCAATATAGGAATCAAAAGGTGCATTCGTTTTGAGTAGGAGAAGATTTGATCGAAGTTATCTCTAAATGTGGACAATCCTGTAATTGCGGCGTCATCTTGAAATACCATCCGTCAAAAAACGCTTCCTTTTCTTCTTTCTCTTTTACTTTCGATGCAGTCATCAAATCAAAATGAAAGTCAAACAGTAGGTTGACCTCGGTGTAACCCAAACTTGACAGTTTTCGATCGCGTTACCGCCAGCTACGGTATTTTGTCAATTTTTTACAAAAAAAAAAAATGCTTTCAACATATTTTCAATCTGCAATCAGGCTGCAATGAGCAGAATTAAAAAAATGTTTGAATTTTGAAGATTTTGAAATGTTTAAAAATTTAGATTCTTGCACGTTTGAATCAATAGGCCACGTCGCCACACCACCACAAGTCAGGGTTGCCAGGTTGGGGTATTTTCCTCCCCAAAGTTGTATATTTTTTATTACTCGGGGGATAAATGGAAGAGACAAATTATGCCACACATTTTGGGGGATATTCGGGTTTTTTCAAATAAAAAAGAAATCATAATGTCAATTTTTTAAAACTAAAAATAATTAGAAAATTTGACTGAATTGTTTGTAAATTTATTGAGCATGGAATTTTTAAAGATATTCGACTAATATTGTTCAATCCTTGAGATAATCGATGCTACTATAGAAGCTATCAAGCAATGTGGCTGAACGATTTTCGTTCAACGAAAAGAGAATGTTAGAAAAATTCGTTCTATGCGTTTTCCAGCATTTTCGACGTCCACATGACGCAGCGAAGCGCGAACTTTAAGACAGCCAAGGACTTGACATTTTCCACCACTGTAATTTGAGGTTCTCCTTAAATTTTGCGGTATTAGCTGATCTCACAGATTCAGGCAAGGAATTATACACATTGAGCACTAACGCCTGCTCACTTGGATCTATTTTTAATCAATTAGTTCTTGCTTTGTCAATTGCTAGATTATTTGCCGATCTTGTGACTGCGTTTGTTATCTCGCCTTCGTTTTTTATGGCATGTGGAAATTTCAGTTGTTTATTAAGGCCCCTCTATATTAATTTTGAGAATATTTTATAAGCCTGATTAGCTGTATGCAGTCGAAATAGGCGGCAGATTTGGTATTCCAAATATTGTTTTGATTTTGTAATTAAACTTCCGATTAAGTCAATATTTTGCTTAGTTTTTTGGCTCTATAGAACTGTTTGGTTTCATATACTCGATAGAAAAAAAGCGTTGAACATATTAAGTTTTATGCTTGGTAGTAGAAATCGATATCTTTCAAAGATTCCTATCAAAGTTAATGAGCCTAATTTTAGCAAAGGTGTTCCATTGATTCGAATGCATGAGCAAATTAGGTATTTTGAACATTTACGATTACTTTGTAAAAAGCACATTCCGGTATTAATCCAAGTTAATATTGAAGCTGCGATCCAAAGTTGATCAATCCTTTCCCAAATATAAAAGTAGTATGAATATCATCCGTGAATATAACTACTTTGTCTGGCAACTTAATATCCTAAATAATGTTAACGTACAAATGAAACAAAAAGGGGCCCAGTATGGATCCCTGAGAAATGTCGATATTTACTGGCGATTAATAGCCTTCAAACGTATTGCTGCTTATCACGATACGCCTATTATATAGATAGCACTGGGGGACAGAAAATTCTTATTTGTTGTGCCACTCATTTTGTTATTGGTTTTCTTAAGCACTTATATAAGGTATAAACGAAATGTAGTTACTTTTTTTTGGATTAACTCTGGTTTTTGGCATAAACGACATGTAAGCAATCATATTAAAAATATTAAAGCCAACTGGTATAGAAAGTAGTATTCCGCGTTAACTATCTTAACACTCACTATTTTTATACTCAGAATAAGTTTTCAGAAAATCAATATTGCATAAATTGTCATTCCTTAAAATAGTCTCTTTGACAAAGCACATGTATGTTGCCTAGTGGGAATGAGAAACGTATCTGATCGTATAAAAGGGGCGTGTCATATCTTGGCGGAGTACTCTCTGTCTTCTTTCAACTTGGACTTGGATATTGCTATATACTTCTCGCAATCAGTGGGGAAATATCGGAAAATGTATCGCAATTCGCGTATTTTTCGAGCTATACATAGTTCTTAAGCTATGGCTTGGGTTTCAAGATAGTTTTACTATCCCACTGTGGTCGTAAAGACACCAACCCATGACCATTTATTAATAATGGACTCGAAGTTAATCGTAGAATTGTACTGGTTATGCGTCTTTTAGGTATTGCTAGACAGGTGATTAATTTATTTTGCATCCTTATGAACATGTGCGACAGTTTGAGTGAAAGTACGTATAATAATATTGTTATGCATTTATACACTGCCACAAAATCAGTTTTTCAATCTTGCTGTAAAAAAGCTACGGAAGAAGAAAAAAGAGAAAACGAAAAACATAATAGGCCAACTTTGGATTTAAAAGTATCGGGCGACTGTTCATGGAAAAAACGGTGCTTTAAGTTTTTATATGGTATCACAACGCTCATTGGGTACTACTCTGGTAAACTTATAAGTTTAGTAATAATAAGTAGCTATTGTCCGGAGTGTAATGACTGGAAGAATAAAAAAAAATACTGAAGAATATCGTGAGTGGTATGGAGTTACCAGGGCTCTTCGGGCGCAATGGAAATCAAATCAATTAAAAAGATATTTTTTTTTGATCAGAAGAATTGTTCGGCGTGAAATGCGATAATTATATGGGAGATGGAGACTCAAAAATGTTTAAGGGAATACTTGATATAAATCCATATGGTGACGATTTCCAAGAGGTAAAACGTGAGTGTATTGACCACGTGCAGAAGGGGTTGGGTAGTCATTTTCGAAAGGTTAAAAAAAGATCAAAAATTTGTAGCTATTCGGAGGAATCTTAACAGCCTCAAAGATATGAAAAAAGCTGCAATGGCAACTTACTATCATATGTGCTCCACGGGCGATAATTCAAAACATGAGGACTGTCCGCCGGGTCCCGAACAGCGGGTGCAAGTGGCGGAAAGCTGAAGCGTCTGGAGAAAATACAAAATTTATTCAACACCCTCCACCACTATATACAGAGGTACAAGAGTATGTAAAGCCAATATTTGAAGATTTATCCCGAGATGATTTGCTCGAAAGATGTTTGGGTGGCCATACGCAGAATGCAAATGAGAGTTTCAACTCGACCATTTGGCTACTCGCTCCAAAGCACTTACATTCAGGGTTGAAAATCATTGAAATTGTCGCGTATACGGCAGCTGGATTGTTCAATGAAAGGCATATATCTCTTTTACAAATAATGAACCATTTAGGTATAATAATTGGCAGGCAATGCAAATCATACGCAGATAAGATAGATGAGCACAGAGTGACTCGAACAACTCAGCTCAGCTTGTTAACAACTAAAGAAGCTCGTCAAGCACGTCAAGAGGAACTTCTTGAGAAAAATGAGTTATACGAGGCTACAAAAGGACTTTTATATGGCGCTGGAATTGCTGGCTAATCGGTAAGTCACTACAATCATTGAATTTTTATGAACCCAAACTTTAAACGCGTTTTTCTTAAAACACTATTTTTCAAATCGGCGTGGATGATAACTCAAAAAGTTTTCTATCTACCGCACTGAAATTTCACACACATCTTTTCAGTGATGTTAATTTCGATATGAATCTATGTTTTGAATTCTTTTTTTGATAAAAAAAACTTTTTTCTAGCAAAAACGATTGAAAAATTGGCTGAAAATTCATAGCTTTAAAGTATATCAATCTGCAACATTTTTATTTTTCATAAATTTTTTTAGGTTCATCTAAAAAACATAGCCTGAATACTCATACAGAATTCGATTTTTATTATTTTCGATCAACACAACAGAGACTGCAAACTACGCCAGCCGACAACTCCCGCTGCGACCTTGAAAATCAGCCATTTTGAAATATTTTGAATTTTTTTTTATAAGATGAAAATATAAATAAATCATATATAAAGTTTCGAAAATGTAGAATAATTTATTCTTTAATAACAAAATCATCAAAATCGACTAAAATTCACGGTTTTCTATGTAATTCTCCCCTTAAAAGAAACCTTACGGTCAAAGAATTCAGTAAGTGAGATTTGGAAAAGAGAGAAGTGAAACAAATAGTTTTACTAAAAGTATAATGTGCTCATCTTCAAAAGGTGTTGCGATCAAAATATCGTAAATGAAGTCCATATAGGGCTTCATATTTGAATTGCTGGACCAATTTTGTCACATTTTGTAGTACAAAACTCACTCAGACGCACTCAAAGTGTCTGGCTGGTACAGAAATTTAAGCTTAGTTGTTTGGCTTAGTCATATTTTTTGTGGAGAAAACTATTATGCCGTGCCGGTCATGACAGAAGTCTTGAATGATGGGGATAACATTTATCTGGGATCTTACACGAAGTGGACATGACTACAGCTTTAATAGAAAGTTGAATTCCTCCTTAGCAGTCTCGCGCTTATAAGGTGGTAGTTGACGTGGTCTAGACACAATTGACGGGTCAGTGATCGGTATATGATGTGTAATCTTGTGTTGACCGTGATGGAATGGTATTTTTAGAGAACTGTATGTATCCATAACTTCAGCTGGCTGTTTCCGCTGATGCTACGCTGCAGTCATCAAAATGAGTCGAGTGAATTTCATTCAGATGTCAAAAGCCAAAGTAGAAAGGTAAATTTGTCTACGAATTATAATTGTGAATAAGGTGTAGTTTTCTAATTAAAAATAATATATTTTCTACACGAAACGCTAACATTTGTGCTCATAATGCTAGTTCATAGACATTAACTCTTAACAATGCCAATATTTTACAATACTATATTTCAAATATTTACCTCAGATTTTTTGTAAACTTGCCTCTTATATTATTTCTTATCAGTCATTCTATAATAAATGATCATGTTGTCGTGCATTTGATTGCCAATACCAGCCAGCGAAATAAAACACAGGTCCTAATTGTAAGTGGTATTTCTTATATTTAATAATTTCATACAATTTATTTATAATATATATACAAAATGTGCACAAAAATTCACTAAACATTCGTTTCCTAAATAATGTCTTGTAAATTTCGAAGTTCAAAAACATAAGTTAATCAAAAATTCAAACTAAATATTATTTTTAACGGTTTTTCGCGGCAAACATATTTTTTAACATCAACTACCATAAATGTTCACTTGAAACTTAACACAAACAAAGATTTTCGTTGTCATGAAAATTTAGCTAAACAAATTTTTTAGGCTTGCTTATATTCGTAATACTTTTATCTTGATCAAAACCCTGTTTATTACTTAATCCTGTAAGTTGACCTTTTCAATATAAATCAAAGATAAAATGGTAGTCAACAGTAAAAGTTATTTAATAAATTTCGAATCATGGAATGCGTCATTCCCTGGTCGCATTTTGTTAATTTTTCTAAGTAAATATTTGTTTCTGTTTTATTACTTCAGTGAACCACGTACAGAGTCCGACATAAAATTGTCGATATTTATTACAGCTCATTCTAGCATCAGCATTATCATCTTACTCACAAAATATACATTAAGTATTAATTTCACATAATATATTTTTTTCGGCATTTCTATATTTGATTTCAGTGCAATCCATTCACCGCCAGCCTATTGATTATTAAAAACATTTTTACAAATATTTGCTTACTTATTTACACTTTTTGAATTCATTAAAAAATTTATTACTAACATTAGTTGGTTTGCTTTTCACTTAAAAAATCATTTTAATTATTTATTTCTCTATTTACACGAATACTTGAATGATTTGCAGTCACATTGAGTCACATTTTTACTATTTACTTTTGATCTATGCAATGCCATGAAATGTACTTTAGGAGGATTTGGGAAAAAACATTTGAATTAAGATTAAATTCAGCCTTGCTTTGCCTTCAATTGATTTGAATTCATTGATACTAAATTATTATACAATTGGAAGAAATTATTCAAAAAATTACTATGCCGGGATAAACTCAGTTTTAAAATAGCACTTAAAGAAAGCAAATGAGGAATAAATGGAGGAATCACGTCAGTTTGGTGAATTTAATCAAACACAGAGATTTTAATTTGCCAAAGCATATGATTGACTTATTGCACTTTGGATTTATATCGGCAAAACTTTGCACTTTGCCACAGGGCTCAAACTATGGCACACGGTTTGTTGGAAAGCTTTCACGTTTTCCTTTGAACATATATCTATCTTTAATGTCTTTAAAAAAAAATCATTTAGAGTTTTGAAAAATTGACTTGCACGCAAACCGTGTAGGTCATCAAATTTACACTTTCAGTTTTGATGATATACAAACATGCAGAAATTTCAACTAGCAAAGCAGGCTAAGATGTGAAATTTCACTCAGACAAGCAAAGTTCGTTTCAAAATTTGTCAAATGTTTTTGAAAAAAATCTATGAAAAGTGAATATTCTCTCCTCAAACCACGTGCTACAGACTAAAAAAAAACATATGAATTGCAAAAGTAATTCAAAATTGTTATTCCTGTTTCGCTTATATAATTGATTTTGATTTTACATTTCATAAAAATTTGTCGTAGTTTGTGTGTTTTTCATTCTCGATAAGTAGAATTTTGTGAAAATTTTGGCTTTTTAATTGGACAACTTTTACAAAGTCATATATAACTCGGAGTATTTAAGTAGCTTTTAGCCTACGCACACGTAAAAAAAACTAATTAGATATTGTTACTAGAAATTTATTTCTATTTATAAAATATATGAAATGCAACTTATTTATTTTTTTAAACTTAAGATAAAATATCCTCTGTTTTCTTTAAGTCAAGACTCGGATCAAAGAAAACTGTTTCAAAATATATCGTTAACAAGCATAATATAGAAAAACCCTTTTCGTACTTAACTAAACAATATTAATATTTAATAGATAATTGTATATTTTGGCTAGATCACAGGGCCGTATCGCCGACCCCGTGTTGCTCCTATAGTCATACCGTACTTTCGTGTTTAAGCATGAGTGGAGTCTGGGCATTGACTTCATCATCGCTCAGCCCGATGCATACCCTGGGCCGTTGACTTGATCCTAAGTGCTGTAATGCTATCGTGGCTGGGGTTACAACCGTCATGTCCGGTGGCCCCTGCGGATGGGGATGTGGATGTGGATGCGTATGCGAATGTGATTGCGGTTGATGAATAGGCTGGAGAGGTGGAAGCTGCTGTATCGATGGCATGGGCTGCAGCTGCCGAACTCCAGCGATCGTACCACTGTACGTGGGCCATAGATGATTGGGGTGCCTTGGCAACGTACACGCTGTCATTGAGCCATTGTAAGGGTGTGCCTGCAGAAGCCAACAAGTGAAAATTATAAATGTAAGTGTGTTTGATGAGGTTTTTGTTTAAATAATGTTATGCAAATGTTTTTCGCCATTGATCTTACAGAGCAACATGATTGCAATATGGTTACCAACCATTACTGTGTCAACAGTGTCTTATCACTTAAATCAAATTAGAAGCTGTAAAGAGTTATTTGTAATGAATAGATTGCTAATATTTAGCTTAAGTTTCTGTTGTAGACTATCTGCAGGATAATAAACTCTTATTTAAACAAGTATTTTTCTTTTATTAAGTGGCGCCCAACGTGGGCGCTACAACAGTTACGCAAATAAATATTTCTAAAACAGAACATACATTATTTTTAATTTGGTTGCCAGAAATTGTCACTAATCCTTAAAATCTTTTAAAAATCATATGAAATGCTCACGAAAATCCAGCCCAAAAGAAGCAATTGAATAATGCGCGATATTGGTTAAGTAAAATTTTACAAAATTCGTAAAATCGTAGTAACCAAATGGTTATGCGCAACGCAAAAGCCAAACATAAGACAGTCTTTACTGTACGAGTTCCCTATTATAACAAATCTAGGACAAATGCAGCGGATATATCGGATTTTGCGACTGGGTATTTACCGGTCGATAAAAATTATTGCAGGCACAGGATTTTTTAAGCAGCCACGCGATAATTTTTGAGGAGACGAGGTGATAGTAGTAACTTTGTAAATTGAAACAATATTTCGTTTAACGATACAAAGAATCAATTACCTAAATTGTGAATCTGTTTGAAGTAATTTTTTTTGAATAAAACAATATATATTTTTCTGACTATATCAACAACTTAAATTGAATATCAACATTTATTTTGCAGCATAAAATGTAATTCAAATTGAATTTTCGAGAATTGAAAATACTGTCGCAAATTATATTATATTCTGTGCAAAATCTGAACCGTGATTCCCAGCAAATTGAAACATTCAGTCGTGTTCATTAAATTTTGCTGCAGTTGATTTGAAAGGTTTTTGGAACTTTGCTTGGCTCTCGGGGATTTAAGGGGGCAGGATGGTTTCCGACTTAAACAAAAAAAATTCAGATAACACTGTCAGGCCAGGTTTTACGCACCGCACGACGCCTTTTTTTCGAAGCGCCTTTGATCTACTGCCACCACGGGATAACTAATTCATATTTTTTTATACAATAATTCCTACATACTCTCAAAATATAGTTCTTTAATGTGTTATAAAAAATTAGTAATTATTTTCGCTCAAAGCTGAGAAAAAAAATCGCAAAAATCGGCTTTTCGTCGGCCTCGGAAACCATCTTGCCCCCTTAAAGAACTTTCATTTGTTTTAGCAAAAGATACAATTTATTATTACATTGAAATGTTATTGAAAAAACTCGTTTGAATTTGTTTTCGTGGGAAATATTACACAAAGTTAAATGATGTCAAGTGAGTCCAAACAGCTACATTTGACTCTGAGCCCTAAATTCTAAGCTCCTCTGACTTACTACAGCTTATTACAAGAGTAGTGGCTGAGGCATTACTTTCAATTGTATTGTGAATTTTGCCTCAGACATCATCAACAACACTGTTGCAGCGGTAAGCTTACGTCCAGATGAAAACTTATTTGAAATGGATATAATCTCTAACTTTTCACGAGACTCACTAAAAAAATTTGCATTACCAACAGTAAAGAAACTTTTCTATTGAGCCTCGTGAACTAATGTCCTGAAGAAAGAGTGTAGAGCGTTTGAAAATATATAAGCAACTCAAAAGAACATCAAAATAATACAGGATTGTTTTGGGCCAACCAAATAAGGTTGTGGGGCAAGCAAATATTAAACTAGAGTCCTATAATTCTCGTTTCGCTGGGTGAAATTGTCCAAGTGTTTGACTTTTAATTACGAGGACAAAAGAAATCTCAGTACATTGTAGTGCCAGATTACAGCTCATGTTCAGAGTTCATTCTCCAATTCACCTGATGTAGCAAATACATATTGGCCAAGGCCAGGCCATAACAGGTAAGCGTCAAAGTGTGGCCGATCCAGACAAGCGACTTTGACAGGATTCGCCGGTGGGTTTTGAGCACGAGTCAAAGGGATTTCGTGGCGATCCGGCAAATGCCGCCCAGATGTTGGCTCACAAGCTCACAAGCAGTTGTCCTGGCCTTGGCCAATATGTATTTGCTACATGACGTGTTCCTGAATCGTGCAACCCTCACGCCAGCCATTAAGTACTTACTTGTAATAAATAGTTTGTATATAAAGGCGGCTTTGGATATGCGGTGTTTGTCAAATACCGAGCACCTAGTTTGGCAAACTTCGCATGTGTGGTTGGGTTGCTCGCCTAGTGCTTGCCCTAGGCCAAGCACAAACATTCGGGTGCTCGCTATTCCCGTAGTTTGTGGAACTTTCAACCAAATCAAAGTAGACGAGCAATGTGTTTGGGTATATTCGGATCCACGCTTTAGACATTCGGTATTTGTTGCGATTGTTGATAAATACTGAAAAGTGTCAAACTGTGTGGCTCGAGTAAAAATTATCAAATGTGGCACGGTAAGCAACATATTTTTTGCGTAATGTTATTAAATGACATAAATTTATTTAATTATTTACTCAGATATGCAGCAACTATTTCGTTATTTTTTACAAGAAAATGGCGGGAGTGAACAACGAAGAGCAGCTCGTACATGTTCCAGTTTTGGCAAACATTCGGCAATGCCCGAATGTCTAATTCAATGTGCTTGTCATTTCGCAATCACCAAGCCAAATGACTTGACTAGGTGTTCGGTATTTGGCGAATAGGAGGTGTTTGACAAACACCGCATATCTAAAGCCGCCTTAAGCTAAAATAAGCTACATTAAAATAAACTAAACTACTTTTTTAAGGATATATTCTAAAAGGTGAACCTTCATGGCTCAAAATTATGTAAACTCAGAGCCCGGTTTGTGGTTATGGCTGGGTTTGAGGCACGGATAACACTATGGTAGCCATGTATGTATGCATGAAATAAAGTACCGATAGAAATCACAAAAAACATTTTCAACGTTTATTTTTCAAAGAAAAACAAGCGAAAAAGTTTAGAATGAATGCTCCTTACGTCGGCCACCCAACATTTTTTTGTCTCATAAAAACATTCTAAAGTGCAATATTTTGATATGTCTTGTGAGACAAAAAGGAGTAAAAAACACCCCTAGCGCATCAGAAACACTAGAAACTCTAATGTTCAAAGAACAATAGGGGATTTGTGCAGATTTTGAGTGTGTATTCTACCACTAGCTACTTAAGGCCACTACGACTAGCTACTTCTCCTACTTAAGACCAATACACCTTAAGTAATACAATTTATTTATTTAATTTAAGTAAAACAATTTAATTACAATGACCTCATCGAAAGTTACAGCGGTAGAAAGGTGTTTGTGGTTGCTATCTAAAAAATGCCTAGAAACTTTGTTTACTTATAACATTAAACATTGTTTTACTAATTTTCGCTCCAAATGTTAGCGATGTAAATACTTAACTTTAGCATTTATTGGCACGAAAATAACAAAAACGCCCCGTGCTTTCAATCCTTTGCTAGCACCGAAACCAAAAATATGTCACATCTGAATTGATCCGATGGCTGCATTGGAAGTTATAGGAATACAAAGAAATTGAGGGCTACCACCCGCAAAAGTTTTCAAATTTCCTAGATGGTAATATTTGTTGTTTATCTTTACTACGAGATCACTATGATTTGAAAATGTTATGATGAAATCGCTTATTAAAGATATGGAAAAAAAAAAATACAAAACCATCCATAGCTGGTAGCCCTATCTTTGTTTTTCCAATTAGATTTCTGCTGAGTATTGCCTATAATATTTAATTTGCCATATGAATTTCGTTATGATTCCATGATTGCACTGGAAGTTATAGGGCAAAGAGCTTTATTTTTCTGAGCAAATTTTCAAAATTTAAGACACCAAAATTATCATTATTGGTAACTCCAGCCGAATTTTCAACCAAATTTCTACCAAATGTGGTTAGGAATAAGATTCAGCTGTTGTGTGAATTGTATCAAAATCGGGTGACTAAATCAGAATTTATAGGGCTAAAAGTAGTTATTTTTCAAAATGGCACCCATGGCAAATATTAAAATCGCTTTTATCAGACTTGGTCCTACTTAAGACTAATACAATCTGTAAATTTCAACTGTATCTGTTGATTATTGAGTCGTGTGCTCCCACGAACATAAGTTTTTGATGCTACAAACATAGGTTAGCTATGGAGGGGTTGCCGTTCTTGTCCGGCATAGAATTTCCAAAGTTTTTTCTTTGACTGTGTAGACAAAGCATAAAATTTGTATATGAATTCTGTTTTTTTTCTTAAAAGTGAAAATATTTCAGGAGAGTCGATGGTTTGAAGGTTTCTACTTTCAGTGCCTACCGTAGCTACTGGATTGCCAGCACGTTCATACAAAACTACACAAATGTACAACTTATTAACATCAATATGTTCTGTAAGTTTTGTAATGATTTAATAGTTCTGTCAACAGTTACCGCAATTCAAAAAATTTCAAATTTTCCCGATCTCATTTTAGGCACCTAGCGCACACAAAGGGTTGAAAATTTCCAAAATCTTATCAAATCTTTGTTAAGAACACGTTCGAAATTCATTTCACAAACTTAGTTTTTTGAAAACTTTTTTTTTGATAGAAAAATATGCATATCTACATTATCACTAAAACAGCCCGCCGGCACTAAAGGGTTAAAAATAATTAACATTTGGGACCTATTCTGCATATACACAAATGTATTTTGAAAGTTTGAACTTAATCGGATTTCGCGTTCCCGAGAAATAGTAACTGAATTTTTTCGATTATATATTTATATATATATATATATATATATATATATATATATATATAAATATATATATATATATATATATATATATATATATATATATATATATACATATATATATATATATGGAAATATGCATTTTTCGCCGAATCGATTTTAAAAAACATTAGTAAAAAAATTGAAAAGGCCGTACTTTAGAAGCAATGTCGCAGACTTTTGCAGCAATCACCCTATGTCGGAAAAACATAATTCTGCTTCGATTTCGAATATAGACAGATTTCGAAGCCGCTTGCATTCATGTCGACATTATAGACAAATAATGATAATGAAATATACGGTCCTATTTAATTACTGGGTGATTTTTTCAAAAAAAATTCTGGCAATCCTGAACTCAAGTGCATTTGCACTATTCCGTCTAAATCGAACACCAATGCATTAGCAAAGCTTAGATTGCCTTAAGGAGCAGCATGTTTGCTCTGGAGGCAACCGATCCTGAGGTGGCAAGGAGTGATTGTTTTTAGCGGCAGAAGTAGCTGTCGCCGTAGGAAGAGGGTTGTATTTAAATCGTACGTAGAGAGTTGAGTTTTAATCGTTGTGTAGTAGCGCGGCCAATTCAATGTCCTATTATAAATATAAGTAGATATATATAAGTATATATATAAAAGTAAAAATTGCCCGAATCAAGTATTGAGTATTTTAGTTAGTTACAGTAGATTTGTATAAAATAACTCAATTTTTAGTTTTGAACGGAGCATAAATAATCAATTTAAAAATAATATGGAGTGTTACTTTTGGTGATGATGGACTAAAGTCACCACATCGACTGCCGCTGGTCAAATTAAATACAGAAATGACGATTCGCGAAAGCGTTAAAAATAACATAATAGCATTTGTTGTATGAGGTGCAATCACAAGACTGATTGATAACTCTGGAGTTGGTACTGCAATAAATTCTGTTGATTGAAGACGGGGGAAAATCTCAGTTAACATGTATCAGCTATGCTAGATTCAAAGTGAATTCGAAAATTGTAAAAGAAAATTGCTGTTAAGTTAGTTGGAACCCTTTTATGAAATTCGATTTTATCAGCGAAATATTGGTTACGAAAAGGATTTAATTTAATCGAAAACAGAAATAAAAATATCAAATATTATTTTCAATCAACACGGAGATGAATATTAGTTGTAAAATAAACGCAGAGAATTCAAAAATAAATTTCAATTATTTCACTTTTGTTATAAAAACAGTTTTCAGTGGTTCCAGAAAGGGGTCCGTCGGCCAGTAAGTTAGGTTGATTTTGAAATCATTTGTATATATTTGTTTCGGGATTATAGTTACATATTTTTGCTTCTAATTTTTTTTTTAGATATTATATTTGTTGTTTTTCAAACTAAAACATTTTGTTTTTTGCCGTTTTCCAATTCTGATGGGCTGCCAAACGTCTAGAATTTAGAAATCAGTGAAGCCATGAGTCGATGGGCATGGAATTCCTTATAGCAGCATAAATTGAACAGTGATTAAGAGCTTCCAAGTGAAAATTAAAAAAAAAAAATTTAAATTAAAATATTTATTTAAATGGTACAAAACTAGAAAAGTACAATCAAACAAAATAAAAAAAGGCACGCGCTGAGATACAGCAATTAGTGCCGTATTAAACTAGCACCTTAGTGGACATAAAAACTCTTTCAATGACTTTGGGTATTCTGAAATAGCTAAGATACACAAATAAAATTCACGCGGCAGAGTGAATGAAAGTAAAATTAATCAATAAAGAAACCAAATTAAATTATCTCCGCATATTTTTCGTTACAGAATAAGTTGAAAGAACTTTGAAAGAACTTTGAACAAATTTAAAATTCGGTTTTGTGGGTTTGAGTAGAGCGATTTACACCTCTAAGCACTCAGGCCAGAAATATTGGATGCGCGTATCCAGATGATCGAATGATGATCTAACTACCTTTAAAAAAAAGTTGTGTGACATTACAACAAACAATAATTTGATTTGAGAATGTTAAAATAATTCCTATTTTCTTGAAAAGCAATCCAGAAAGTCAGAAAACGTAGTTTTCTCTAATACTATATGAAATATTGTGATGGAACAATATATCAATGAGAAAATTGACCTGGTAAAGTTCTGAGAACAATTTAAAGTTTCGACCCAACTTTACAAACAACAAACGAATAACAACAATTTACGAACAAAAACCAGTAACGTGCAGTATTGTATTGTAAAAACAGCTGCATTTATCATAATTTTTTCGCAAGTTAGATTCCCAGCCCTTTGATGTAACAAATACAACATTCGACCTTATTCGCTGAAATCGAATCAGAATCGTCCAAAGAAATTCATGTAGCTAAATATCTACACAGTACAACGTCAAACCAAACCCGGGAGCAAATGTAAAAAGATCCTAGCGCAACGATTGTATTTCATCCTATTTACTGCACGACATGATTCCAGTTGTCCGCTATGAAATGTACACAGAATTGCTAACGACCACTGTGACGCGGTCACCGTTGTCCGGGCAACTGGCATAAGAACTGCTACCACTTTTCTTGCCCTGCAGTTGGCAAAAACACAATAGCGAACAGAAAGGCTGCAAGATTTACTCACCATAGAAAGCGTTCCCACGGATGCTGGAGGCTGTGAGCCATTTCTCAACGTACAATAGCCCATGTTGTTGTGGGACGCATGCAACGTCATCCCCGATGTACTATACTTTTGTGGCGGAGGTGTGTTTGAGGACAATAGCCCTCTTGTCGGACTGCTTGTATCTATTGTTGATATATGTTGACGGCGCCTTATGTAATCAACCTGTACAGAGAAAAGCAAGGAAATTCAAAACGTGAGACAGTTGCTTGAACTATGAACTACGATTTTCATGTATTTGATTTCCGGTAGGGTAAAGGAACTGATATATTTTTGGATGGCGACACAGCCTTTCAATCAATATTAGTTCCATAAGTCTTAGCACTTTAATTTTTTCTTTGTTATTTTTTAACAAAAATTAGTCCCTAGCTGCAACCAATTAACATATTCTCCAAATATCAATGTGTACATAGCCTTTACCACTTGAATAAATCATCTCAAGCATTTAAAAATTATACTCAGAAATGGTTGCAGCACTTACTTGATCGTCCGAATCCATTGTGTCTGGAATGATATCGGGATTTTTTTCGTCGCTCTCGTTGCCATCCATTCCGTCTTTACTCCCTGTACTCTTGTCACTTGGTCCCGGTGACCCATCGCGCGAAGCATTTTCCGTTGCAAGCTCTTTCCGACGTTGCCTCGAGTTCTTGCAAGGAATTCGCAGTGCAAATATAACTGCCAATCCAGCAACCATAATCGCTACTGTCAGCCCTATTGCTAGTGACAGCACAGGTGATAAAAATAATGGCTGACGTGGATTCTCTGTAAAATTACAAATGAACGAATCAGCTATATGCAATCGATTTGAACGTGTGAAAAAAATATAAGTATACATTAGGACGGAGGAGACAAGGCATGATTATGCTCTGTACATTGCTAAAATATGCTTTAAAAAGAACAATAAATTTCATCATTTCGTGTAATATGTGTAAAATTGATTGATTTCAATTTACGTTTGATGGTGTTATATTTGGTACAAAAGGCAAATTTGTTAAACGTATTGTGGTAATTTTGGGTTGTATTCAAACGTCTATTAATTGATTTATTTGTTTAATCTATGAAGATAATATTGTGGTATTAACAATGACACGACGAGCAGAGCTAAAGTGCGGAAATAGGCGGCTTATGAGTATTACTTTGTACTCTCATATTTGATTCACGATTTCAACCAAAATGTTTATCTAAACCTTGCATAAATTTTAAAATTTTTAAAATTTTAAATCAAAACTAAAAGATTCCGTCATATAAAAAAACGTATTTAACCTTCTCGTTAAAAATATTGGAGTTACGAAGATAGTGGATGATCTCTAGTAAACAGTTAAACAGGCATTGTTGTTAAGTTCATTGTATTTGAATTTTTCCACAGCGAATTCTACAAGAATAGCATGGGAGTCGAATTTTCTTTCCTAATCTGTATAACCCATAAAGTGTAAAATTCAATAATGTGTAGGATATTACTCTATTAAGTTATATTTTATAGCTCAAACAGCTATGTACATGGTATATTCGACTATGATTGCCATCACATAGTATTATGTGCCATGCTAATTTTTTCAAGCTACATCTATTGATCAGCTACATCTATTGATGGTGGATTTTTTTCAGTGCTCCAAACGAAAATGTCAGACAAGTATGCTATCGAGATTCCTAAAGCACAGCGAATATAATTGAATACATGAATACATACGAAATACGCTCCGACTCTCAACCGTAATGGTAATTGGTTAGACCTTATATTTACAAACGTTTATGACAAAGTAGTGGTTAGCCCGACTATCGACGCGGAGAATCTTTTTTCTAATAGCCTACACCATTACTATTGATTACTATTGATTTACTTACTATTGATTTATCCACTACAGATTCTAAAATCTTTCAAACTTACAATAATACTATTGTATACGATTTCCGCAATGCTGATTACAATAGCATTCACAACTCTCTTGACAATGTCGATTGGACAGATACGCTTACATCTCAATCTCTTGACGAAAATGTAGATTCTTTCTACAAAATACCGTTTAACGTGGTCGAAAGATATGTCCCTAAAATTATGAGAAAAGATAAGCTTTCTGAGCCTTGGCTTGACAAGACTCTTAGACGTCTGAGAAATCACAGAAATAAGCTTCACAAATCAATAAAAAATAATGTCGACTCTAGCCATCGTATCAAAGAAGAATACAATGCAGTGGCCTAAGAATTCCATGAAAAGTCTCACGAAGCATATGACAGATTCATTAAAATTACCGGCCAGAATATAATTCATAGCCCCAAAAAGTTTTTTGACTTCGTGAATATGAAGCGGAAAACAACCGGTTATCCCTCTTCTATGTGCAATAGAACCTCAATGTCTTCTTCTCCTCAAGAATTTTGTAATTTTTTCGCAAATAACTTTCAAGAGATTTTTAGCTCTGCCAGTACTCCATCACTCTGTCACTTCCCTAGAGTATCTAGAACAATATTCGCTGAGGCTATAACTATTTCCAGAGATGATATTTTGAAAGCCATCTTGGAGCTTGATAGTAAAAAAGGCCTTGGACCCGATCTTCTTCCTCCGACTTTTCTTATTAAATGTGTCACACAGTTAATCTCTCCTCTTCACATCATATTCAATACATCTCTTTCTTCTGGGCACTTTCCATCGTATTGGAAAACCTCAAACGTTACACCAATTTTCAAAAATGGTGATAGAAGATCAATTCAAAATTATAGAAGTATCGCCATTTTATCAACTATTACTAAACTGTTTGAAAAAATCATATGTGATAAGCTATCTCCTTTGGAACAGCAGCATGATTTTAGGAAAGGTCGTTCTACCACTACCAACCTAATGGTGCTGGTTTCCCATGTTCTTTGCGAAATGGAGAAAGGTGGTCAATTGACGCAGTCTACACTGACTTCAACAAAGCGTTTGATCGTATTAGCCATTCCATTTTGATTTCCAAGCTTCAGCAGTTCGGAATTGCAGGATCTTTACTGAGATGGCTTAGCTCTTACCCCCAGAACCGCGCACAATATGTGAAATTCCAAGGGACTATCTCTAAAAAAAATTCATGTCTGGAGTACCTCAAGAAAGCCATCTTGGCCCTTTGCTTTTTAACATTTTTATATCAGACCTGTCGGAGGTTTTCTCTGATGTACCTCATCTACTCTATGCGGACGATCTGAAAATGTTTCATACTATAAAGTCGTCATCTGGTGCCAACTTTTTTCAACTAAAACTAAATCCCCTGGATCATTGGTGCTGCCTAAACAACCTACCTCTCAATATAGCAAAATGTCATGTGATTAGCTTCTCTCGAAAAAGTACGCTCGTAATCATATTTATCTTTTAAGCAATACGACACTCAGTAGGGTTAACAATATACTAGACCTCGGTGTTTTGCTGGATGAAAAGCTCCGCTTCATTAAGCGGCGAGCCAGGGAGTTTCAGAACCTTTGGGCTACAAAATCGCTATACACCGCGCTCGTTCGTTCTCTTCTTGAGTATGCTTGCATTATCTGGAACCCGGTTTTCGAAATTCACAGCCACAGATTCGAATCTGTTCAAAAGCAATTCTTGCTATTCGCTCTTAGAGGTCTTTACCATCCCTGTGATTTTAGCAATTTACCGCCATATGAATCTCGCTTTAGACTTCCAAATTTGTCACCACTTGCATCCAGAAGATTAATGTTATCTGCCTGCTTCAGTTTCGATGTCATTAGAGACGCTGTTAATGTCGACTTCATTCAGGAAAGATTTGTGCTTAACCAGCCCATAAGAGTCACTAGATCCCGACAAATACTAGTTGAATATAGGCATAGCACCGCATATGCTGATAATGAGCCAATTAATAGATGCTGCAAGATATTCAACAGCATGAGCCAACAATTTCGAAAGCGTTCTTTAAAAACAGAGTTACCAAGGCTCTCTTATCCTACCCTCTCTAGTCTACTGGCCTAGTACCCTTTTCATGACTAATAAAATATTTAATTTAATTTCCTTTTTGTATTTAATAATTTTGTGCCCTACATGTAATATTGCTGTCATATTTTTTAATAGAATGTTAATTTATTTATTTGCATTGCTTTCATTGTATTTTTACCTGTTATTAATCTGTTTTGTTTAGTTTAGTTATTTTGAATTGTAATGTCAATTTATAATTTTATTTTTATCTTATTTATAAGTAAAAATCCCAAACATATTGGGAGAAGCTGTCAAAGCAAACAAAACCTAGCGCATCAGAACCGCCAGAAAACTGATTTTCGAAGAAATTATCTTTGAGTGCCTTAAATATTTGGCAAAAAGTAATGAATGTGGTCATATATATAATTTTTATCATTTGTCTTATACTACTTGTGATATATCACAAGTCGACTTGTGATATATCACAAGTAGTAGTGATATATCACAATAATCCTAAAATTCATGCTGAATTGAATGATGATTGTAAATTAACGTTTGTAATTTTTTAGGTAATGAATTCTTTGAATACAAAAAATATAATCCACAGTATTCGAACGTTTCAGGTGAATATAAACTCATAAGTTTAAATTGTGTAAAAAAAGAATACAATCCAAATCTCAGCGAGTTATTTAGTCATCGGCCATCGTTTTTTATTACAGAAGAATCTCTTGAACCAGGCTCTCCAGGTCACCATTAATAAATCCAGGTAATTATAGACAAAATAGCTAACTTAGTAATGGGAGCATTCGTCTTATACTACATACTGCAAATTATACAGATACTCAAAGTTGAATTCGGTAAATTTCGAAAATCGGAAATTTTTTAGAATTGCTTGCTTATTTTACTGTAAACGTTTTGCATATGAACACAAAATGGAATTATCTGTTGGTGCAATATTTACGAAAATGTCAGATGCTGGCAGGCCTGTGTTGTGTAGCAAAAATGTAGCATCTATGAGTTTCATTTCGATTGGGTGACTACGCTGGATGTTAAAGAGGTGAAAAGATGTTAAAGAGGTGAAAAGCTATAAACTTTCACCCTATAAACTATTCAAATATTCGAAACGTTAATATTTGATGTTAATTGTCACTGCAGAATCATAACAATTTGAAAATTTAATGACATCGCTTAGTAAAGAAAGGAAAAATAAATTAGAAAAACTACCTTTCATGAATTTTCTACAGAATTTCTTAGACAACTGGTTAACAATAATATCCATTTACTACATGAATTTCAGTTTGATTTCATGACTAGATCGGAAGTTGTAGAGAAGCTTTATTTCGCTTAGCAAATTTACAAGATTTAGGTGACAAAAATCACCATAGCTACCAAATTTGGCCTAGATTAAAGTCCAAACACTGTGTGATTTTATTTGAATTTGATGGGTAACTCGAAAGTTATGGGCCAAAAAGCAGTTTTTTTCTCAGTGATTTTTCAAGATGGCACCACCGCCACAGGGTTCCTGCATTTCAAAATCATTTAAATCAGACTTGGTCCTAGTTACTACTAACATGTCCTGTAAACTTAATTATGATCGGATTATAAATAGAGGCAATTCGGTGATGGGTTGCCGTTTTTATCCAACTGGGTATTCTCAAATAATCAAACTGACATGGTGAACAAAAATTAAAATTAATCAATGATTTGAATTTTTTGCCAAAAAGCAATAAATTTTCAGGATGATCGATGATTTTAAGGATTTTTTTTTCGCCTGCCTGTCATAGCTACACGGTTGCCTGCATAGTCTTGAAAATCCATGTTAACCCAAGTTTTAGTTAACATCAATATGCTCTGCATACTTCACGACGATCCAGTGTTTCTCACGGGGGTAATGACAAATCAATATTTGAAAAAAAAATTCTTGCCTACTTTTAGGCACTCAGCAACCACACGCGACTCAAAATTTCCAATTCTTTATCTATAGACAAACATTAAGCATAATTAGCTTGTAGTTCCAATAATTTTTATTAACCAAAAAAAAATCTGCATTGAACTATTAGAAGTACCTGAAAACTCACTAAAATACCCGCCGCCGCCAAAGGGTTAAAAGTATCTTAGTTTTAGCAAGCCATGGACCTACCCACTATATATGAATTTTCGGCGAAACAAGCCCAATACAAATTTTCTTCGAAAATCATTAAAAATATGGAAATATGGAGCTGAGATCATCTTAAAATAAGATTCAAAATCGTTGCTAAATTGCTGATTTAGCTGAATGGTTGATTGGCTCATTGGTGTCCATTCGGATTTTTTGTAGAGACTTCTGTCTTGCAATAGATTTTTGCCGATGCTTTTGTTTTAAGTGTCACGATGAGCTTGACGAAAGATTTTTTTTATTCGAGTGTTTTTAAAACCTGAATTAGAAAATTCGTGAGGTGCCAAAATTTTATTCTCAGTGGAAAAAAAAGAATATAAGAAAAGTTAATAAAAACGTATTCACAAGAAAAGTATATAACATTTTTTTTATTTCAATAAAAATTTTCTTCTTATATTTATACAGAATTAAATTGATTGATTGATAAAAGAAGCAAATTGGGCTTGAAATTCAATAATTTAATTATCAGATTTAAAATTACTTTAACCATAATTTCTTTTCTCCTTAAACATAATTATTTGCATATTTTTATTCTTAAATAGGTTTCTATATATAAATATTATTGGCGTGCAGGCATCTAATACCGGGTGGGCCATCTAGTGGTTTTTTCATTAATTATAGGTTATTTTGATACTGAAAGCTGTTTCCCGTTCGAAATCTTGACACAAAGTCAGTATCATACATCCTATTGAAAACTTATTTCCAAAGTGAGTGCTGTGTAGCCCAAACAATGCGTTTTTGAAAATTAGTTTTGGCCGAGATGAAGCAAGCATCGCGACTGCTGTACGCAAGTTTGTGGAAAAAGTTCATAAGACTGGCATGCTATTGGACAACCCTCAAGGCCCCCGTCGTCGCACGGTGCACACAGACGAGAATGTGGCTGCTGTAGCCGAGAGTGTGAGACTCACTCCACGAACATCAACACGCCGTCAAACTCAACAGCTCAACATTTCACGCACTAGCCTGAGGAGAATTCTGCACAACGATCTCGGATTATTCGCTTACAAGGTCCAATTGACTCAGCAATTGAAGGCGCACGACCATCTGCTTCGTTATCGTTTCGCAATTTGGGCCTCAGAGCATCTTGAATTGGACAACGATTTTAGGCGAAAAATCATCTTTTCGGACGAGGCGCATTTTCATTTCGGCGGCTATGTTAACAAACAAATCGCCGCACCTGGGGCTCGGAAAACCCGCACGTTATTGTCGAGAAACCAATGCATTCACAGAGAGTGATAGTTTGGTGTGGATTGTGGAGTGGTGGCATTATTGGACCATTTTTCTTCGAAAAAGAGGCTAGGAGCAACGTTTCGGTCAACGGTGAACGTTACAGAGCCACGTTATCGGACTTTTTTTTACTGAAATTGAAGACATGGATTTGGACAACCTCTGGTTTATGCATGATGGCACGCCATGCCACGCAACCTATGTCACAAACGATCTTTTACGGACCGAATTCACAAATCATGCTATCAGCCATCTGAGCGATGTCAATTGGTCGTCTCGGAGCTGCGTTTTGACCCCGTTGGACTTTTTTTGTGGAGAACTGTGAAGGACTGATGTTATGCGAACAATCCAGAAACGATTCAAGTACTTAAAGCCAATATCATCGAAGCAAAAAACCATCAACAAGGTCTTGGAAAATTGGAGTGACTGTATGTGCTACTGCGAAGCCAGCTGAGGCAGCCTTTTGAACGAAATTGTGTTCCATCATTAATGAGAATGTTTATTCTTACTAATAAAGCCATAATACATGGAAAAAAAATTAAATATTGTTCATTTTATTGCATTTTTAAATTGGCCCACTGACCAAACGACTGAGATTGGACAAAAATCGAAGATTTTGGAAAAATCTTTCAGACGCCAAATACTGTATTGTGAAAACTCATTTTTTTAGCTGCTGCGTAGCTCATAGAACAAATTTAAATGGTAATTTTTTTAATTTGTTTTTGTTTTGTTTATGTCACTCATTTTACCATCAGTCATTCAGAAATGTGTACTCCAAACGAGAATATGATATGAACTGACTTACAATTTGATTAAGTGTGTAGTCATTCGTCATTCAATTATCATGATGCAAATTGTGCCCCTACGTTTATGGTGCCTATTCAGAAGCAATTATCTCTCATAGATCAATTTTGTAAAAGATGGAAGATTAAAATTAACTCAAATGAAACTTGAGCAATTTTCTTCACAAAAAAACGTGCACGAAAAAACCTACCGTATTCGCAAATAAATGTTCTTGGATCAATTGTTAATTGGTCAAAAGACATTAATTATCTTGGAATCCATCTAGACTCAAAATTAACGTTTCACTCGCACATTGAAGGCACAAAATCTAAAATATTGTAATACATACGCTCCTTATACCCACTTATCAACAGGAAGTCCAAGCTGTCACTACACAATAAACTGCTAATATACAAATCCGTGATGCAGCCTATTATCCTATATGATTGTCCAATATGGATTAGCTGTGCAGCTTCTCATGCTAGCCAGCTTCAAATGCTCCAAAATAAATGCCTCAAAATCATATTGAACAAACCCTACTACTTCTCCATCCCTCGCCTGCACAAGTTGGCAAACGTCAATAAAATCAAGTCCAGAGCTCTTACTCTGCAACAAAAGTTCTTTGATAAATGTGCACGTTCGTCTAACCCACTAATTGCATCCTTGAATCGTGCGTAAGGTAGCGTATTCTGCAAAACATTTCCTTAACCTAGTGTGTAATCCCTAGTTTTAAAACCAATCCTATGTTTAGTTGAAGTGTTCCAGTAGGTTTTAAGCTAATTTTGCATAATCTGATATAACTTGTAACTCTATATACAATTAATCATTTCTAAATTTATATCTATTAGTAACTTAGCTGTGAAGACATTGTCTTAACTCTAGATTTAACTCAAACACTGAAATTATTTCTAAATTCGTTCGATCTATAAATAAAGCTATTAATTATTATTTAAATATAAATTTGATATATCGATTTCAATAAAGGATTTGAAGTGTTAATACTGATTTTCGTTTGTACATGTTTGTAAAAGGCTTATTTATTTAGGACTGCCTTACCAAACTGACAATATTACTATTCTTTTTTATAATATAACTGTTTCAAATCCAACATTAATATTCATCGGACGAAATATCAAAGATCCACAAATCAGAAAAAGCACCACCATACATACATATTTGAGTAGGTATATGTGAAATAAGTTTTCTAATTCTGACAGTATCAATCCTCTTAAAGTTGAATATAATGTACAGCTCCGATCAATAAAAAAGCACATGACTTTGGAAACATCTGGCTGAACATTCGCCTGATACAAGATGTCGTGGTATAGAGATGAATAGAGACATAGAGTATAATAAAGAGGCAGAGAAGAATCTCAACTATGTCTCACTTGTTTAAAAGCTACATAGACCCCGACCACGAAGTCTGACTATTCTGAAACTATTATTGTGATTAAATTGAGTATTGTAATATAAATTTGGGTCGTTTTGTCCATTTGGAATAAAGCGATTTTAAATTAAAAAGTTAAATACCTAACTCAAAAGTGCAGAAATTCATACAAGGATTCTGAATTTGAGACATTTGTAATTGAATATGTGGCATTGTAACCCTACGAGTGCTACTCGAGTGACCTCTCAAGCGGATCATTTCCTTTCTTTAATCTGAACATCTATGCACAATTCTATCACAAAGCTATTTCTGTACTCCAAAATCAGCATTCCAAGTCACCACTTTACCACAGTAATGCGATTCCAACCATGTACAGAGACATGAGCATACTTGTCTCCATAGCCCGCTGAATGCAAAATAGAATAGAAATGGACTTACCACTTTCCGAGGTCAATTGTTTCTCAGGCATCCGAAGCATGGCTGCATTTAATGTTGTCGGGTCGGATCGGCCTTTAGTATTAAATGCATAAACCGATACCAGATAAACGCTCCCAGGCACCAGACCCGATACAGCAAATCTTGGAACGGGTGATGTGTAATTCGACTTGATGTCCTGACAGGCATAAATGCGACACAAGCCGAAACCAGAGACCATCAGAACAAGATTTTCGAAATTGACATTCCTTGTACTTACCTGCGAATTCATGTCTCTCACTTCAAGCATGAACGATTGCTGCAACCCACCATTAAATCCTTCGGTGCACTTGATACTCAGCGATGTCATAGATATATTCGTAAGTGTACAATTATGTACTTGGTCGGGTCGTCCTATTTATATGGGGTGAATTAAACAGAATTACGTTATGCAATGTTAATAGCAAAAAGTTGAATTAAGATTCTATTGTCTGAATAAAATCAGGGAATAATGCAAAAGTGGAGCAGAATGTATATTTTGGAATAATGGATTTCATTTGCTAGTCGATGTAGAGCTATGATTTGAATTATGTTTTAACAGATGTTTCAAAGCAAATATATTTTTTTGTGGTGGGTTTTATTTGTCGAAACAATACAATGCAGCGCAAATACTTCATGCAAATCAGAAATTGGCATACTGATTTCTTCCCAAGATTTTACTTTTTCTCAAGTAGCAGTAATTGTTCAACGAATGTTTGAGCATCGGAACCTAGGTTGAGATTTTCGAAAGAAAACGAAGAATAGTAATCTCAGTATACTCCAAAAGTCTGGCGCCCAACCCTGTTTTGTATTCTAACACCGTTATCGTGAAAACGGAATATAAAGTGTGATAATTGGAACTTTAATCACACTACCTAATTTAGTTATCGTTTTGACCAGTTTGATGCTTGTTCTGAAACAAAAAAAGGTTGGATGGCCAATTTTCAGAGCAGGTCGAGATTGAAAGCGTTCATTGTCGACGCATGAAAAAGAGAAAGTCAATCCAATTATATGAAACGTTATTGCTTCCACTCGAGTAATATTAATAATATTATTAATTGGTTTCGATGAATTGTTCTGTATCTTCGCTGCATATTACACAAGCTGCGTTTTTTGCACCTTTAGCGAGAGCTGGTTAGGTACCTAGGAGTTGAAAACAACAGAAACTGGGGCAGGAATGTGGTTATTTTCAATGCTACCTACCCTAACCAGCTCTTCGTAGAAGCTCAGAGAAGCCCCTATGACTGAAAATAGAAAACGGGCATGATTTGGAAAAATGTCTGCCAGTAAACTCTTATTTCAGATAGATAAAGGAAAACTAGTTCTAGAAAAAATATCAAAAATTAATAATAAAGGAATTTCAAGCTTCTAGCGCTTGATGCAAAAGTTTCACTTGTACACGCAAGTCGAAAGTTTGCAAATTCTAGAAGCAATATAGTTCCTGACGAAATTTTAATCACATCGTTTCATCAAATTCTTACTAAGAACACTTTCAACACAATTGAAATTTTTTTATCAATACAGTATACTCAATTTCGTGGAAATTGTCTAAGTAGAAAACCTTTCATCAGAGATATTTTTCTCAGCAAAAATCTCTAACTTCGTACCCGGCTAAACGAAATTCTAAAAGCCATTCTTGTTCCAAACAATACACTTGTTTCATACTGAAAATCTAATAACCAATCATATTCTCTGCACTTACCAGCAGCTATGATATGGAATACACATGGTATTCTTTGACGTCCGATTTTGTTGGTGGCCACGCAAAGTAACGTTCCGTAGTCGAGTTCTGTAATGGGCGTGTATGTAACGGTCGATGATGTTCCTGGAAAATTCGGAAAATCCATGAAACATAAGTTGATTATGAAGCTATGTTAGCTATGAAGATACGTATAGTAAAGAAAGGGCTTGGGCGGAAAATAAGAAAACTAAGAATTAGAATAAAACATGGAGCTGCGTACACTCAGAAAAAAAAAACACATACAGCCTTGGCCAAAAGTTTGAGCCCACCCCAGAAAAGTAACAAAAATCAAAAAGCTTTGATATTGGTTGAAAGAAAATGTCAAATATAATTAGTATTCATATTGTTTTATTAAAATAAGTCAATATTTTGTTGGACCTCCTTTGGCTTTCATAACTGCAGCGATTCTTTGTGGCATAATGAAAATTAGGTGTTTGCATTCTTCCGAAGTAATTGATTCCCACTCTTCTTTCAAAGCACAAATTAAACTGGCTTTGGAAGTTATGGGTCGGTCATGGATCCTTCTTTTCAGAATGCTCCATAAATGCTCGATCGGGTTAAGATCTGGAGATTGAGGAGGCCATTCTTACAAATCCACACCATGCTCACGGAACCAGCTCATCGCAACACGAGACTTGTGGCAGGGTGCGTTGTCTTGCTGGAATCGAACATGATCAAGGTTGGTTCCCCCAAAAATCTTGACGGCCGATTCGAAAAGTACATTTTCAAGTATTGAAATGTATTTTGAAGAATCCATTCCACCTTCACACAAACACAAACTTCCAACTCCGCTTGAAGCCATGCAACCCCAAACCATTATGCTGCCTCCTCCGTGTTCCACAGTTGGTACCACACCATGTGGTTGGTACCTACGCTTCACCAATTCGTTGTCGCATAAAGACCGCACCCGGTGTTCCAAAAATCTGCAATAAGTGAAAAAAAAACATCTCCTTGAAAATAGCCCATTACATAAAATGCATCTAACCTTGAGCTTTTTAGATGCTTTCAGATAAAAACACACAACATTTTGAGAACTTACTTCAACATTAGATTCGTCTGACCAAATAATATTCGACCAATCTTCTTCGGTGAGATGTTGATGCCTCCGAGCCCAGTCTAGTCGAATTTTCTGATTTTTTTGTGGCAGCCACGGCTTCTTTCTTGCCTTACAGCCTCTCAGCCCTTTTTTGCACAGGCGTCTCCGTACTGTTCGGGATGACAAATTTTTCCCAAACTCGTCGGACAGCTCAGCAGCTAACTTGGCAGATGTTTTTTTCCGATCTCTCAAAGATGCACGTACCATCAAACGGTCCTCCTGTACGGTTGTTATTCTCTTTCGACCGCTTCTTGTTAAATCCTTATGCGAACCGGTTTGCTCAAATCATCGAATAGTCGAGCGAACCGCTCCGCGCGAACATCCAAGGCGTACGGCAATTTTTCTGGAACTGAACCCTTCTGCATGTAGCAATTGAATTTGTGCACGTATATCTGAACTTACCTTCTTTGTTTTGGACATTTTCGAGAACAAAGAATTTTAACTCACTAAATGAATCACTGTTGATCGTTTTAACAGCGTACGCAAACTGTAACAGACCAACAAACTGCAAAGGCTTATGCAGGAAAATTTCGGAATTTTCCATTATTACCCATCCCGTGTCCGGGTTTTTCAAGAAACTTTCTAAAATCATTTTATTGCAGTTAACAAGTAGCCTTGCCGATGAGGAACAACCGATGAATAACGAGCATTTAAGTATTTTTAATCTACAGCCGAAAAATAGGGAGGGCTCAAACTTTTGGCCAAGGCTGTATGTATGTTATTACATCAAAATGTTACGTACGTTTTAATTAAAGTGACAAAAAACAAAAGGATATCGTGTACACTTCATGGAAACCGTGTACAATTAATTTTTCAATGGTACAATATTGATAAATCTTACCATATTTCTATTTACGTTGAACATATTTGAGCCAATTTGTAATAATATGATATTCCAGTCATTATTTAACATTATTTCCATTATTACCATCAAATAAAGTTAATATGCAACCGTTTTAAAATAGACACACATCACATCAATTCAAATAGATCACCCTATTAATCACATGTATGCTTAAGAGTCTTTTCTACAAATTTCATCATAATCGTCGTAGTCGGCAAGGGTCGCTGACGCGTTTAGAACCGTATTAAATTTTTAACCCTAGAATGGTACCGATTAGTAAGTTTTACTCACATACGGCATGTATTTCGTCGCGCATCAGCCAGTTGGCCACTCTGACTGTCATGAGGCTACAAGCTATATAGTCTTCTTATGTTTAATGATTAAATAAAAAATGTACATTATACTATTGTTGCCTTCTTTTTAGTAAAAACATGTACCTAATATCATCCAAAAATTAACCGTACCATTCTAGAGTTAAGCAATGAGTGTCTTTGCAAGTGGCTCGTGTGTGCTAAGATCTGCTCGAAGATAATAACAAAGATTAATTAAGTGAGAACATTTCAAATATAGGTTTATCTTCGATTGAAAGGTAAGTGCATTTATTAGTCTGTAAAAAATCTTTACGAATATTTTTTGCTCAAATTTTTGTTCAATTTTTGTACTGTTAATCTATAAAGCTTCGTGATCAAATATTGCATTGTAGCAAATGGCACAAAGATCAAAAGTATTTTCAAATTTTAAGACGTACATATGTGCGCTCTGTGTACTTGACCTTTTTCGTAGCAAATGGCGCAAGGTGTAATGCAAATTTTAAAGTATTCTATTGATTTGGTAAAATTCTTGTACAGTTGTGTATCATTTTACGGATTATATACTGAATTTTATAAATTTTAGATTGAATTAGATTTTAGCGAACTGTTTCCATCAGAAAATATTTGCCTATTGACAAAGTGGCCAGTCTTCAAAGCGAAAATTGTCGATGTTTTCAGAAGTAGAATAAGTGACCGCGAATCAAAAAGTGCGCTCGATGTATTGATCGCCGAAAAAGAAAACAGTAAGATTTTTTTTAGTGTTTCTTTCAAATCAAATATGTACATATACCGTCTTTTGACAGATACTTCCGACTACATTTGTTCGCTTTTATTGAGCTCCATCATCAAACCTGCAGCTGTCAGTAATAACGAAGGAAAAGGAGTACGTTGGAGACCAACTATACTTGAATTACGCCAGTCCATAGTTATACGAGTACTACACGCATTAAATTCGAATGATGCCCAACATAAAGTAGAGGAGGCAAAGAAGGCAGGCATGGTTACATTAAGCATGCTTGTTAAATTATTATATTGAGCCTTCATGAATGAATTAAATATCACTCTATGTACAAAATTGTATAAATAAATAAAAAAATACAGCTGAATTTCTTTGATTGTCATTTATTTTCCAGGTATTTTTTTTTCTTGAAAACTATGTTTTTCAGCATTTTGCTTTGCTATTTTTATATCGAAGCCCACGAGATTCACCATTTTAAAATTAATAATGCGTCCAATTAATGTAACTCAAAAAGCTATTAAATTTTCAATTACAAATCCAATTAAGATAACATTGAATCCTATCAATTCAACTAAAAAAATTAAGAGAAAATCTTTACTTAAATCCTGCATATCATTTTAAAATTAAAGAGCATATTATTGGAATTGTTTTTGCGGGATGATTAAAATTGAACAAAAAATTTTATTTACATTGAAAATTTTATTTTGACAAAGTGTTTTTTTTTAAGAGAGAAAATCATAACTTGAATCCTGCATATCACTTTAGAATTAAAAGGCATATTATTACTTAACGGGAAAACTTATTAATTATATAAGTGATCATGTTAAATTATATCTACTTGAACTTATTATTTTTACTTTATTGAAATTAATAGAAATATCACATTGACCAAAAATAATGTGAAAAACTATTGAAAAATAAATGAGATATTTTTTCTGAGTGAGGTATTTCTGAAATTATCGGAAAAATTTAAATATTTTATGTTGTACACATTTATCATTCCAGATTTGTCTTTTACGGGGCAAACTTATAATTCAGATTAATTATCAGAATCAGAAATAAAGTGCTGCAGTATCTTGGGTTAGTATACTAAGGTCATAGGAATGAGGGAAATTACCAGTCGATTCAATAGGTGCGTTTTTTTGCACACTCGAGCAGATCAAATTTTGCTAAGTACATTGAATACAACAACAATTTTGTTGTTGCATTCAATATACTTAGCATTTGACCTGCTCGTGTGTGCAAAAAAACGCACCTAATAATTGCTTTTTTGCCACAACCCGTTTCTGATCTGAAACTGAGTTTTGCAAATATTATATGGCTATATATTTACAAGGAATGAAAATTTACAAAGCCCTAAAATCCCAAAATCGCTCATTGTATTTGAAATAGTCTCTGAGATGAGATACCAAAGTGTATTTGTTTTGTTTGAAAGCTTTTGTGCATGATGAGTGTACTGGACGTAATGCACATTTTATCCGCCTAGAAAATGTAGACTTCTAACCGTAGGAATTTTATTTTTCCAATGCATTAGGTGCATAATATTTTCGTGTCATCAAGGATTCAGTTTTCATACAACGTTATTGTTTCCATAGATAGCGAACGTTATTTTTTCAGTTGGTTGCGTCATTTTTATTTAATCCTTTAACAAAAAAATAACAAATGTTTGGTAAAAATTTCCTTTTTTATCGGTTTTCTGTTTTTCACGACTAATATGAGAGTTTCCTATAATCTCTCTGGTTTTTCTTGTTAATTTCTTGTATTGAAATTCCAAGCGAAGCTCTATCTTTGCTAAGATAGTTTCTGTAAATGAGAACGACAAAGGTGCAGCATCTGACGTATTGCTTCCGATAGCATTGTAATAATATGCGTGCGCCCAGTGCACGAATCCCTCCTAATTTTCAAATCCAAGAATTACTTTTATGATGTCATCAAGTAATATTCTGGATTACCTCTAGAAAAGGTATCAAAGGATATGCCTGTAGCTAGGATTTAATTAGTAATAAGTGAAAATAGAAACGAGCAATTAAGTGGTGAGAAAAAGTCGGAAATTGTAGCATGGGCACAGGAAAACGTATCGAAACGTGAAATTGCTAGGAGAATTTGCTGTAGCAATTGTACGCTGAGTGAGAAGCATTTTATAAAATTATGCCGTAGCTCGAACCACATAGAGGAAGGAAGGTGGCGGTATGAAGACAATCATCTGAAGTTCCTCTGTTTATCGAATTGAACGGCGCAAAAGAGGTTGACCGCGTTGGGACTAACAT
Organism: Nemotelus pantherinus; assembly: GCA_963978885.1. Lineage (NCBI taxonomy): Eukaryota > Metazoa > Arthropoda > Insecta > Diptera > Stratiomyidae > Nemotelus > Nemotelus pantherinus. The sequence continues at coordinate 106,710,756 of OZ022265.1, forward strand.
GTTGAACTCCCGCAAAAAAACCTACACGGAGGGAAAAGCGTAATGAAATTATATAAAAATTGCAATTAATTTTATTGCAATAGTAGTCATTTTTTGCCCCATTACCTTTGCAATCAATTGCACTACACATTTTACTACTTTGTTGCGAAGTCTGTTACTACACTGTAATGCATTTGATTGTCATAATGTAATAAAAGTAATAATACTTCACAAATGAATTTAAATATACTAATAATGAAATTCATAACCATTCATAATGACATTTATTATTTTCATTGGTACATAGAACTAATGAGTTTAATGAATTTAATTTAAACTGATAGTTAGTATCATTGCTTTAAATTCATTGTGCACGAGGTATGGTTTTTTTTTTAAAGTAGACCATTTCACTCCAAATACAGATGCTGAAAAAATTAACGCAAAATGGGACACACTATTATTATTTCTTTGGCTTACAGTGTCCCTTGTTAATTTCAGTCATATCATTTTCCCCTAAATGAAGACGGTGATTTTTATCAACATTTGATATTCACTATGAGAATATATTATTTAAATATATACTCTACTTAAAATTTAATAGATTAGATAAATAGGTATTAAGCTCTATTAGGTTCAAAAGAATAGCCACAGTCATTAATCTAATAGTTCTGTAGGGAAAATGTAAAAGAAACGAAAATATAAACGAAAATTGACTAGTGCGATTGTTTTTTCTGCGCCGGGTGTATATTGCAACGTGGATGCTGAAAGTGAAGTCGATCGAGAAAAAATTAACAACGAAATACAGGATAAACAAAGTCCAATTGAGGACCTAAACTTTGATCCCCCAGGACGATGACCAACCGAAGGAAAATGGTGAGAAACCACAACCACAACAAAGAAGGTTAAAATATCGGCAATCGATTTAGGAAGGAAAATGGGGAAAAAACTATAAGATTGTATAAACTATAAAGATTGTTGAATATCCTGTGTTGATTTCAACCAAAAATCAATGTTGTATCGTGCTGGTAAGGCTAAGTAAATTTGTCCTCCTGCAGCCATTTTTATGTTCTGTGATCGAAATTGGTAGAAAATAGTTTTGTCCTTTTCTTCTGTTCGCTAAAAACGTTCAATCTATAGAAGTCTCAGTTTTGATAAGTATATGTCTTTGATACATCATCTAAAGTTTAATTACCAAGCCACTTATAGCCATAAATTACCAAGCCACTTTTTTCAAAATAGTCAAAAAATTTACATAAATTCACTTCTTGGGGCGCTAAATTTAAAGAACTTTACACAAACCCGTAGCATGCCATGAAATAAACAGACACGCAGCTTGCCACACTCTACTTAAACTAATTAAATTAACTAAAATTGACTTTTTTGTGGCATGAAGATCTATTTGAATTAAATGTGCCTCAAAATGTTGTTCTCGGTGTTTCACGGTAATATTATGTTTCTGTAATATCCGTCAGCTATATCCAGCAATAATCAGCAAGCAAATTGACACTCCATTTGCCTTAATATCGTTTTGCACTGGTGGAAATGTCTTGGTGAAACCGCTTTCCATGTTTGTCACTTGCAACCCCCAAGTTTTTGGTGAAGGAATCGAAATGATAGCTCAATAAAAGAATTGCGCGAGATCATCATATTTCTTAATAAACATTAATTTGTTCACTCACAATATTTTTTTTGTTACGGTCAGTTTTCACATTTGTAAGAAAATTAGTATCAACTGATTTAAATGTACTCTAAACTCTTAGTTCAGTTTCAAGTAGCATCATTTTGCAATTTTTGCAATATTTCCATTATTTGTGGACCCATACACCTACACAGGCCACCCGACGAACAGAAGGGGCTAGATTTAAGACCTAGGTTAAGATTTAGGTCTAATTAGGCTAAGTTAGTTTTAATTAGGTATAAGTTAGATCGTATTTTAGTGTAAGGTAGTTTTTAAGAAAATCATTGCTAGGGCAATCCCAGCTACTGTACAGGCTGGGTGATACAATAAGAGTGTAAGAATATAAAATTTGTGCCGAAAAAAAGAAAAGCAAAAAAAACCAACCAGAGCCAGCAGGCTAAAATAGTATAGCCGCTAGATTGTAAGTTTTCTTGTTAATTAAACTTTAAGTTAGGTTAAGAATATACGGTTAATTTAAAATAAAATATTTTTCAATTCAATTCAATTCATGTGGACCCATAAATATGCTCTCTCTAATATTTGCTTCGCTAAATCTCGAAAATTTTTATTTTAAATATAACAATCCGATTCTGTTCTGATCCGTTGCTTTAACGAAATTCTTGAATAATCCCAATTTAACATTCACAGATGAAAGTAATACCTTTTTGGGATCAACTAGTGGTTCTTTGGTATTTTTTTTCACTCCTGGAGCTAATGCCGGACGTGATGACTACTCCTTCTATATGACTGTCCCATTCACAAAGAAAACAACAGTATTTGGTATAGCCCAATTGTATTCCAAGAAGAAGGGCAATCACTTTTAAATTTCCGTATATGGTCCATATGGTCCATTGTAACGGGCATGTTCTAAAATAACTCGCATGTTTTTGTATGCATCCTACATATGAACTGCAAAAGTTTTAGGTACAGATGGATATTTGTTACCTTTGTGAACCAACACCGCTTTGGAAATAAGTTTAAAATAATCAATGAATAGGCGCTAACCATTTAGATCATGTTTCTGTCCTATCCATGTCCTTATCAAATGACATCTGCAATGTGAGAGGAATTTTTGCTGTATAAAGTAATGTTAACGTCACGGTGGAGAAGATTTCGCCCTTCTTGCCTGGATGCCAAAAACTCTGATTGTGATTTTGATAGACATCAATCTCGAACTTAGTCATTAGCCTCGAGCTGCGGAATCAGATGTTTCGATGCTGAACAGCTTAAGAGGGTAGTACCGGTTATAATTTTGAAAAATTCAGATTTGTTTTTCTCAATTGATTATTCCTTCAGAAATCACGTGTCAAAATTTTACTAAGATATTGCTAAATATAAAGAGGTTACGGCAGTTTACGACAGACCGCTACTTCTAACTACTGCGAAAAAAAAACATGAAGAGCGCATAAGTCAGGCAGAAAAAGCAGCAAAGGAAGCACGTTTGGCAAAAAAAACCTGCCCAACTGCAAGAACAACTGGCTTATGTGGACTCAAGAATACTTATGTATGGTCCAGAGATTGCAGACTGAGCAAGTGTAGGTGATAAAAACATATTTTTTAAATAATATTCAATGAATGAATGGCAAAAAAACTTTAAACGCGTTTTTCTCGATATGACGTTTTTTCAAACTGCGGACACTTATTCTCCGGATTGGCCGAACCGATTTAAGTCAAATTTGGTGCACTACTTTATTCAAGTATCTTGTGAGATAATCTACCACAATATAGGCAAAAAATTAACCCAAAAAAATCTGTCAAGCGAAACAAAGTTAAAAAAGATGATTTTACGAAAAATATTTTCAAACAAGCGCCATTTTTTATCATTTTTTTTTTAAATATTGTGGTAGATTACCACGTAAGAAGCATTCCTCTTTAAAATACGGTTTGTTTTTTTATTACAGATTCTTCATTCCTGAGATTATCTGTCCGCAGTGTGACGAAACATTTTTCGAGGCGTTAACTTTGGCGCCCTCTATAAATAAGTAGAAAAATGAAAAAAATTAATAAATGTTTTTTTTCTTCTAATCTTCAAGACGTGTATTTTACTCATGCAAGTTTTTAAATTTAAACATAATAATGGAGCCGAAAAAAAATATTGAAAATTAGACTGTTTTTAGCATTCTAACCGGTTCTACCCCCTTAAAATGTCAAATAAAGGATCGGCTGTCATTTTCGATACGATGTCGGTTTCTCTTGAACAGTCAGTGGATTCGAGTTTTTCCTCATCCAAAGTGTAAGATTTTGGTGACTCTGGGACCGGACTCACTATGTTTAACGGGCCGTGAAACTGATGACAAATTGGAATATTTAACATTTTGCTTAGACTTAGACTCTTTAATATTCGAGAGGCAAAAATAGCAATCTGTGACATGGTCTTTCGGCTCTCCTCTTTCCAAACCGTTGCTATACCAAAAAGCATTTTGCAATTTTCACCTTTTAACCATCCTGTTAACAACGTTACACAAGTCTTACAGCAGATATGAGGGGCCATGCTTTGTCTTGATTTCCAACTTCAATTCCGAAATGAAGCTCGTAAGCTTAAGCACAACGGCTGTAATATAACGTTTTTGAGATCTAAAACTTACTTCTCCATACAGATAACAAAAACTATCTGGATTATTCACGCACAGCCGAGGCATTGTATTTAAAGTGAGTCGCAGTCACAATTAATTTAAAAAATAACATAATTTCACGTAGAACTAAAAACGTTTTAGTGTTCAACACATACCGAACGTAACCGACTCAAATTCCGTTAGTTTAGATGCAATACACAGGAGCAGACTAGCCTTAACAGAGCACATGCGTCACCGTATAAACGTTGCAGCAGTAAGTATTGTAAACAGTATGTATTTTAAATTATAAATCTGCATGTTACAGAACATTTTTGAGTGATAGAAAAATTATGTTTTCAAATTTAATTTCAGAATACGCAAAATACAATAGAAACTCCTAAATATTGTCATCTCACAAATCCAATGTTTATCAGTGTTATTCGTAGTTTTGTAGGATGTGTCAAGTATACTGAGCCTGACCTATTTCGTGCTTTCGAAATCGAACGGATGTTACAGTCAAATTTGACAAGAATACCACTCTACTCGGAATATCAACCTCAGGCTGTGGTATTCTTTACCGTGCCTTCATTTAATCAACGAATCCGAAAAGGCACACGCTAGTTACATATGTAGATACATAGATTCTTACCTGATCGAGTAATGTGATTTGTAGCCACATCAATGCTCTCTGCTGAATTATTGAAAGTCCATTTGAATTCGACGTCGGGTGGATTTGCATCGACAGTGCATTTAATTTTCGCATCCTCTTGCTTTGCAACGCCGTAAATTCGAGGTTGATTTGGCATACATGTCGGTGCATCTGCGGGAAAATCGAATCGTTCAGGCCTCATGAAATGAAAATATTCGGCTTGAAGCTTAATGAACAAGTTGTGATAGATGGCATGGGGCAAAGGAATTGTTGTACCATGAAGAGAATTCAAGCTATGGGAATGAATAAACTACAGTACTTACACAGGATGTTGAGCGTAAACGGTGGACTGATCCCATCACCTTCTGCATTATAACCGACGCAGGAATAATTACCGGCCGTCGATCTGGATACACCTTGAAGAACTAATGAGTGGTTGCTAATAATTACACCTTGAGAGATGTTATGTGGAAGTGGACGTCCCTGTAAGCGAAATTCGGATGAATTAGTATAAAAGCGGTGTACATTATACTAAAGTAAGCGTTTGCAAAACCTTTTTTTGGTAAAAACATTGTAATACATTTCATGCAACATATTAAAATAGGGTAATTCCATTGAAAATCGACCAATTTTCAGATAATTTTTGAACTCATCTACTTGGAATTTGAAAATATTTTGGTAAGCTATTATATTTTCGTATTTAGTGTTCGAATTTCCTGACGCAACCTCATATATGATTAAAAAAAATTAAATGAGGCTATACTTCCCCGAAAATCTCTGGTCTCATAAAATCATTCTACTGCAGCAATGCAAACAGTAGACTGCCTAAATACTTCAATTTAGCGGGAGCATCGGGAACACATTCTGTCTGTGTATGTATTATACATCAAAACGTTAAATTAATGAATAAAGAATCAAAAATAAATTTTCTAACAAAGGGTTCCGATATAAGCTTGGCTAATTATAAAAACTTTTTATCTCTGATGAAATGCTCTCCTCCACAAACAGATTGTTACTTTGGTTGCTGCCAGGATTGCCCTGGATCAGCCGTTATTCTAAGTACGTGTGAAAAAAATTTGATGAAAATAACGTGAGTGGTATTAGTTATAAGCAATGGAATTATACAGATCGTTCTACGTTAGAAACTGGATAAGAATCTTCTGCGGGCTTAAACCAACATTGCAAAACAGTTTTCAAATCTATTTTGAAAACATAAAATTGTTTCGTACCATATTTGGTAAGTTTTACCTTGTTTCGGTACCATTTTCTATAAAAATTTTTCAGCAGTTACAGTATTGCACACCTTTAAAAATTTCTCACGACTGTACTTTTACGAGCTCCACCTAGAAATTTTGCACATTTGTGGCTTACATAACTGTTTATAGTATATAAAAAAATGAAGAAAATCGAAGGTGCGTATTTTGAAATATTCAAGGATAAAGGACACTGTAATGATCCTTTTTATCCTTTTTGGCCAGGATGTTTCTCGCATTATTTTTTCTAGAATATCTGCACTTTTTTCATTCCAACAAGCTATATTTGAAGGCTCTACGTAAAGTAGAAGATTTTATGCAATTTTTTGAATGCAACACGAACCGACGTTTCTCAAAAACTGCAAGAGGCCATATTTCCGCAAATATACAATATTTACCAAAAACAATTTATAAGTGCACATAACTCAACTACTTATATTTACAGTGTAAATTTCATTGAAATCTGACGATAGTGATAAAAGACCGTTGGTCGATTTTCCGTGGAATGACCCAATATTGAGTGACATGTTCGGAATTGTTCTATTTGTTTGGAATTTTTATTTTTCATTTAGTATGTACACAGGTACATACATACATTGTTAGAGTTTGTGGTTTAGTTTATCTTTATGCTTTTCTATAGTTTTCAATTTGATTATTTTTCATTTAGCTCATCAGCATATAAATATGTTACCATAGTGAATTGCTTTTGAATATGACAAATTATATGACATACATATGAGTTCTTTAGTTGCAAAATGAGACTGAAAGGTTTTTGAAAACTTTTCAGAAACAGCAAAAAACTATATTTTCTTTCCTGGTCAATATATCAAACCCATTTTTTTTTTAATAAATTGAAAATAGAAAACTACACAATATTACAAATTTTCATAAACTATGGATTATGTTAAATATTAATTAATTCGCATTTACAGTTCATCAGGTCGCGTTTTGGAACAAAATCGCCTTCAGGTGTGGTTTTGGAACGAAACTTCATGTTGGAGTCGGGTTTTGGAACAAAACCAAAACAATTATATTTTTTTAATTTTTTATTTTTGCCTGTAATTTTTGTTTTACAGAAAGTAGGTGCCTACCTTAGAACATAACTTAAAAAAACAATTAACCAAAAATAAGTTTAAAAATATGGAAAAATGAGCAGCAAAAATATTGTGTTAAACATTTGTTTTTTTTCGTCAATAATTACTTCCGCATCCCAAATGTCGTTCTCTGTAAGATTATTATAATCTATACGACGATAAAAACACTTGTTGGATTCATCAGTTTCATCCTCCGAATCTATATTTTCTAAAAAATAGAAGCAAAATGACACAACTTCAGTCAACGCACACATTTAATGTGTCGGCGCACGATTTCTAAGAACAAACATGTGAAGTCGCAATCAGTATGGCCAACTTTGAAATATTTCTTATCATTCTAGAGAAAGCCCGCTTAATTTAAAACAAGATTAATAATAAAAATAACCATTTAAAAATATGTGACGAACAGAAGTTTAGCCTTTTCTTAAAGTTAGAACATTAGGTCGGTTTTTGGAAAAAATAACAAGAACCGTTTCCGACATTGCTAAGGTTTGAGTCGCTTTTTGGAACCAAACCGTTCAAAATATTAGACGCCATTTTGAAAGAAAAAATCTCTGTTCAGGTCGCGTTTTGGAAATAAGGCTGTTTTTCAAATCACTTTTTAAGGCATTTAGACTGGGTTTGGGATAAAATAAAGTGCACAAATCGATTCCTGAGAAGATTTCCTATAAGAAATGGTGTTTAACTCAGTTTCGTAAAAAATCGCTTGAGTCTCATTTTGCAACTAAAGAACTCATATGTTGTATGAGAGAGGCATATGTATGTATGTACATATCAAACATTATATGAATTTTCTTTCAGCCGTTTCAAGCTCGGGCTTTGTACATTAATTTCATATTGCTAACGAGATTTTCTCGGAAAAAATCAACTAAAACGGTGCTTGTATCGTTTTGAGCAGGTATTTTCGCCGTCGTTGAATGTAAGGTTTGTCTGTTAAACATACACGATTTAGCTAATTGGACAAATATGACAGGAAAGCTCTTCAGGCCGGGAATTCGAAGAAACAATGAAGAAATTCGTAAGAAATTCAGTCGAATGCAATCATGTGAAAAAAGCGACTAGTATTTTGTTTTTTTTACAGCAATATCAATTTTTTGTGGCAAGGGCAGATATAATTCTATTAAGCTTGCTAAAATCATATTAAAAACGTACAGTCAGAAAAATTTCACCATATAACACTTTTTTTGAATCACTTTTAATCAAAAGTTGAAATCACTTTGAAATTCCACTTTATTATAAACATTTTATTTTCAAATCAAAATTTTTCATCATTGAATTAAAAAGAAACGTGTATGGCGCCAAATCATATTTGAACATTTTTGATCAAAACATTTTCAAATATGATTTGGCTCCATATACGTTTCTTTTTAATTCAATGATGAAAAATTTTGATTTGAAAATATAATTTTTATAATAAAGTGGAATTCAAATAAGATTCGCTTTTTATTTCAAAGTGATTTCAACTTTTCTTAAAATGAAACCTATTCTTATAATGAAATAACAAAAACATAGTGATTTAAGTTTTTATTTAGGAATAAATTTCAACATAAAGACATATTGTACGCGATTCTTCTCAGATAATCGATTATTTCAGTTTCAGACCATTTTCTAATAATTTTTTTCCTTTTTTGGTACCTTGCTAAATTTTTCTTCATCATATGGTTAGTAATTCTCCTCAATTAATTTTCCTTATCGTAGTTTTAGCTTCAATAAAAAAATGGCAGGATGAAAAATCCTGTAGTTTTGCATAATATAGAATCAGGCGCGGCGATTTGAACGATCTTGAAGTTAAATATTTTTATTTATTATAATTTTCATAAGTGCTGATCAGAGTTGGTTTTGAATTTCCAAATATTATGAAAATAATGAATTTACATCCTAAATTTCAGAAGTGGAAGAGTATCTTTGTATCGTAAGTTTTTTTGCCTGTGTAATTTATGATTTTTCAAGATTTTGAAGCTGTTTTTGCAGCGGTTGCTGATTACAAACTGCCAACTTCGAATAAATTTCAAAGATCGGATAAAAACAAACTTTTTTGTCTTTCATGTAGAGAAATATGTAACTCAATCGCCAGGGGCGGATTTCACCATTTCGCCGCCCTAGGCCTCAGAAATATTTGCCGCCCATTTCGTGAATTATATTATATGTAACAATGCGCGATTTTTTTTCGATTCCCTAAACTACTTCGCTGTTTTTCGTTACGCCCGAGCTCACAAAAAAGGAATATCAGAGCAAAACCGGCACCGGTTTTTTCATAAAAATTCCCTATTATTGCGCCCTTGCCACAAATAATTATTAAAATACACACACGTTAAAGAACCTAAAAGTACCTAAAAAAATCCAAAAACACAAATTTTTAACAGTCCAAAACTGTATACACCTTTATATCGCATATAATTTCAACGTCTTCGCTCATATTTTTACAAGTAAGTTTACTATTCCGTTCAAAGTTTGCTTCCACACTTGGCTGGAGATCAACTATGAACTCGACTACTGTAAATTAATGTTCGACATGTTATTAGTTAAGGATGAACCCGAAATATTTTGACCTATGATGTTCTATAGATTTCATTTTATAGAAATTAATTTCAGTAATGAAGTCCAAAACACGTCAATAATAAAGAGATTCGCATGTAGTTGATGTACCCTGTATTATGATAGTAAAAAAAATTCTCTGAAAAATCAATGCACGCAAATATTTACCTCTGATAAGCTGTTCTTAAATTGAAGAGGTATTATTTAAGTTCTTTTTAGGATCTTTTTGGGTCTTTTTAGGCTTCTTTTTAGGTATTTTCAGATACTTTCTAGGTACTTTTTAGGTATTTTTGAGTTTCTTTGGTCCTTTACCGTGATCGCATTTCAATATTTATTATGAGTCAAATTTTTTAATGTCCGGAAAAATTAATCACAGGTGAATTTTTGTGTGCATTGATTTTTTAGAGAATTCGGTTGGCCTGAGGTGTTATGCTCATTATATATGTAGATATACGAAAAAAAAGCTGCGACCAAATATAAAGCGAAAATTTGCCGCCCCCGAAATTTGCCGCCCTAGGCCCGGGCCTACCGGGCCTAGTGGCAAATCCGCCCCTGTCAATCGCTAAGCAGATACAAATAGAATTATTTTGAAAATCGTACAATTACTGTTCTTACGCAATGAAAAAACTAAAGTTGAAAAGCAAGTATAAAAGTATTTGTTTAATTGAGAATTCCAACACTGAGAGAAAAATCTTAGTAAAATCAGTAATTTTCCTTAGTTGTTTTTGCGTCAACTACGGACTAAAGTTAAAACAACCATATAAAAATTGTTGATTACTTTTATGTACCATCACACGTGGTTGATAAACAACGTCCGTGGTGCAAAAAAGTAAGCAACCACAAACAATGGTATTCCAACAGACATACATTGTACGAAATAGTAAATAACTATAGTTTGTGGTAACCCAACAATAATGAGTGATTCAAGAACTATATTCGGCAGACAAAAATAAATACTCAATAATTAAATTGTATAATTAAATTGTATGCAGAACTCAACAACAAATGGTCATATAAGAAATATTGGGATAATTTGTCGATAGTTAAATTGTACACAGACAATGAGTGTTTATAAAATATTTTATTTGATTTGAAAAAGTATTAATTAAACTCGAAAATATTATGAATTTGTGCCATAAATCTATGAATTTGACTCTAAAATGGTGAAGATAATGAAGATATAGCGAAAAAAATATGTTGAATCAAATATCAACCGTAGATATTAAGTTTGGGAATCTATACTTGATTCTGTCGCAATGAACAATGAAATAATTTTCCTCTCTAACATAAACAATCAAAGCCTACAAAGGCTGCAATGTATTCTATCCCTTTTCTTATGCTGAGACTTATAGGTGTTGATGTAATGAAAATGAAGGATCACTTCCACTGGATGAATATTATCTAGATTACTACTAATACTTCCTGTATGACCTGTTCGATTATTTCTCTCCAAACTGTTATATCAGGATCTGAAATTCCCGGAATGAAAAACCGCTTATTGTACGCATATTAAGCGTTAATTTTGAAAGCTTGCAGAGGCCTTTATGTTTTCTTCGCGCCAAAGCCCCACATTTTTGTCGGAAATTTATTTTGGAGCCGAGTTTTCATTAATAAATTTTGATCGATATTTTTTTTGTCATGCCTCTGAACAGAGTCATATCAATTTCATTTTTATGAAAAACTCAAACTCAGCTCAAACTGAAAAACTGCTTCCACGAACTAGACCGACATCTCAAACATTTCGTAAAATCGATTTTTTGGATTTATCTTTGAAGAACTTTGTAGAAAACAAATTGTTGTGGATAACTATTTTATGTTACATTTTGATGTGAAACCTGGATAATTCTGCAGTTCAATAGGACACGTCCAAAAGTTGTTCGAATTTTAGCCAAATATAATCAAATAAGAAGATTTCCACAAAATTCGTATTAAAGTATGCACTTACCTAACTTTTTACAAGAATATATCTCATGAATGAAAAAAAGAAACAATTATGCATTGGACTATTGGCGTTCCATGGCATTTGGCGAAATTTAATTTAAAATTTCCATATGTTGCCGCATAAAACTCTGATCTCTTCCTCCCAGAAAATGTTTCCTAAAACTCCAAAACAAAGACAAGCTATCTGCAATACCTGCAATGTCAAATTAACATCAAACTAAATCTATCAAGATCATTAAAAACTGCAAGGGTTTTCATCACCCTCCCAAATTATTGGAAGACTTGTGGAAGACCAATTAAGACACTACCAATATATACTGCAAATCAACCAACCTGATGCAAACCATCAGCTATTAATCCATTTTGGTATCACAGACACAATTACTGCACAAAACTTACTACACAAGCTCATTCGTCAAGAATTGTCAAGGAACTGTTTGGTGTCGTGTAGATTTTTCGGAGTCTATCCTGAATGTTGCCTTTCGGCTACAGCACGAGAGATTGCATAAAGAAACTTCCAAATGTTGAAACTATTTCAGGATTTATAGAATAATTCCAAAAATGCCGCTCTGCTGAATTATGTACATATGTTGAATTTAACAATTGTAGAGTGGTTCGTTTACTATTAAAATTGTTGATAATTCAATATCTTGTAGTGTTAACTGAACTGAGGCTAATTTTTCTATAGATCAACTATTTTCCGTACTTATCAAACAATTAAAATAGTTGAATCCTCGAAGGTTTCGATATTTTTTTTGTATCAGCAAAGCCAAATACTTTTGTATGGTCAAATGAACTATTTTAGCATAGTAGAAAGAACCATTTTCAGAAATTCATTCGTCAATTTTGAATGAATTGTTGTATTACTATCAGGGGCAGCTCATCATTGTACGCAAAGGAAGCAGTGCTTCCCTTGCTAAATATTCCCGATACAAGAAAAATAGCTTAACAATACATATTGAAATTCAAAGCAAATCAATTGATTTTATATGAATTACGATTGGAATGATTGGAGAAAGATAGTGGCTTTTCACTTAAATAGTACAAGAGTATTAACGTTCGGCATACAACGTAAGGTTATTTCAACCCCAAACCTTAAAGACATGAAGCTGATTTTATGGAAGAGGTATGAAAGTATTTTGTTTAAATAAATGCTTTGTGTTTTATTATTGCTTGTTAATACAAAGAATAAAAGAAATATTTAAGCACGTTCTGTTTAATATATGTATGCACAGAATAGATAAAATGCTTTAAGAGGTAAATCTAACCCCACCTTGTATGAGTAAGGAATTATTTTCACATTGCTTGCCAAAGGTTTATTTCATTTTGTCTTGAAAATTGAATTTCACCATAGAACATCTACTGCGGTATATTTTTCTCTTAGACTATTTGAATGGATAAAAGTACTTTATAAATTCGTGGTGACCAGGACCACTAATTTTCACTTTTTATTTAAAAAAAATAGTTCTAATTTGCAATATCTTGCATTTTAATTTGTAATCTTGCAGCATTGAAATATTACTGAGATTGAAGGTGATCATAATGAGTAGAAAAGTCACTGAGTGAAACAATTGGAAATTGAATGCTACTTTTGATGTATTTGCTGCGCTGAAATTCCTACTTGTTTAATCTGGAAAACTATGCAAAAATATATCTGCTTCCCCGAGTCTTAAAGACAGGAGCCGCCACTGATAGTTAAATCAACCACGACTTTTTCTTTCATTGAAGAAAAATAATAGCTTATAAGTCAATATATTAACTCCTTTCCACTTGCTACTTTCTCACATAATGCGATCAATGTCAGCAATCAATAAGCAATCATTCATTTATTTTGTACAATACGACTCCCAACAATTACAATTCAGCTACTCATGTTACATTACTTTCCATCAAGAAGCTTAAGTAAATTTCAGAAACAATTGTTTATGCATGGTAATTGAAAGTAAACCCTATTATTATTATTTTGAAACGTATGCATGTCAATCCACGTTTAGACTGTCTCATTATCCAAGTCCTTAAACAACAGGCATATAAGCAAATTTAGGCATACTTACATTGTGTCGCCATTCGACCTTATAAACGGATGGATGAGCCGTTACAAGACAGTCGAAGTAGACATCGGTACCCTCTCGGATTGCGTTGGGGTCAAGGGAAGTACCAAGACGTACAGTTGTTTCAGGAACATCTGAAGCGAAATATCAATACATTATTCAAATTACATACGACAACGAATGACTAATAGATACTTTTGGATTGTGTGTATCGATTGCCAATTAGTTATTTTAGTTGTTTATGCAAGTTTATGATTTGTATGAAAAAAATTTAATCTATGTAAGTTGACATAGTCGATCGGATATTTTGAATTGTCACAACGAAAACTGTTCGTAAATGGTTAGAATTTGTTTGACGCAAACATGCATATGCAACAAATGATTGGAACGGAACAGAACAAATATTTATAAACATGCATATTGACTTTCACAAAGCTAATACTCTGGAATCGATTTGCTCCATATACATGTTTAGAACTATGCACAACCATTCGTACTTACTTTCTGTGAGCAATTGTCTTCAAATTATACATGAAGCGAAAATGCGTTGGCAGGTGTGCGTGTAAAAGCGTTCAATTAACTTACATTGTATATCTAATTTCCATCCATCCTCCAGGGTATCTGATGGCACAGCCTGATTATATGCTCTGCAGGATAAATACTTTCCAGCATCCGATCTGCTCAGTTTTATTGACAAGGTGCTCGTTGTTTGGTTTCCATCACTCGATGTCTGTTTGGTGAAAACACAAAACGGTACTCTAGGTTACTTCCAAGCATATGCTCGTATGTATGTATATTGTAATATGTGTTTACATAATAGATGTAGACTTATACTAACAGACTCTCAATACATCAAATTCATGTCTATGACGTGTATTGCTGTTACTGAAGGTGCAGGCAGATACGAGATTTCGATTAGTACTACATCTTGCCCATTTTCAAAGCAACAAGCAGAGAGAGATTGATTTCTCAGAAAGAAATTTATCCGGCGGGACAATTTCCCCTTAATTCGATTGTAATTTAAGATATATTGCCATACATCAAAGCTTATTATGTTGAGTGAGATAAACACAAGGTTTGCTAATTTGTTCAGGGCAGGACTCTTTTTTCGAAAGAAGCACTAGCCTTGATTGATTTCGAAATATTTTTTAATGCAATATATATACTAATCATAAATTTCTGCGATTATGGTTTCGAGAAATTTTCTAATCTATAATTCTGTGACAAAATATTCTAAGCGTTTATAAAAAAAAAATTGAATGTCAGTCCCAAGTCCACAATAGAGAAAACTGCTTTGTAAAGTTTCCTCTTCTGACATCCATTTATCATACAAGACCATTAACTGTAGGCTATCTCAAGTATGGCCATTTAATTGTCGTTCAAAAGCAATTCTTTGATAATACCACCATAACCTGTGGCGCTTCATCAAGCCCTACTGCCTTTCATATGAGTTTTTCTTCGGCAGGCCAGATGAAGGGATAAAGTAGAGTAATATTTATATAAAAAGGACTTCATACCGTTTCTGTTGTAGTTTCCAGTCGTTGTCCATCCAACCACCACGTTATCGCTGCAGCTGGTCGGGATCCAGCACTTTGACACAATAGATCGTATCTACGTCCTGCCGATAATGGCTGATGCGCCCCCAGCAGTTTTATATTTAATGGAGCAACTGTAAAGAGAACCCAAAATGAGAGAAAATGCGGAATAAAGGCGAAAACGAAAATATAAATGAAGTCACCTAAATAGATACGAATACCGACCATCATATAGCTGGACGAAAATTTATTCAGTAGAGCGATTTCTTTTGCTCAGATACTCGCATGCTGTGAGATAAATGTGGCGAAAAAAAGCTTGAACAAGATGAACGCTCCTTATCGAGAATGGTAGTGGACGCTGATATGTGAATATTGCAGGCAAACGGATGTGTATGTAGTATGCACAGTAGTTGTCTAGATGTGCTATAATGCTATTGTATGCGGCACGAAAGCAAACAGAATGTAGGCAGCAGTAAATGTCATGATATGCCGGGGGTGTTGATATGGTTGACAGACGACATGTGCTGCCCGGAAGTTAACATTACCTACATTACGACTATCATACATTAAAGGGCGGTATCACTCGCTGGGGACGTCTTTCTTTTAACACTTTCAACCAAGCGTTAACACTTTATTTTGCTGATTGCAGGAAACATTGAAAGAAACAGTTTATGTGACAGAAAAAAAGCGATAGCTACAAAGCAAAAATAATTGCTTTTAAGGAGCAATGGATATATAGCGGAAAATGTTTGATATTTGTCTTTGGTAACATTATATTTTATGATTAATATAAGAACGTGTAATTTACTTCAGATGCATGTTTGATAGAATGTTTAGTGCTGCAGCGAAAATTATCAGACACTCAAAAGACCTGGATGTCGAGCCGTTTTTTAAAACTAAAATTTTGATTAGACAATTCTCATAGTTGGCTTGACCACAAGTCAAATGTAAATCTTCGATATTTTCAGAACATATACCTATAGTGGATCGTTCTAAAATATTTATGTTGCATATCTTGAATATCTTGCAGCACCTATTTATCGGCTTGTTAGCTGCGTAAGTAGTCGAATGTGTATATCCGCCTAGCAAGCGAGTGGACCTGGTGTTTCTCACAGGGATATTTATTACCATTTTATTATTCAAGAATTCAACTCTAATAACGCCTCAAATGACGTCAAACGTGAAGCAGGCCGAAATCATCATTCTTCTGGATGCAAGTGTTAATAAGTTTAGATGACCCAGTTGAAACTTATAAGAAGGAAGGAAGGCGGTTGTATAATTCTCTCAAGGCGAAAAGTAAGAATTGCTTTTGTATGGACTCGAGTCTGTTACTGTGGGTTTCGGGACTCCAACTAATGGAAGTGCATTCAAGATTAGGGCGTTCAAGTCAAATGCATAGAGATTAATATTGAGGTTTCAAAAATTTGAACTTTTTGGTGGGTGGTAGCCCTAAAATTCTTTTCACTCCTTTCACTATCCAATTGAAACGAAATTCACAGGGTTGGTTTAACTTAGCGCGAAGCAGACTCGGTATATTTTTGGCTGTGGTGCAAACACAGGGTTGCCAGCACCAGACATTTTCGTAAATATTGAAAGAACAGATGCTTCCATGATATCTTCACCTGCAAAACATTTACAATAAAAATAAAGAACCAATGTTTACCCTTTCCGAGATTTGGAAATTTTTCGGATGGCAACCCCAGACATAGTTTCTTTCGATGACATCCTCGGATGAACATTCAATTCAAAGGATAAGTTGATTTTTGCGCGAGCTTGTTATGGTAGACTTATTGCTGCTGTGTTGCAAAAATATTGCCAGCAGTGAACATTTTCATATTTTGTGCTATATAAAATGCTGTCAAGAAATGATTTTCGTTGCTTTTATTTATTCGAAAATTAGTTTTCCAGCGGCTCTGATGCGTTTGACCTGTTTTCTGTAGAACTAGTAAGTTGTAACATAATTTATTTATTTATATATTCACGGAAATAAAATCCAGTTCATACATATGTTTAAAGCTTAACTATCTTATACATAAAAATGATAATGCAAATAAAAGAAAAGAAAAGATAAAAACAAAAATTTAGTGGCTTTTATAGAATCCAATAAAAAAAGCTAATGATAACAATATCAACTAATAAGCTAGTGGTAATAACATTGAGAACTGAGCGATACTAAATCAGTCCTATATATAATTTATCAATGGAAAAAAGTACACAACTCACGTTTAATGGTATTTACAGAATCATTAAAATAATCAACCCGATTGCTCACAATATTACCCGTAATTTGGAGTCTCATAAGAGGAGAATTTTGGTGAAAATTTGACCTAAAGCTATCTACAATGAACACTTCGTTCGATCTAGTTTGCCTGGAGGGAACCCGAAATCGCAAAAGGCCAAGGAGATAAGGGGAATTCAAATTGCTATTAATTAAATTGAATAAGAATGTGACATCATGGCATGCCCGACGAGCCTGAAGCGACGTAATCTTTAGCAACTCCATGATCACAGAATAAATATTTTCAATACCGTTCAAACGAAGTTTGGAAGCAACGTACCATAAACATTTATGCTGAATTCTTTCTAGTTGGTCAATGTGCACCATGTAATACGGATTCCAGAGAACTGATACACATTCGAGCCAGTGCTGCCAGATAGGCGCTGTGACTTACCCCCAGACAATTCCTATTTATCCCTGAAAATACCCTAAGTAGCCATAGTGTCGTCATTTCCGGGAAATTTTTCGGAATTCTCAAAAACCAGGTTAATTAAATATAAATTTTTGTATGTGTAAGAATTTCGTCGCATGAAGCAAACTTTTTTAAGGTGAGGTGAAACTTTCCTTCACTCATCCCAATCTTTTGGGACTAATTTTTTCCTGGGTGCGTTAAGTTTTCACTTAGAAAAAATTTGCCCCGAAATGTTTATTATCGACAGAGTCGCGAGAGACAGACAGAACCATGGGCAGATTTCATCGGTTGATTAATTAATAAGCGAGGTCGGAGAAACGAATATGACTTATTCCGATATTTTGAAATATCCCCGTGTTAAATGCAATACACATCAAACAATGATAGAGCGAGGGCGGTTAAATGACCCCATAATGGATTGGACGAAAGCGTATTGCAAATAGTACCTACAAAAAAGTGAATCGGTCACTCAGCTGAATAGATAGTGATATAGGGTACGGCAATCACGGCCTCTGTCGTCAATCGGTAAGGTAGAAATACCAATTTTGAAACAGCATAACCAATATACGCTTATTGGTAGTATTGAAGATTGATATTTTATATTTTCTTATATCATAAAAAGGTGGACATGACGTATTTCGAAATTATTATTTATCGAAACATCCAAAACAACAAATTTCAGAATACCCTAAACAAAACCCTGAATATTTTTTCCCCCTGTTTATCCTCTGAAGTCTTTAAAATATCCCTAAATCTAGGGTTAAAATCCCTAATATGGCAGCACTGATTCGAGCTTACTGCAAACAACAGACGTGTATAATAGCTTCAAAGTATTGATATTATTAAACTCACGAGAATTACGTATAACAAAGCCAAGCAATCTGCGAGCTTCGTTAGCAATGTGATTAATGTGATTGGTAAAGCTTAAATTACCGTCAAAGGTTATACCCAGGTCCTTGATTTGATTAAATGTTTCTATGGGGACACCATTGAACGTATAAGTACCCCCAAAACTTACTCTGGTCCTGTTGAAAATAATAAATTTACATTTGCTAATATTTAATTCTAAATTATTATCAACGCAGTATGCATACAATCGATTAATATTTGACTGCAGCAAATGGATGACAGAAAGAGTGTTAATATCTTTAAAAACTTTACAGTCATCTGCAAACAATAAAAACTGAACGTCATGGAAAACTGAACTTATATCGTTTATAAATATTAAAAAAAAAAATAAAGGACCAAGATGTGAGCCCTGAGGTACACCAGAAGCGGGAAAGAAGGGATTTGAGAATGAATCATGAAATAACTTCAGAGCCATTCATACATAGAACCATGGAATCCAATGTTTTTCAGTTTTTTTGAACAAAAACGTTAAGTTAATTTTATCAAATGCTTTACTAAAATCAGTATAAATTGAATGAACTTGGCCGGACGATGTCAAAGAATTACAAATAAAGTTATGGTATGAAATAAGATTAGTTGCGGTGGATTTTCCACTACAGAAACCATGCTGATTACATATGATTAGAGGCCTGATCAGAGGAGTGACAAAGTCAAAAACTAAATTTTCAAACACTTTAGGAATGGTTGACAAGATACAAATAGGTCGGTAATTACTGACATCACATTTGTCACCTGATTTGAAAATAGGAACTACATAGCTTGACTTCCAGAATTCAGGGAATGAGCCAGTGCGAAGCGACATATTGAAAATGATAATTGATATGGAAAAAGCAAAGTTTTTTAAAATCAGAGGTGGAATATTATCGTTGATAACTTTTTTAATAGATCATTCGAGTTGATATAAAAATCAGACACACTAAGAGGACTGTTTGAGGGCAGAGGGTTAAAATTTATTAGATTGACTAGAATACACTTGCTGGAAGTAACTGGCAAACATATTAGCAATCTCTTTGTTATCAGAACTATGAAAATTATTTAAAGACATAGTGACAGGTATCGAACTATCTTTTCTAAAAGAATTCACGTAGCGCCAGAATTGTTTGGGATTGTTATTAATATTAGACTCTGTTTGGACCATAAAGCGTTTTCGATCAGCAGTGTGTTTGACTTTACAATCAGACCTTAATTTGGAGAAGACTTTATAATCGGTTAAAGCTCCTGACGTTTTAAACTGAAGCTGTGCAGCTTTTTTCCTTGATAGAAGTGATTTTAACTCAAATGAAAACCAGCTTGGAAACATATTACTGCACTTTCTTTGCTTAGGAACATATTGATCAACTATCATGTAAATAATATTATAGAAAAAGTTAACTGCATCCTCAATAGCCATACAATCCAATTCAGAAAACCAATTGATATTATGCAATGCACAATTAATGGACTCAAAATTAGCTTTATTGAAATTATAAAAATATTCTGCTTGTTTATCTGGACGTTCTATACCGACCTGATTAAATGCGATAAAAACATCTAAAGCAGGGTGGTATGGATCTGCAGGAACCAGTGGACAATCATTTTTTCTAACAATAATGATATTCAGTCCTGAAAAAAATTAAGTCAAGTATATTGTCGGAACAGTTTTTAGGTTTAGGAAAGAGAAGCATTGAATTATATAGCTACTTTTAACAAAATTACTATTTGCTATCCATTGGGCTGATTGTCAGTCTACGTTCGGCAAGTTAAAGTCTCCAGTCAGAACAAAATATGCACTCGAGAAAGAGAGTGAAAAAGCTGCAGCATCTTCTGGGTGTTTTTTATATAGCTCCGCTAGAGCATCAGGTGGTAAGTATACTGCAGAGACAACCAGTTTTATTGAGCGAAATTCAATCAGACCAAGTAGTTGTTCGATATCTTGGTTGATACATCTTAGTTGCCTGCACTTCAAATTATTTTCCGTGGCAATAAGTAATCCGCCCCCTCGTTGTTTAGAGGATGTCAAAACACTGCGATCACAGCGGAAAATTGTATAGCCATTAAGTTCCAATTCTGCAGAGAAGTGTTGCGATTTCAACCAAGTTACAGTTATGATAATTATATCGTAACAAGAAGAAGCCAATGTATCACGAAATTCAAGTAACTTAGTGGAAAGTCCCCTAGTGTTTTGGTAATACAAATGTAAATCATTTGTTAGTTTTTTGCAGTCCGAGAAGGACTAATAGTGGGAGTGCCGCTAAGATATTTAAGAACTGCTCCTGGGTCGGACTTCTGAGTTTCTGCTAGCTGTGCCTGCAGATTTTTATAGTGGTTTCTCTGCATTAGAGTTCTATCCTGTGACAATGATATTTAATTATTTTCCAACCAATTTCTATTATTGTTTCAAGACTTTATTATGCTCATAGCTATATCGCAGCAAGGCCAAAAAACTCGCTGTCTCGTTCGGAACCTTTAAGATTTCTCCAATCTCATCTCTAAAGTACCTCGGTGTTGACTTCCACAAATTCCTGAAGTTTAATCTTTATGTGCGGCATAAAATCAAAGCTGATAAGTCCGCATTTTAACGCATCAGACTTCTTTTTTTGGACATTACCACCAGAGCTAAGTCCATTTGCTACCAGACTATGATCCGGCTTATCCTGATTTATGCTTTCCCATCCTGGATTACCTGTTCCAAAACTGCCATGGTAGAAGCGGAGGTATTTGAAAGGAGAATCCTCCGCTACTGTACTGGTAGGTTCTACAACCCGGTGACTAAAAGTTGGCCGAAGAACCTTCTCCTGTATGAGGAGTCGGGACTGAAGCCGCTTAGGGACCGGGTTGTAGAATTAACGACAAAATTCTACGGACTGACAGACGGACATGAGAACGGACTGGTACGGTCACTTGGGCGTACAGGTGGCTCTAATGAGCCATTTATGCGCCCCGCGAAAATAGCGTGTCAATGACAGATCATGTAGGCGCTTTTTAATTATGTAGGCCTCCCAACGAATAGAAGAGGCTAGATGTAAGACCTGGGATAAGGAATTAGGTCTAATTAGGCTAAGTTAGTTTTAGTTAGGCATAAGTTAGACTTAAGTCATAACGTAAGTTAGATTTTAAGTGGCTATTGCTAGGATAATCCCAGCCACTGTACATGGCTGGGTATGATAATTAGCGTGTAAGATTAAAAGAAAATTCAAAAGATAAACATAAAAAAATAAAAATATCAAGAGCCAGCAGGCCAAAATATTATAGCCGCTAGTTAGTAATTTTTTTAATTGTAATTAGTACTTAAATTAGATTAATAATGTGCAAAAAAAATTAAAAATAAAATCTTTTCTAATCTTCTAATCTACATGAAATTTTGTTCGCAGCATACAATTTCAAACAAACTATTTGCTAAACGTGACGTGAATAATTGTTTTTTTTCCGCTAACAATAAACTAAAATTCAGATCGCACTTCATCTCTGCCTCGAATTAAACTACAGTTGTGGCAATTTAAGGCAACAAAATAATTGAAAATTCGAATAGTGCGGGTCGTTTAAATAACTCAGTCGCCCTTATATTTTGATAGAGTGTAAGTGATTGTTACTTTCGAATTAATATCTTGCCAAAGTTATATTTTCAATTTGGTTTGTTAACAACAGAGTTATTTCAACTTTCACAACCTTTTCATTGAAGATTTTTTCCACACAATTCTTTCTTCAGCTTTTTTTCACGAAAGCACTGGAAAAATGTCGTTTTAATAATTACATTGAGCTACGCATAATGTATAACGTATAATGATTTGCCTATAAAAAAGCAAATGATGTTTTGATGTGTCCTCATTGTAAATCAAATTAAATGAATAAAGTTAAAGAACTCTTTGGGAGAATAACGGTCGCACCCACATTTAAATAGCTTGAAAAAAAATACAATAAGTGGTTGCAAAATACTATCACACCAGAAAACTCGACAGCCGTTTGAAAAAACTTAAACTCTGAAAGCCATAGTGTAAGCAGTGTGATATCGAAAATCTCTAGCTTTTCAATTATTATGCATACTTGGAAATCAATACATTTTATTGATAAAATATCCTAATAATATTCATAAAACAGACACCTGATTAGCATACTGCAAATCAATTTAAGCTCATGGGACATATTCACAGCGCATTGTAATAATGAAACTGGCCAAAGCATAGATAGTTTAATTGGCAAAACTAATTTTCTGCGATACATTATGCAACAAAGCTAAATCTCATCGCCACCGGCTGGTCCCAATTTAATTATTATTTCAAGTCGACTGATGTTTGGTTGGGGTACCATCATGGATAAAACACACAAGCCACATTTTCTAGGATAAAAGTTAAAGTAGGTAAACATACTTTGCAAGGACAAACAAACAATATTAGCTTAATCTACTATTTAAATGCTGCATGAAAAAAACTGTAAATATTTAAATTTATGACATTGCTGTAGTACGAGTAATTTATGAAACTCCTAATCAAATGAAGGCTATTTTGTAGAAAGCTAGTTGCTATCATGTATCGAGTTTAGTGTCAATGCGGATACGGACATATAATAAGCATTAGCAATTACTCAAATTACTCAAATCAAGGAAAAATTAAATTACAATTCTCAGCATTCAACTTAACTAATTCATTTTAAAACGAAATCAGAATTCAATTTAGTTTACAAAAGACTCGGAGACATGAATGTATTGACGAGAAATACATACATATATGAGGCATTGAGACATTGCTTGGTATACCCCAGGGGTGGGCAAACGGTCGATCGCGATCGACCGGTCGATCGCAGACAGTTAGACAGTCGATCGCAGACATTTTAAACAATTTACTAGATTAATTTAAAATGTGAACTGAAAATTTAGTAGACGATCTATTCAGTACATTTTTGAATGGGCCTTGGCTTAATAGATCCAATCGGGGGTGTGTTCAATGTGCATGCTATAGCAGCTATTAGCTGCTATTTTAGCAGCTCTGGCTGTCCAATGTCACGAAATAGCTACTTTCTGATGCTTGCTATTTGACAGTCGGGCTGTCCAAGATTCCGACATAGCTGCTAAGGTAGCAGCTATTCGCTGCTCGTAGTCTGGAGGATAGCTAGAAAGTAGCTAAGGCAAAATGGCCGTGCGTACACAGCTGACATGCAGTTTAAACGTCATTTTCAATTTGAAATTGAAATGAAAAGAAATTTTTGCGCTGTTGTGACAAAGGAGATGAGGAATAAATTTGAAAATAGTGACAGCATAAATTAAATGCGGGCTTTTAAACACTTACACTCAACTCGAGTTTTAAGTTGGCTTGTACATAGCGCAGCTCATCTTGAGTTTTTAGAAGGCAAGCATGAATCGTAAAAGGCCGGGTGCTCTGATTCCTGTATTATCAAATTTTCAACGATTATTTATTGCTCTTTTTCTCATATATGGCGTCAAAAGCCGGAAATAAATGATACGTTTTAAATATGTTAGGAAAATTTTAATGGATTGTGCAGCTGTATGTTGAAAACTTACACAGCTTTCATACATACAGTTTCAAAAGTGCAATGAAAGTATTGAACTGATCCACGAAAATGCAAAAATTACAATAAAAAAATTGAAACAAAATTATTTTTGAATTTCCTGCGTAAAGGCTGCCTTCGTACATGCTTCGTAGCAGCTCTTGGCTGTCCAATATCCATAGCTGCTTCACCTAGCTACTGCGTATTTTGACACTTGCTAACGTGATGCTATGCTATGCTTTTGGAGCAGCTATAGCATGCACATTGAACACACCCCGGATAGTTCACGCAGTTTCAGTTCACACAAAAGCTCGCAGAGCATTGGTGGCGGAAAAGCCAAAGGGAAAATCCGAGATAGCTATGCTCTCGATTTGTTCAATTTGTAGATTTATATCATGGTAGAAAACTGCTTCACTAAATCTCGTATACATATACGGTTGTTTCATTTCCTTAAATCTCTCTGTTCTAAAGTACACACTTTATATTTTTGCTTCCCGCTATACACCTTGCCTGCATTTGCATTCGTCTCCCTGCTACCGAGGTAGTAAATTGTCGCACACAGCGCAACAAAAGTTAATCTCAATTTTAGATAATGTAAAATTTTAAATTCAAATCTTTTCACGCCAATTTAGTTTGTGCAGTTCATTCTTTCGAGCTAAACAGTGACATGTGGTGTTTGAATTTAAAAATTGAATTGTGTAAACGTCTTTTCAATAACAAAATCGATCGAAAATTGAAATTTTTGACATTTCTCCATATTCAAAATTTTCGCTCGAAAGAATGACCAGATAATGGAGACATGTCAAAATTTAGCTTCACGATTAACTCAGTACTAGCCTAAAGAATGAACTGCACATTCTAAATTGGCACGAAATATTTGGAGACATGTGCCAAAGCCATCTGCATTTTCAAAGCGAAGGCATCTTCCAAGCAATTTTTCACGCTTAAAAGTGAGTACAACTCTTGCTTATTTTAAAGTTAAATTTTCGCCGAAATAAATTTCACGTGAAAATTTGCATGAAAATTTAACATGAAAGTACTAAGTTTTAAATGGCTCAGCTGAGGAAGCTTTTTGCAAAGATTTCTAAGTCTTTTGCCTGAAATTATTGCATTTTTGGACACATTGGGAGAATAACATGAAAAATTTTAAAGGAAAATTTTAATCAAGAATTCGAGAGAATTCAACCGATTTTTGAATTTATTTCATTTCCTTTTGGAGAATTCGATAACGAGGATATTTCATCAAATCTAGCTCATACTTTATACATTGTTTTCATCGAATCTAGAGTTAGACATTTTAGCAATAGCACGTGCAAATAAAAATTATTTTTCGATTTTATCACCATAAATGAGGATATTTGCATAATTTTGCTTCCATTTATCTATGTGAAGCAACGTTTTCTCAAATGAAAAACATCGAATCGCAACTTAGGAGTTCTCTGACTGATGACCACTTAATGGCATCTATTCGATAGTGCATCAGTGCTCTCAAGCCTAAAGGCTGGTACTGAGTTCGAGTTCACGTGAAATTTTGACATGTTTCCATTATCTGGTCATTCTTTCGAGCGAAAATTTTGACAACGGAGAAAAGCAGAGACACTGCTCATTCTTGACGGATAAAATGTCAAGAATTTCACTTTTCGATCGATTTTCTTATTGGAAAGTCATTTGCACTGCTCAATTTTCAAATTCAAACACTAAATGTCACTTTTTCGCTCGAAAGAATGAACTGCACAAACTAAATTGGCGTGAAATGATTGACAACATGCTTCAGTGCCATCTATGTTTTCAAAGCGAAAGCAACTTCAAAGCAACTTTTCATGCTAAGAACACAGTACCAAACTTGCTTATTTTCAAGCTAAATTTTCGCCGAAACCAATTTCACGTGAAATTTTGTATGAAAATTTCACGTGAAATCGAACTCAGTACTATGCTTAACTCTACAATACTTTTTGATGAAAAATTAATCCAAAATATTTATTAATCAAGTGCATTGCACAAAGTAGTAAATACAATGTATTTAATATATTAATATCAATAATGATCTTAACTAAATTTTAATTTGTTTTTAATTTAACCCATTTTTCGAAGTCGATCGCGCATAAATGAAAAAAACTCTAGCGCACCTGAACCGCTAGAAACACTAATGTTCGAAGAACAGTAGAAGAATCGAGCAGGTTTTGAGTGCATATTCCACCACATGTGCTGCTTATTACGGCCAAACTGTTTCAAATGCCACGTGTTACTTTCGTCTCAAGAATGCATTATAACTCATATGGTGGAAGGTTTCAGATATTACCACTGGCATGAATTTCAACGTTTATGAGAGCAAAACACGGGTTAATTATATTCGTTATCAGTTGCTTATTTCACATAATTTTGAAAGCAGCATCTCATATAACATCAATGAAGAAAATGCTCAGTGCCTGCAGCACTGTAACTGAAGTTGGTGTTTGGGGCTGCGATCCGAAAAATTTGCAGAACTTTGCGAATTGTAACATCGGTTATTTATTTTCATTGTAAATGTTTCCGGTATGTATACTAACTGTAAGCATTTATTGATACAAAAGTAGCACAACCGACTCGTGCTGGCAACCTTTCGCCAGTATCAAAGCCAAAAATATATCAAATCTGCTTCACGTTGTTTAATTACATTCGAAGTTATAGGAGTATAAAGAAATTTAAAGTTACCTGCAGCGAGTTTTTTCAAATGATCGAAGGCTTAATATTTGCTGTTTATTGTCACTACAATATCATTACCATTTGAAAATTCTACGATAAAACCGCTCAATAAAGATATTGCAATTAAACACAAAACCAACAATAGCTGGCAACCCTATTGTGGCTTTTCAACCAAATTTGGCCTGAATAATGTTTATGACAGGTTTCATTAATTGTATGAAATTCGTATTGATTTCATGACTGCACTGGAAGTTATAGTGCAAAAAGTTTCATTTTCCTGAGCGAATTTTCAAAACCAAAGACACAAAAATTACCATAGCTGGCAGCACCAATCAAATTTTTCAACCAAATTTCCACCAAACAGAGATTAGAGTTAGGTTTAGCTACTGTGCCAATTTCATGAAAATCTGGTAACTTATTCACATTTCATAGGGCAAGAAGCAGTTTTTTTTCTTTGTAATTTTTCAAGATGGCACCACTGGCACAGACTTGCGCACAATTCAAAATCGCTTCTATCAAATCTGGTCTTACTTAAGTCCAATGCATTCTGCAAATTTTAGCTGTATCTGATTATTGGTTCGTGAGTTTCCGTGAATAGAAGTTTTTGATGCTAAAAATATAGGTTAACTGGGAGAGGGTTACCGTTCTTGTCCGACATGAAATTTCCAAAGTTTTATTTTGAACGTGTAGATATAACATAAGATTTATATACAGATTGATTTTATTGTAAGAAACGGACATTTTTTTGAATATTCGATGGTTTGAATGTTTTCACTTCCAAATTTTTTTTTTCAAAATGAAGACACCAAAATTATCATAGCTGGCAGCTCCAACCGAATTTCTCAACCAAATTTCTACCAAACGTGGCTTAATTTAAGGTCCAGCAATTGTGTGAGTTTCGTCAAAATCGAACGATTCAATCAGAATTTATAGGGCTAAAAACAGTTATCTTTTTTAGTGGTTTTTCAAGATGGCACCACTGGCACAGAATCGCCCGCATTTCAAAATTACTTCTATCAGACCTGGTCCTATTTAAGACCAATACATTCTGCAAATTTCAATTAATTCTGCTCATCGGATCGTGAGTTTCCGTGAACAGAAGTTTTTGATGCTAAAAATATAGGTAAATTGGGCAAGGGTTACCAGGCGTGCCCGTTATACCATATCTTTTTTTTTTTTTTGGTTATGTAAACAAAGCACAAGATTTATATATGAGTGGCTTTTTTTTGAAGAAACGGCATTTTTTCAAGAGAGACGATGATTTGGAGGTTTTCACTTTCGTTGCCTGCCCTAGCTACAGGGTTGCCAGCACGCTAATTTAAAGCTACACAAATCTACAACTAAATAATATTAATATGTCCTGAAAATTTCGTAATGATTGAATAGCTCTGTCAAAAGTTATCGAAATTTAAAAATTTTCAAATTTTCTCGTCCTCTTTTTAGGCACCCAGCGCACACATAGGGTTAAAAAATTCCAAAGCATTATCCGATTCATATGTAAAACACGTTCGAAATTTATTTCGTTAACTTTATTTTTGCGAAAATTATTTGTGCACGAAATAATAGGTATATTAAAAATATCACTTAAATGGCCGCCGGCGCCAAAAGGTTAACAATAACTGACATTTAAAGAGACGTGGACCTATTCTGCATATACACCAATGTATCCTGAAAGTTTCAGCTCAATCGGATGGCGCGTTCCCGAGATTATCTCACTGAAATTTTTTGATGATATATATATATATATATAAAGAAATATGAATTTTTGGCCGAATCGATTTTAATACTAATGTTCTTCGAACATTAGTAAAAATTAATGTCGATCATACCAGTATTAAGTTTGCCCACCCCTGGTATACCCCATCTCTTTTATGCAGACGACTTAAAAATCTACCACAGCGTAAACACGCAATCTGACGCAATTCTTCCACAATCCAAGCTTCAATCTCTCGAACATTGGTGCAATGTGAATAATTTGAATCTTAATATTAACAAGTGCCATGTAATAAGCTTTTCTCGTAAGAATACGATCATAAAGTATTCTTACTGCCTTAACAACACCATATTGGATAGGGTTGATCATATTATAGATCTCGGGGTAGTGTTGGACAACAAGATGCGGTTCAATCTCCACTATGACAAAATCCTTGCCAGGGCCAATAAACAGCTCGGATTCATTAAGAGACGTGCTAAAGAGTTCAAGAATATATGGGTTACCAAGTCATTATATATCACTCTGGTGCGTCCTCTATTGGAGTATGCCTGCGTAATATGGAACCCAGTTTTTGAGCTACATAGTGATAGAGTAGAATCTGTTCAGAAACAGTTTTTACTTTTCGCTTTGAGGGACCTCTATGATCCAAAAGACTTCCAACATCTTCCTTCTTACAAAACTAGACTGAACCTTCTTAATTTAATGCCTCTCTCTTCTAGAAGAACACTGTTAAGTGCATGCCTAACCTTTGATATTATAAGTGGTGCAGTCAATGTTGAAGCTCTCTCCAACAAAATTATTTTCAATGACCAACCAAGACGTACTAGGTATGCAACTCTGCTCAAGGAGGTCAATCACCACAATACCTATGCATATAACGAGCCCATAAATAGGTGCTGTAGAATATTCAACTCTATAAGCAGTAACTACGCTTCGGGGATCTCTAAACACACTTTTAAAACAAACTTATTAAAGGCCCTATCAACATCCTAATCCCACCTAATTTGCCCATCAATTTAGCTTAAATCAAAATAAAATATATTAAAGTAAAGTAAAGTAACTAAAATAAAAGTTGTGATGTATTTTGTTTTCTAATGTGTTGGAAAAAATGTGTTGGAAAAAATATGTATTTTGTTGTTGTGTTGTTATATTGAATTGTTAATGCATTTTGCCTTGTTTGGTAAATAAATAAATAAATAAATATCACAAGGCTTCCCGTGGGAAAATTTTTCATAAAGGGATAATTGCTCAATTTGCAAAAAACAAAATCCTATTTCATATAAATACTCTGATATTTTGTGTTTCTGGTTATTTTGTTTTCTATAGGTTTCTACTAAACCACTTTCTACGCCAAATTAAAAATAACCGACCATTCATTTGATAGCACAATTCAATTT
Organism: Nemotelus pantherinus; assembly: GCA_963978885.1. Taxonomy (NCBI): domain Eukaryota; kingdom Metazoa; phylum Arthropoda; class Insecta; order Diptera; family Stratiomyidae; genus Nemotelus; species Nemotelus pantherinus. The sequence continues at coordinate 106,740,893 of OZ022265.1, forward strand.
GTCAGTTTATTCGTTAAAATTCGCCTACTTAATAATTTAGCAACTTTACGTTTATATCTGGACGTAGAAAACAAGCGCCACTTAGGCGACAAAATATGAATAAGTAACGAATCACTCCCTCCTCTTATATTAGTAAATTGATAAACTTTCTTCCTCAACGTGTTCAAGTGCTCTGCGACACCCATCCCACAAACACATTTTCCTAAGGATTTTATAAGAATAAAAACATTTAAATCTGAAGTATTTTCAGATATTAGAATTTAATGCGAACATTTTCGCTAAACTTTTCAATTTAGGCGAGACCCACTTTGTAGGACTTTTTTTTGGACAATCGGTGAGAGTTTCGGAGATATGGGATGAAAGGACGAAAATCAAATTTCCAAATTGCTCGAAAACAGTGCTTTTCAGCTTTCGGAAAGTTACATAATACATATCCGAAAAGAAAATTGAGATTGTCGGCGAAGCCGGGAGCCATCGGAGAAAATGAACAAAACATAAAGGAGCATCAGTGGGATGAGCTGCTATACTTACAGTTCATATCGATTTGGACGACAGCCTCGACAGGCGTTGCCCTGGGATGATTGGTAGCTCTACATGTCAGTCTTGAGTTCAAATCCCCCCGGCCGAGAGGACCTAGCATAATTTCACTTTCCACGTAGCGTCCACCCGGCACATGATTTGTTTCGGAGATTATTGGATTCTCGTCCCGCTGCCAGCTTACCAGTGGCGTGGGGTTTCCTGTAAATTAAAAATTATGATATGAAAGATCAAATGAATAATTTAACAACAATTAAGAATGATAGGTAAAATCAAAGCTGCCCACGCTTAAATGTGGGTGCACACTCGCAAGAAAATCAATAATAATTTGCGGTGGCATTGAAACTTTTTCAATTAGAAAATATGGATATTTTACTCTGCAGATACAGTAATCAATTTGAATATTAGTACATAAATAATTTATTCTGTGGAGGTGATTACGATAAGAGTGATTATGTTTTACTATCAATGATTGCAAAAAACACATTGAATAATTCTCGATATGGCGCAGTTATTGCTCATATAAGTGAGCATGAAATATGCATAATGTATTTTTGAGTATTTTTTATTCGTTCAACATTTAACTCACCGCCATAAACTTCACATCGAAGTGACATAACGTGTCCTTCGCTGTATGGGCCTACGACTGCTGATCGCTCGATTCCGGATTCGTCGCGTATACTAATGCGTTCAGGTGGAGCTGCAATAAATAATTTTACGTATATTCACTACCGTCAATATGTCCTTAAAATCGATTCTTACAAAAGCTGGAATAAAATTGTATGTAAATGAAATGACATCAAAAAGGTATCGTACCCTTTATTTGGAAGATAAAACGGACTAAGTAAAAAAGAAATGCTATCGTGAACATATTAAAATAAGATATGTATGGCAAATGGCTTGAAATTGCAGTGGAGCTGGTGAGGTAAAATGAGATCAATTTCTTTTGAATAAATAATCAAGGAAACACAATGTAAAAAAAATGAAGTTATTTTGCTAAGATCCAAAAAGGAAAAGGGTTTTAAAGACCATGATATTTTTCAAGGTAGCTTTCGAAAACAAAAATAATCTACATAAAAATTCTGGGAATGTCCTTTGATGTTTGGCACAAACACAAAGATGTTTAGTATTTTGCTTAGTTTTGATGGTTTATGACATCCTTTTAAAAAATTTAATCAGACAATGTACTAAGGTAAGGGAAAGTAGCCTAGCTCGTTTAACACTAGCTTAAACTAACTGGTTAAATAGAGTGGAACTGTTTTTGCGGGATGACTGAAATTGAAAAATTTGTTTTATTGAACAATTTTTTAGACTAAGTGGTTTCAAAAGTATGCACTGATTCTCATCAGACACCAGCTTACAGTGCATACTTGACTGATGTGACCACTTGTAGTTGAAGATCCTTAATTTGTGTTTACATTAGTTGTGACAAATTTTAACATCCTCGACTTATATCCATCGAAACAATTTACTCATAAAAGTTTTTTTTTCTATGATAATGCCAAAGCTCAGGGGATTGCCCTTTGAAGCGGATGCTTAGTGATGGCGGTAGGGAAACACATATGGGAGAAGCCAATATCAATTATTTCATTATTCTTTTTTAGGTGCCACATTTATTTCTTATTTTCTAAAGTGCTAGTGTCATGCCTAGTCGCTACTAAATCTTTAAGGCAGTATTCTGGTCTAGAGGCACGATTTTGAGGTGATTTGACGAACGCAATAAAAAAAACCCTAAACATTTTTGGTATACATTTTTTTACCAGTCTTTTATTAACATTTTAAAAGCACAAAACTGCATTCGAAAAATAAAAAATAAATAAAAATTGATGTAGATACAGGCCGGCGAAGTGAAGGCTCAAAAAAAAACTAGTCTCATGGTTGACATGATTCCAACCTTCCTGGTGGTTTGAAACATAAATTTTTGGTGAATTCTTTAATAAAAAGAATGTGAAATTTGTCTGACGTAGGCGATTTGAAAAAACTTTTTTTTTCACAAAATAGCGTCCATGTAAACAAAAAGTTGGTTTTTTGCAAATTTTTTTTTACTTTGGGGATTTTTAATAAATAGTAGAAAAAAAAATCTGAAAAATCCCTACGTCAGACGATAAGCAATAGTGTTATTTCACGTAAATCGGTCCATTACAACTAGAGATATCATGTCAACCGTATCGAGCAAAGTAGTTCCGAGAAAAACGCATTTAAAACTTGGAGTCTTGTTTTGGGCAGTAAGTTGGCGTGTCACAAAAATAGCAGTGACTCCAAAAACAGTCCGAATTTCCGAAAATCCTTTTAAAACCTTATTCTTAAAGGTCTAAACTTGGAAAATATGCAAACGAAAAAAAAATCAATTTGATCAAATTTCTAGACCAGAATACCCCCTTAATGTGGCGCTTAATTAATGGAGCACTAGTATTATGCCCAGTCGCTGACTGTTAAGACAACACAAGACGAATAAATACAGCCATGGGCACGGCGGGATTCGAACCCGCGGGCAGTATATCGTTGCTTCGCTGCTACCGACCCCGAACAAATTTGTGATCATGGTTCCCTTCTTGTCTATAAATCAGCATAGAAAACGTATATCGTCTCTAAGGGTACGAACAAGACGGAGCGACGAGAGCGTCGCGAGCGTCGAGTCAAGCAACGCGCCGAAATCGGTCCTATGCTTTCAAATGGAAGTGGCCATGTTGGAGCAGCGACCAAAGAGTGAAAATTTGATAGTAGCGACGACATCGATTCGAACCGATTTCGTTGCTCGACTGCTCGCAGCGGTAATGTATGTTGTTGTAGCAAAATGTGTTTTGATGGCATACAGTAAGTAGACGAATTGCGTTAATGTGTTTTTCGTGGGTAGTTCGAAATTTTGGGTACATTTTTTTATAAATGAAAGGTGCGAAATCGCACACAGTCAATTAGATTTCTACCAGTGATTAGGAAAATCTATTGATTTATATACATATTAGCAGTCTATTGATTTCAATTTGGTATATCGTGGTGAGAAAAACTCTTCATCCGACACTGAAGAACTCATTATTTCGACTGCCACTGTAAAATTTTGTTTACAATTTTGCGTCTCGTCGCGTCTACATGAACACAATCCAATGAGCTGGACTCGACGCTATGCTCGACTCGACGCTCTCGTCGCTCCATCTTGTCCGTACCCTAAAGTTTATCAAAGCAGAGAATAATTGATAAGGGAAACTCGATCGTTTTGCGGAATAAGTTTCAACTAAAGCCTAGTAATGTATTCGACGAACGAAATACAGCGAAAACGTCTGTGCGGAATCGAACGAAATAAAGTTCCGCACCCCGACACCGGAGGCAGTATAAATTGCCATTGATGACATTTAACAAGTGCATTACATTTGAATTCGGTGCATATAAATTTAACTAACCGGCATCAAAAACGATTTTATCGGCAAAACAAAAACTACTGTTGCAAGGATGCGCTGTTCATCCATCCATTTCCACTCATTTTTCAATAAAATATCCGCAAACTCGAATGAAATTATGAGCTGTCACATTTTTCGCATCAATTTAAGGTACCTGGGTCATTAAATGGCCGCGAAATTTAACTTATACATAGTGCAGCGCCATCTCAGAGCGAGTCACTGCGTTGTCTTCGAAGACACTTATACGCCTTCGAACACATTACTGACGAGCAAAACCAAACGAAACGAAATTCCGTGCCAGGCTGATTTTGTATGGGATTTGACACTTCGTTCCGTTTCGCGTCGAATACATTTCAGGGCTTAAATGATAAATGTAAAGTGCTGATAAGAATAACCCTCAAAGTTATTCTTATCAGTACAAAAATGTGAGCACTATATTTTCTATATATCGAGACAGATGCCAAGCTTCTTTCGAACTTCACTAAGCCTGGGACCGAAACAGCATTTAATATATTATTTTCGAGCTTAACGAGAGTCTTAATAGATAGTCTTTTGAAAATATATTTACTTAAAATTGTTTAATTTTGCAAAAACGTCAATCTATCAAACGAAAATAGAAGAGAGTCACCAAAAAATATTGAAAATATATAGAAAAAGCCAAAACGGTTCTATCAGTTTCCAAAAAAAGGGCGTTGAAGAATTGAATTCTATTGATTTTAGTTGTCATTTTGCAGTGCTATATGTGGTGCCCGAGTTTACTGGTTATCAAGACTAGTGTTAAAATCACTTAACCTGAAAATTCCTATTATAATTCAGTGATCTATTTTGCTATTCGATCGTGTTGATATTTTCGGAAGAGGTTAATGCGCAAAGGTTGTAATTTCTCAAGTTAAATTTTTCAACCATTTGAAGCACCCCTATATTTCCCCTATTTCTCCAAACACTCTTATATTTCTATCTATGAGGCTGTGTAGTCTGTGGGTAGAACACCGGCTCTGTTCATGTACGGACGGAGAGCTGCACTCCGAGCGTTGAATTAACCTAGCTCTGAAGGTACCTGAGTCAAATCAGGGGCAAAATAAGGTGTAAAACTAATAATTTCAAACTCGTTTCCATTATAAAAAATATATAGGAAAGAGCCAAGGTCTTTTATTTATGTAATAAAGGTATTTTATTTGTCTAATATAAGATAAACTAGAGGTTCACCAGTGTTATGTATTTAAAATAATCGAATGCACTCAATTAAACTGGGCAACACTAAAAGGTTATAGAGGCTGTATACAACCCTACGATATCTCTCTTTACCTTCCGAGCGCGGCGCGATCTACATAACTAGTCTCGGTAATCTCGCTACTTTTTCTTGTAAAAGGATTCAATATAGATCCAATAAATGAAGTTAATAGTTCGGAACTGTTTTAATTCAACAACAGAATTCCTCGAGGGAATTTGCGTCGAAGAGGAGTGTGAGGAGCTTCAGAGCTTAAGATTCAGATTATATAATCAAAATTTCAGCGCTTTGAGGATCATAACTAATGAGTTCAGGCTCTAAGCCAATTTAACTTCGGACGAAATAATATGTCTTACATAAATTTGGTTCACTGAAGATACCTTCGCTTTGGAAATCTTACAAACTACACAGTTTTCCGTAAGGACCGAGAACGTTTAGTTAGTGGTAGGTAAATCCGATTGTGGAGGTGTTCTCATCGGTATTATTTATTTATTTATTTATTTATTTATTTATTTAAGTAATCCATTAACAGGCAAAAAGCCCAATTACAAATAGAAAAGCTTAGTACTAAAAAATAGAGAAAATTAAGATATGAAAAACAAGAATCGAATGATAAAAAAGATAAATAAGATTAAACATCAGCAAAAATTGTGTTGCGAACATTTCTTTTAAAGGTGGCAATAGAGTGTGGAATAGGACCAAGTTGGAGGCCATTATGGGTACGTAATAGGCGCAAAACAGGAGAATGAAAGTAAGTTTCAGTACGGGCAAATGGTAGATCAAAGACAACGGAGGACCTAATTTGCCTCTCACACTGCCTTTCAATAATCAACGATGCAATAGATGAGTTCAGATGGCCTCGGAACATTTTGAAAAGAAAGCATTCATCAAGGTAAACTCTGCGCTTTGCGAGGAGAGGGAGATTAAGGAGCGATAAGCGTTCATCGTAAGGCATGTAAGGAAGATTATATTTAAAGCGTAGGGTGCGACTGAACCTCCGTTGAACAGATTCAATGGCATCGGAAAGATAAGCAAAACGAGGAGACCAAACTTGAGAGCAGTATTCAAGTTTGGAACGAACAAGGGTAACAAATATCTTAACACAAGTAAAAATATTAAAAGAATTGTGACAGGAACGTATAGCATGGCCAGCAATCCACGAGGCACTATTAGTAATGTTACGAACATGGATATCAAATTTAAGTTTACGATCAAAGGTTACACCCACATCAGTAAAATAATCCACAGAGACAAGGACGGATTCACATAGTAAGTAAGGAAAGGTATTAGTCTGGGACTTCAGAGAATAAGACATGGCAAAACACTTTGAAGCATTTAACGGTAGGCAGTTAGAGTTACACCAAACAGTAAGAGAGTTCAAATCATCCTGCAGAAGTAGATGATCATCTGAGGTATTGATTACTCGAAATAATTTTAAGTCATCTGCATAGAGCAAACAAGATGACGATAGAATCATAGGAAGATCATTGATGAAGAGGTTGAATAATAAGGCACAACAAACTAAGAACATACCAAATCCAAGTAATAGAATTCTGAATCTGTTTTGTCGAATCTCAGTTTTAATCTAAATGCTGTTCTCTTTCCTTATGTGCGTCCTAACCTTCATCACCTCATATCCTTAAAATTTCTAAGACTAATTCTATGAAGTATAAAAACTTTTTTTTAGTACGCTTTAACTTTCACAAAGCTTATGTCACTGGCAAGGCGATTGAAATAAATATAATTAAAAGAATTATGTGATGATTTGCGCAAACTTTATATTTTCCCCTCAAACATTATTTCGCGATTCACACCAGCTCATCGTCTTAAAAAACTGAATATTTTTCCTTGGCTCAGCAGTGATGTTGCAGTTACACTTGCACTGCAATGCAGCTTATAATTTATATAGAAGATCTGGTTCACTTGCTGATATCCTTTTTTTTTAAGAACTATGATCTAAAGTGAAAGAAGCTGCCAGAATGGCGATTCGTTCCTACATTGAAGCATCAGTCAGAGCCAACCAACCGAAATGCTTCAGGTTTTGAAAATTGTTGACCATTTCAACAAGTGTTTTTTACATGTGACCAACAAACATTCCCATTTGAAGCTTTTATAGCTTTAAAAATAATATGTCAACCTAGCTCAAAAGAAATACTTTACTTCTTTTTCAAAATCAAAAGAGCAAATGATAATAGATTGCTTTCAACAATGAGCAATTCTCCTTATTAACAGTAATCTTTATTTAACAATCAAATGTGAAAATACCTCATTTTTCTTCTGGCAAAAGAGCCACGAGCCGAGGAACATTTTCAAAGCAGCGATCACATCTCTAAGCCAAACAGCGACACCATTTTATTTCTTCACTAACATCCATCAGCAGATCAGGGAAAATGAACCTCCCTGCGAGCATTCCAAAAACAAAGTATAATTACATTTAATTCACAGAAAACTCCGAAACAATGGAAATGTCGCCAAATCAACAATTTTCAAAATATATTCATACTCTTTTAGTTAAAGGGATGTATATGAACATTTTCAAAGCATATTGCTGGGGACAATGTAAAGCGGTATCATAACCGAAGCAGTGACATACTTCCATAAATGTATATTTTCCTGAAAAATTGCAGGTGCTCGAGTAATAAGCGCTCACGTTTCGTACAAAAATATTGTATTTCTAATTGCCTTCACTGAATCTGTTGGCCAGCAGCGATAAGCTGCGTCCACAGGTATCGAGGGCGTAACTTAAGGGATGAAACCGTGTGCAACGGATGGCGTGCTAAAAATCCACCCCCTCTTTGTTAAATCACTACGTTTTGCATACAATTACGTTTCCCATCGTTTCTTTCATAAGTGTATTTGTCACGTCATTTCAATTGCCATTAGGTCATGCATTTGCTGCCTTATATTTTCGAAAGGGGCTGCATGCCTCCTGCTTTAGTGATAGGATTTAAGAGGGAGCAAGTAGTGGTTATTTCGGGAAATGGATTCATAGTTTGGAACAGAAAGTCCTTAAGACTTACGGTTGGACAGAGTATTGGGGGCAATAAGATTGTATCTGAAGCAATCAGCGCCAGATATTTGTATTTCATGTCACTCAATCAAGTTCACATTAACCCAACTAGATATGTATGTATACAAAATTGACCTTTACCAATGCTTTCGATTGAAAGTTTCTTTAAGAAAAACGTTCTGGCCAAATAAATATGTTCGAGTACATTAGATCCACGTAAATAATGTTGAACTTTAATGGGCCGTTTAGACAAGCGTCCATGCGTCCACGCGTCCATGCGATCTAGCGTGTTTTGCTTTCACGAGTCAATTTGATTTTGTTTATATAGGCGGGTCTAAAGCGAAGGAGGTGGAGTATGCTGATTCATGTACAATAGATTTTAAAATGATTTCTTTCGCTCAGTGGCATGTGTGGATGAATCATTTAAATATATGTTTTGTGGATGATTATTTTCTTATATAATGATGTGGGTAATATATATTTTGCATCCTTACGTGCATGACTATTACGAGAAAAAAATGAATGCATCTGAATATCTAGACACAAACATATATATGTAGGTATATATAGTCACATGGATAAATACATACAATTTTCTGTTACCAATAAATTTGTACGGAGCAAAAAAAAACATCATTATAAGCGTGTAAAATCCATCCACTTATCGCCTTAGCCCCGCCTTCAAAAAACTGGATTCGAGTTGACTTGACTCGTGTAATCTAAAAACGCTTGGACGCGTGGACGCGTGGACGCATGGACGCTTGTCTAAATGGCCCATAAAGGGTTTCGGTAAGTATTTATGAAAATTCAAAACCACCGCAGATCGCCGCAAACTCAGTCAATTTAGACGACCTATTTACAAACAAAACTCGCATTTAATGATTTTCCGCCTTTTGGGCTTCCCACTTATTACAGCAACGAACCCTATTCTGCGTTACAAACATGTTCGTGTGCGCAAGTTTATATGAGCACAATAATGACGGTAAACATGAACAAAAGCCACGAATTAAAACGGGAAAGGTAAAAAGTGTGGCCGCAATAATGTGAAATGTTTTATCAAAGCAATCTATCAAAGACTTAATTGTTACACGTAGCACGTTTTCGAGATACAGTAGGACTGGCAGTTACACGTGAAATGTCCCTAATTACGGGTCCTATCTGAAGCTAAACGGTGACATTATTCATGCTATACGTATTTCATTGGAACTGCCGTAAACATATTTTCCATAAGGTGAGACAATGACAGAGCAACTTTTTAAAATGTGCCGTAAACAAGCGATTTCCTCCCGGGACGACCACGGGCGAGAATTGAGAAAGGAAAAAGAAGTGAACATTTATGTGTGTATTTACATGTAAATATGTAACGATATGCAGGTGACTTAAATACATATCTACATATTGTGAAGCTTAGCGTATATTGTGAAAGTGACTAAGCAGACATTTAAGTACATCTTACAGCCAATTTATTCGCCTATTCACAGTCACAAATGACTCGCGAAAAAACTAAACAGCATGGATGCGAAGGTACCAGCATGGATGCGAAGGTAACAGCATGGAAGCAGGTAAGCTTATGTTAGAACACACATTGCAAATGCGTGTATGCAGGTTAACAGTTTCGAATGCGGAAGAAGGTTCTGCAGAAGATTAAGATGCGGATTTTATGACCTGCTTGTGAATGGCGGAAGAAGAATACAGAATAAGCTTCAATTCATTTCTGGATGGCTGCGCAATGTTTGTAAGCGAAATTGAGATATAAAATAATGTATTCTGGTCATAACACTAACTGTTAATATTTAGCAACATTAAATTTTATATGTTTTATGATGGAAGTTCAACGTATGTTTCAGGGGAGCTGCATATACACTATAGATTCAGTTAAAAAAAAATTTCAATGCAAATGAGGGAGGCTAGTAAAGAACATGTTGGAAATTATTTCAGGCAGTTATTGCCAAATAATAGCAAATATTCAGTATTTATCAATTATATTAAGGTTATGTTTACTTATTTGATGTCAAATATCATTTTTGATGAGCTTCGATTGTTTCAAATACCTTATCAACATAAGTATTAGAGACACGTCAGCACTATTTGTAGTACACATATTTATACTACGAAGACGCTAGCACTATATTTGCAAATTAGTTTGTGATATTGTTTCAAAAAATAAGGTCAGTTTTGGTTCTGTGCAACTTTTTGTTATAACTGCTAGTTATTGTGCACACAATCAAATGATATGCTGGTTTGTGCACTATTTTTATTGCTACCCAAAATTAAATATAAATTATGTTAAGTGAAAAACTGTGTGATAGTTTTTGATTTGATTTTACTGCTTCTGTATTATTTACTTCAATGTATGTATAAACAAATACAGCATAAAAAAAATGCAATATAATGCAACACTATTTTGTATATTATCAAAGGCTTAGAAGCGTAAATTTCAAATAATATTTAAGTCCAGTCAGTGTCATATATGTTTCAGAAAAAGTACTTCTTGCAGACGCTTGGTAGTGAAATGGTTTAGGCATTTGGTTTTAATTTCGTGAATCATATCTTTGAGGCGATTAGTGTAAAAATACAACCAACCGAGCTTAAACCGATAACTTTCACGTGAATGGAGCAGCCAGATTTTTTTTTTTAGGAATTTGATTTAATAAGATCACTGAGTACTTGCCGATAAGATGCATAATTGCACATGTACATTCAATTGTTGGCATAACTAAAGCTAATGCTGATTTTGGAATTTTCGTCCGCCTTGACATAAAACAGGTAAGTATATTATTATGGAAAAGAACAGCTAGGACAGTAGTTAGTATTATTTTTAATACAACTATTCTTATCTGTTCTCGATAGAGGCACGAAAAACGCAGCTGGCAATCATTCTGATTCAGAGACTAGACTAGGGTGGCTGGCCCGTGCGAAATAACAGTTCCAGTCATATATCATGGTCTCACCTGCTGCATGGAAACTGAGGACAAGTCTTCTTTGCGATAATTGAGTGAACTTGAATTGAATTAAATTGAACCTACTCCTGCTTTTGAAATTGTTTCGACTGACGTCTTCATCAAACCTATTAAGGGGGGCGATACATGTAAAATTTTCAAAAATTCGAGTTTCTATTTTTTGCATAAATAGTTAAGTTAACATCTAAAAAATATGTTTGTAAAGTTTTAGAATGAAATTCGCATTATTTATCGACTAAAAACTCATTTAAGTGCTCCGCCTCAACTCGACGCTCGAGCGCTATTGAATCCGTACTAGAGCACTCGACCCTCGCTAGTGAGTCGAGAAAATCGCCGCAGCTCTTTGACTACTAAAAAAGCTGAGCTGAGAAAAAAAACGAGTGCTATTAACGTACTGAAGGACTTCTGTATGGGCCTGGAATCGCTGATTACTTGATAAGTCACTGCAATCATAGAGTTTTTGTGTGTCAAAAATACGCGTTTTTCTCGAAACGACTTTTTTTAAAAAATTGGCGGGCTTGATAACTCAAAAAATTCTCAACCGATTCTTATGAAATCTGGCAAACTTTTTTTCTATTATAAAAGCTTCTAGTTGAACCTCAAAAATTAAAAATAAAATTCCAAATTTAGGATTTTTTACCCAAAAACTGTCGAGAAAAGGGTCAAAAATCGTACTTTTTTTATGAGGCGTGCTAATTCACGATTTTTTTACTTTATTTTTTTTTCTTGGTTCAACTAGAAGATACATGTTTAATAAACACACTCCAAACCATTTTTTTGTAACTGATGTTAAAAATTCCCGACGATTGATGCCTTTCACCGCGAGGGTCTCATGAGATTGGTTACTACGGCGACCATTTTGAAAAAAAAAATTAAATAAAATCAAATTCTTGTATTTTAATACGTAATGAATAAACATGATCACTTTCAAAACGATTCATATATCTCTTCTATTTTAAATAAGCCTCTGAAAAAAAAATTCTAAATTCAGTCGTTTACATGTAGCGCCGGCCTTAAGAGATATTGAGAGAACATCATTATGGAGGTTTTGTTTGCCAAGCTCATCAAAACGCTAAGCTGAATCTAGCTGACACTTTCGATCACAATTTGCCCTAGGTACTTGATGCCCTTCCACCTCCAAATCATTAAGTATTCAATAAACAAATCATTCAGTATTCAATAAACAAAAACAAAACTCTAGTCAAAGTGCACCCAGACAGTTTTTTCACTAACAATTTCAGTAGTTTCTTAGCTAATGAAAAGAATGAGAATGCTTTCATAATAGCAACAGACTGCGCTATTGGTTGGTTTAGATTTTTATGGGGTCTCAAATTTAATCCTATATGAGATTAATAGAAGTTGGCAATTGGATTCTCAAAATAAAGCCACTAACCTATCTATCAAGATGCCCATGGCTGTTAACAGATTTCGTGTTCAGAAACTCGAAATGGTTTAAATCCCTAAAAATAAGTGCTTTTAGCCCAAATTGCATTAACAGATTTTTTATTAATAAATCTAGGACACAATATTGATTTCTTAGATCAAATTTGGTATTCTTCAATCGATATTTTTCTTCTGCTGCGATACTTTATTATCATAACACTAATTGGAAATTGAAAAATTTATTGACATGGCTAGTATTAATACAATTGATTAAAAATAGAAATTTGACTAGCACTTTTGTTTGAAATCTGTACATCTTAGATATTTATCAACAACATATTTCATTGTTGATTTGGCTAAAAATTATTAATTTATTTTGACTCAATTGCTATCACGTATTATTCCAATGTTAATATTTTTTCTTTATTTTTTAATTCAAATATATGTTTCCTATTTCTAGATGTTCAAATAAAATTCACTAATAGACCTAAAATTAGCCTAAGACATATTTTTCAATACCGTTTTTCCACATTTTAATATAGATATTTCCAAAAGCAAGCTAGCTTCTGTGTCTCTTTTTAGTTTGTACCCAAACATAGATTCATGAGACGCAATCTGAATGCAAAGTATTATTGGAGGTTTTGAAATTACCGGGCTGTTGGTAAATCAGTGGGTGACACTGCGAATCCGCTCAAATGAATGTGATCCCTCGAGATAAATTGAAGGAAACAAAACAACAAAGAAAGTGCATTTAAACAAACTGTAGCGCATCAGAACTGCTGGAAACACTAATGTGTAAAGAAAATTAGAGGAATCGTTTAGACTTTGAGTGCATACTCAACCAAACGTGCCAATTATTACAGTCAACTTGTTCCGCAGGTCATGCACCGCATTGAAATTCATAGGGTGGAAAGGTTTGAAGGAAAGTGGCATCTTCTATAAGACAAATGATGGTCAGTGCCTGCAATAATTTGCTAGCACTGCAGTCAAAAGTCTACCACAACTGACTCACGTTATAATCAACCTACCCTGGTAATCTCGCTGTCATTCGATGACTTTATTGAAAGTTACAGGGATAAAAAGATGTTTCGGGCTGCCATCCGAAAAATTTCCATAAATCGCAAAATTTAAACATTGGTTACTTATTTTCATTCAAATTCGGCCTACAATAAGGTCACGTATACCATTTGAATTTTGTTCAGATTTCATGACTACATCCGAAGCTATAGAGCTTTATTTTGCTTTCATTAAAGCTTTATTTTGCTGGGCAAATTTTCAAGATTCAAGAGACAAATATAACCATAGCTGGCAGCTCCAACATAATTATTCAACCGAACTCCTACCAAAGGTGGTCTAAAGTGAGGTCTAGCTACTATGTTAATTTTGTTAAAATCCGGTGATTATTTCAGAATTTATAGAGAAAAATGCAGGTTTTTTTTCTAAGTGATTTTTCGAAATGGCACCACTACTACAAGGCTGCTCATATTTCAAAATCATTTTTAAAAGTTGTGCGCCGATTAAGAGTTAAAACATCCTGCAAATTGATTTGATTATCTCATCGTGAATGCTCAAAATATAAGTAATTTGATGACAGGTTGCCGTTCTTGTGCTATACAGAATTTCGGAAATTTTAATTTTTGCAACTGCAATATTTACCAATCGTTTGCACTTTTTCAAAATAAGTGAAAATTTTTCAGGAGAGTTGATGATTTGAAAGATTTTTTCACCCACACATAGATGTATGATTGAAGGCATGTATAATTTTAGTCAACAATAATATGCTCTAAAAATTTCGCGCTATTCCAATATTTCTGTCAGAAGTTAGAGCAAATCGAAATTTGAAAACAAAATGCTTGCCATCTTTTAGGCCCTTAGCGCCTTCATAGGGCTCAGAATTTTCAATTCTTTCTTATAAACAAGCACAACACATTATCAGTTTTCATTTACAGTATTTGGATTTTTCAAAAGATAATCTTTGTATAGAAATAGGGGGATAAATCAACATTTACTAAAATGCTCGCAGTCGCCATAAGGTTAAATATATTTTAATTTTAATTAATCATGAACTTTTTAAAACAGTAAAATTACCATAGCTGGCAGCTCTAACCGAGTTTTCCGACCAAATTTTTATCAAACATGGTTTAGAGTAGAATTTAGTGACTGAATCAGCATTTATAAAGCCAAAAGCAGTTATTTTTCTTACTGGTTTTCCAAGATGGCACCACTGGCACAGAATTGCCCAAATTACAAAATCGCTTCTATCAGATTTGGTCCTCTTTAAGATCAATACATTCTGTAATTTTCAACTGTGTGTTTCCGTGAACAGAAATTTTTGATGCTAAAAAAATATAGATAAATTGGGGAAGGGTTACCAGCCGTGCCCATCGTAAAATTTGAAATGTTTTGCTTTGACTATGTAGACAAAGCATAACATATATATATATGAAATGCTTTTTTTTAAAAAAGCAACAATATTTCAGGAGAGACTATGATTTTAAGATTTTCACTTTCAGCGCCTGCCCTAGCTGCAGGGATGCCGACACGCTCATCAAAAGCAACACAAATTTACAATTTAATAGCGCCAATATGTTCTGAGAGTTTCATAAAAATTTGATAGCTCTGTCAAAAGTTATCGCAATTTAAAAATTTTCAAATTTTCCCGATTTCGTTTTAGGCACCTAGCGCACACATGGGGTTAAAAAATTCCAAAACGTTATCCGATTCACATTTAAAACACAAAATAATAGGTACATGAAAAATATCACAAAAATGGCCGCCAGTGCCAAAGGGTTAAAGTTAATTAGCATTTGGTGAAACCTAAACCTATTTTTGCATATACACCATTGTATTTCAACTCAATCGAATGGCACGTTCTTGAGAAATAGTCACTGAATTTTATATATATATATCTATATATATATATATATATATATATATATATATATATATATATATATATATATATATTTATATATATATATATATTTATATATATATATATATATATATATATATATATATATATATATATATATATATATATGCATATATATGGAAATATGAATTTTTGGCCGAATCGATTTTAATACTAAACGAACATTAGTAAAAATTGAAAAATGCTGTAATTTTAATTATTTTTGCATGACTTTTCCTGCAAATTTCTGAAAAGTGATATATGTTGTAAATGATATAAAGTATTGAATAGATCTTTCGGATTCTTAACAATTGAAAAATGTAATCGCTAGCAAATGGTGTGTTGCGGCTGAGCAGTTAGTAATGATTTGAGAGCCAATGGATTCCATATAGCAAAAAGGCGAGGAAGAGCGAGAAACAAACAAAGCCGTAGTTACTTCCAAAATCAAAAATGATGTTTCTTAAATAGATACAATTCTGGGCAATACAAAAGCAAAAAAAAATCACTGTATGCACACTAATTTTTATAATTCATGTTTAAGACTATTTTTCGCAGATTCGCCACTATCCGATACTAGACTGTATTTGCACATCCACAGATCAGTATTGGTTTTTAACGGACCATACCGAGATCTTGTCCTTTTGGCTCATGAATATAGATCAACAAAGATAGCCAAAATTTAAAAATACAAATCCTGCATTTCTCGAATTAAGGGTACTCAAAATCAATGTCGTTTTATATTAATTAACATTCATACTTACATATTATCGTTAAATTGACGAAACTATTCCTAGTTTGTGCTATTTTAAAATCCACTCTACACCGATATATTCCAGTATCGGATTCATTAATGCTCTGTATTGCCAATTCACCCGGCTCCTTTTCGAATAAAAAATATGCTCGATTACTAAATACAGTCTCATTTGACCAACGTTTTGGTTCCTTTGCCGATCTATCACGAATGTCGACACTGAAAAAATAGAGAAAAACAAATGTTACATTTTCACTTTAAGATCAAACGATTGAAAGTAGTTTTCATTTATTTAATGGAAACTGTGGGCGATTGAGTTGATATTTAATTCGTTTGTATGTTACTAAGAAATCAAAATGTGAAAGTGTGAGACTCTGTAGAATTCAAAAGTGTGATATCCAGTATATTTAGAAAGAAATTTACGATTTATTTTTATTCAGCAGTAGCGAACCAATGCTCTGATATTGCTGATATTAAATATAAAGTCAACCTAAGGAAATAAAACTGAGGTACAAAATCAATTCATTTATTCACAAAAAAAATCGGATTGTGTAATCTGTCATTTTCAGGTTCACTTTAACTTTGTTTTCTAAGTAGAGTAAAAGATGTAAACAAGTAACAGATGTCCACTGCACGCACTAAGTTTTATAAACCATTCCTTACATAATTCATTTAAATAAAGCTTCGAATAAATTTGGTAGCTTTTTTTGCATTATGTGTATACCATTTCGAAAACTGTGACCAAGTCATGGTTGAAATACATACATACATATTTGCCTTTATATTTTTCCCCCGAGGCATGACGATCTCTTGACCAACATTTAATTTCGTTTATCTTTGAGTGCATTACAATCATAATTTCCATAATTGAATGTTATTGTTTTGTTTTTCTTTGTTTCCGCAGAAAAAAAGATACTCCGATTTCTGATCATATGCTATAAAAACTCTCTACAGTTTTTACGTATGCACATTTTTATCAGGTTCGCTTTAAGTTACAGATATTTTTATTGCTTCGCCAAGTAGATGGAATGTGGCTATAAATTTTTCATTTTATTGCAATTTACATGAAAGTAACATGGCCGGGTTGCTTATTCGATATACCACAGCCAGAAACGTTATGCTAATTTAAATGAAAAAATACGAGAGACTGAAGCTGAAATCGAAGTCCTGAGTAATCGCACGCAATGAGCATAAATGAATTTTATTTTGAGGTTGAACGAATTCATATGCTGGTAAATACATATGTAGAGTCTATAGGTTTGGAGAATGAAAGTAACTTATGAATGTTGTTCATGGTTGTGCATATATGTTTAATGTAGGTACTAAGAGATCGATTTACATGCATGGAGTCATGTAAACACTTCCATGCCTAGAACATGAAAGGATGTTAATGCCACAAACACTACTTGTACGTGAAATAAGTGAAATTTTATGCGTTCCAGCTCTTCGTTTTTAATTTACATACTGATCCTTGCATGCATATATTTTATGAATCGCATACAATGTATAAACTAGAATAAGTTGCAGGCTCTTGTTTCTCAAATGGGGTTGAATGCGGTTGGATAATCAATTCAATTGGACGCTTTTTTAAGTTTAATGAATTTATAATTACTTGTAAGTTAGTTTCATGTATGTAGGTAAATAAAATATTTTAAATTAAACTGAATAATTTTTCATATGATTGATATTTCATTTTAATTTAAATGTTTGAAGACTTGATGAAATGTTGAATGCTATTCTAGCTATGAAGTAATTTTGAAATAAATTTTAGTGAAGGTCCTTTTGTTTGTTCAAATTTGTTCTGTTTTGTGTTTTGCCAAAAAAAAAATGTCTGGATTAGGTAAGGTGTATGGGCTGAAGTCATGCCTTTTTTGAGCACCGCTTTCACAGAACAATAATTATCGATGAAGAATAGTCAAGTCAAGAACTCTTTATTGACAGTTTTCTATGTAGAGGTATTTGTCTGGAGAAAAATAAGTAAAAAAACCAGTCGTCAAGACTTTGACATTGCTGCGAGATTATATCGTTTTCATTGGCCGTAGGGAATAAGTTGTTTTCGATTGCGAAGACCGAGCTTCCATCTTAAAATAGGCCCAAGACATAGGACACTTCCAAGTGGAGTTTTAACTGGATTAGTCTATAAATACTTACTTGAGACCGAAAAAAAGAGAACATATGAAGAAAATCCAAAAAATACATGTATAGGAATAATATGCAAACTTAACAAAATTTGTGGTACAGTTCAAATGGCTCAGTTTTAAATCTCTCGTAGGCTAGAATAGCTGAGCAAAGTTTCTCTGAAACCAAGCGCAGAATAAGCCTACTCAGAGCTTCCATGTATTATTTAGGCTCATCCATTGCCAAGCAATGAAAGGTATCTTGCGTTGGGTGCTAAAATTTTATTCTGTATCCAAGATAACATGAAACTTTAACGTTACTTTTTCATAACATTTACATGCATATATAGTACTAAAGAGACATTGACAGTAATTTTACAGCTTACACCTCATGCGCAAGTTAACCTCTAGTAAGACTGACTCACAAGTAAAATGACACAATAAATTATAAATATTATATAAATAATATATTATTATAATATAAACTATAATTCAATTTCCTACAGACCATGCTCCGTACGTATTATGACCAACCTGTTTCGTAGGGCATATACCAATACCAAACCCAGGCAAAATAAAACACTTGTTTCTTATTTTCATTTAAGGATGTTTTTTAAATGAAGCTCCGTTACTCATGTCTGTCACTTTTATGTTATAGCATTATAATTTCATTGAAAAATTATTTACACACTTCAATTAAGTTCTCCTGTGCCTTAGTGAAAACATAAGTATCAACCGATATACCTTGATATAAAATATAAAGATTTTTTCATGAAATCTCACACTTTTATATCGGCATTTTCGAGCATTTAAGCACAATACTACATAAGGGCGCAAACTTTGTTTTAACAAAAAAGAAAACGTTTGGAAAAACCTTTCTTAGTAGAACTAAAAGGCATGTGTGAGCTTAAAATCTTTTATGCATTTCAAGAGTTTTTATAATCTTCCCACGTTGGGCGCTAGTATGCATGTACTTTCAATAATATTTAAAACAGGCTCCAAATAAATACGAACAGTTTTTGAATTTCTGCGTCTGAAAAACACGTTTGTTATAATTCTTCTACAATCTAAATAACGTATGGCCTAGGTTAATGGCTGGTGTTTTATGCTTATGGGTAAGAAATTAGTATTGCGCCTAAAGAAACATACGAAACATAATTGTTGAAGAATTTTAAATTCACGAATTTTTTCTTGACACAAATGAATTATGTGTAATATTAAAATATGAACTACGTCATTTTTTTGTTGCTTGAGTTCTCCTTAAGAGAAGATATGTTTTTACCATCCTCACGCAAACGGTCTTCTTAGCCCCATTTGCGCGACCGGAAACTGGAGCGACAGGGATGGATTTAGACACAAATCGTTTTTATCTGGGCAATCTTAGCTGCCTCGCCATCGTGAAACGAGAAGTCGGAGCATGTCTAAATTACCATTTCGGATTGATGTTTTCTAATTTCACAAACTTTAGGAACCGCGAGTGTCTGATAGCACCAGTTCCTTCAAATTTCTTATCAATCGGTTGCTAAAAGGATTTAATACTTCTACGGATTTTATTGCCGACTCAATATATATTTAGGGCTTTACTTCGTTACTTTGAGGATAGGTACATTGTTTAGACATACTTGAATACAAGTCAGTTTTAGCAATGGGAAAGTTACGTGTATGCATTTGGTTTCATTCATTCTGATTCTCCATTTTGCTAGCCATTTTTCAAGAAGTGAGATGTGGGCTTACAGTGTATGGGATGCCATAACTGGATCTGAATCAGTGCATAGTATGGCAACGTCATCCACAAAGGTAGCTGTCGTTGTTTTGTCGCATATTGGGAGATCAGATGTGAAGATAGTGTAAAGTGCCGGTCCCAAAACACTTCCTTGAGGTACGCCAGTATGCACATGATGTTAAGCGGTAGAATAGCTTTTGTATCTCACTTGGAATGTGCGGTTGGTTAGGTAAGAGGAGAGAATTTTTTGTAAACTTTTCGGAAGCATTGATTTAAATTTGAAGGTCAACCTTTCATGCCAAGCTTTATCGAAGGCTTGAGTTACGTCTAAAAAGACTGCTGAGCAGTATTTCTTGCCTTCGAATGCAATTTTAATGTCTGACGCGATTTGATGGACCTGTTGAATGGTGCTGTGATGTTCTCGAAACCCGATTTGCTGTTCTGGATTTTTTTTGTATCTTTTAGTATTGGTGGTAGCTTTCACAACAAGACTTTTATGAAAACTTTGGAGACGCATGGTAAAAGACTATTACACGGAGCGAAAAGTGTAATGAAATTATACAAAATTTGCAATTAATTTTATTGCAATAGCAGTAATTTTTTACCTCATTACCTTTGTACTACACATTTTACTACTTTGTTGTGAATTACGTATACATGAATGTCTTTACTACAGCGCAATGAACATGTGTGAGTTGTAGTATGCAATGGAATTGACTATTATTTGCAGGAAAATAGTAAATTTTCATCAAATTTGTAATAACATTCATATTTTTATTTGGAATTTTCGGAATAGTAAATTGTATTATCCACTCTATTAAAAATCACTGCCGAAATTTCTCTCCGTGTAGGTATGTATGACTTGTTTTCCAAGCTTTAGAAAAATATCCGATTCGAAAGATAGCATTGAATAGATTAGAAAACCAAGAGAATACAATCGGTGGCAACTGTTTGAGCATACAATTGGTGATGAGATCAATTCTCGGAGATTTTTTTTGAGCATGTTTCCTGAATAATATATCTTGCACTTCCTTACCCGAAATCTTGATTAGTTCTAGGTCCTGAATATTGCTATTAGATGAAAGGTCACATGTTGCCGTGGTAAACGGTGTGAAAATATGTTTTAGATGAACTGCGGCCCATTACCCGTTGACAGTTCTTAGTAGGACTTCCCTGATAGTACACTGAGAAAAATGAACTAGTAGCAATGAACGAAAAAGTGCATCCAAACAAAGGGATTCGCGTTCAAAACGGCGCCAATGGCGAATATGTTTGTTTCAACAGGAACGATGTTTTTGAACTGAACGCGCAATAGTCAAACACGAAAATATTTACCATGAACGACTTGTTAGTTGTTTTGATTGTGTAAGACGTTGCCGTTTGAACACTTTTTTCGTTTCGATTCAATTTTATTAGCATTTAGAATGAATATTTATAGTTTTTACATTAAACTAATTAAGCGTTCGGCTTAACTATTCCCAACGTTCACTATACAAGATTAAGCACTTATGTTGAATAGGCAACTCTGCTCACCTCAAAATCACAATCGCTTATTATGACCGGGAAGATCTGTTGATTTGAACGTAATTCAAATATTTGGATTGAAAATATAGGAAATTATTTGAAAACTCTGTTGTTTATTTTGTAATTCGAATGGGTGGAATTGCAATAAATGCAAAGAGGCATGTTATATTAGTATATACTAATGATGTGTTCGCCCTCACGCATTGTACTAGATACTAATTACAAAAGAAACTTACCATAAATTTATAATTTGATTTTTATCATAGGTAAACAAATGAAAAAGATTTTTTTTTTATTATTTTGGGATCAATGCAATTTATTTCAAAAATAACTTTAGTGATTAACATATACTTAACATCTATCTAAATAGAAACTACACCAAACTTAAATCTATAAGAGCAGTACATCACCGAGGGTTGCTTTGCTTTCTCCTTTACTTCAAAAGGGTTAACAATTTTTTCTGAACATAATCTCACATAAGTATACATACGTTTAATTAGTTTCTTAAGTTTAATGAACTTGTCATTCTTTTTAATTGCAAACACATGCATCAAATACGAGTAAATCATAACGGCTTATTATTTAAAAACATTTTTGGTTAGTCAACGTATAAATATGCATAGGATAATTTGAGAAAAAGTTAATTTTGTGAATTTCAGAAGTCTTCGTCATAGATGTTTTCCCTTATTTACTAATATTTTTCAGGTATGCTATCAAACCTGACATCTGAGCAGATTGTTTTTTATTTGGACGTATAAAATCAAAAAACGTTTGATGTGAACAACTAAACAATTTCTAGGATCTTTGATTGTCACCTTCCTTCTTTTGGAGCAGCTTGTACTTCCTTCGCTTATAATTGATCTGAATTCATCAAAAATCGAGCAAATACTATTCGGTATCAACCATCGTTGTAAAGAAGGGAATGTTTGCTTACGCCATAGCCTCCATTTAGCTTGAAACTTCGCCTTTACTCCAATTTTTGAGAAACCGGGAAAAAATTCGAAGATGTGGGCTTGATTAATGTATGCCAATTCATCAATACCAACTGCTGCTTCTGGTCTCAGACAAATTTATCCCAACTGTTTTCGGAAACAAGAACGAAGTAAATACTTAACCTTTCAACTGCGGAAATACGAAGTCCATGCCTCATGATTTTAATTGATCATGCACCTTTCGATCAGCCTCGTTCGTCACAAATACTTTCACTAAAACCACTCATATGTTTGCAAAATTATTGCAGTCCATAACACTTACACGAACTTCTATTTACTTTTAACTATGAACTACTAATGCAAGCAAAGCAATCTAATAGATGATTTGAAATTTTCGGGTTGATTGAACGCCAAATAAATCATATTGAACGCGAAACGTGTTCATATCAAATGATGGAAAATTTTAAACTTGTACATTTTCGAGCAACTGAAGTTTTTCCGACAACAATTACCGTTCATTAGAACAAGAACAGTATTTGAATTGATCTGGTGTAAGTTTGATCTTCTCTCAGAAAGTTTGTAAGACGAGACAAATACATCCACCATGCTTAATGAACAATAAAGTGTTCGAATCAAATGATTTCACAGTTTAAAGTAATTAGTTTGATTGAACGTTATTTTCAAACGCGTCAATGTTTACGCGTTTTCTTGAAATTGCTTGAATCGAACAATGATTTGGTCTAACTGAACGAAAATTATTCAAATCAAACAGATTTTAACAACCGCTCTTTTTGAATGCGGCACGTGTTTGTTATGAACGCACGCTTTTCTCTGAGTGTAGCTTTCTTGATTTTTTTGACTGCTTCCCACAGCGAATAGTCGGCATTCTTAGTGAGACTGAGGCTCTCTAAGTATGAGTGGAACTTAAGCTCGTTGTCTTTCGCAAGTGCCAGCTTGAGCTTACTAGAAGCTTTGTTGAGTCATGCTTTAGTTTGAGGAGACTGGTGCAGCTGCCAATTCCTTCGTGTAGTCTTTTGTCCTGTACTTAGATTTTTATTGATGAAGAGTTATAGGTTAATCACAATACAGCGTTTTCCACTGCGGCAAACGCAGCGTTCCACAGGGGGAGGCGTGAATGCCGCAGTTGAATTTGGTGAATCACAATGCAGTGACAATGTCGCTGTCAATGCAACCAAGGCACCAACCAAAATCATTTTTTTTTCTTTTGTTGTGATGCCAACCTATGGTAGGTATCACCGCTAGCGGTGCGGCAAAATTAGAAATTTGGCAAATTTCGCCGCTGCCGCAAATTCCGCCGCAGCCATTGTGCGCGTTACGATACAAAAGAGTGCATTCTAATTTTTTGACAGCAGTTTCCGCAGCCCACTGCGTTGGCCGCAGCGGAAAACGCTGTATTGTGACTAACCTATTAGTTGTTTTTTAAGTTGAGGGATGCACTTCTATTTTAGGTGTCGCAGTGTCGAATGCCTCCAAGCATGCTCGTTGAAGAGAATAACAGCAGAATTGACATCTTCCGGTGATTTGAGAGATGCACTAAGAAATGTGGAGCTGGTGAGATGTCGTCTGAAAGCACTCCAGTTGGTTTTGTGCGAATATCTACGCTTACGGTAAGCGAAGTAGGGTGACATGTTCAGAGTAATAATCACAGGAGAATGATCTGAGGGCAAATCAAAAACTACTTTTGATTTTGCGGAGTTTGGAGGTATTGCCTTCGAGATTGCAAAGTCTATGAGGTCCGGAATTTTGTTGGTGTCTGGCGGCCAAAATGTTGGCTGGCCGGTTGAAACCATAGTTTTGAAGTGTATCGAAGAGTTCTTTGCTCCTAGGTGCTATGATTCGAGATCCCCAAAACAAGTGAAAGTCGACAGCCACAATGAATCTGGTTCCAAGCGATGAGAAGAAGCTTTTAAATATTGCCTTTGAAAAGTTGTGCCGCGGTGGACAGTAGATGAATTAAATTACAATCTCGCTCGACTGCTCACATAAACAAATGGATGTCGCTCGCATATATGTATATGATGTAGTAAACGTGTAATTTGAAGAATCTAGTATTTGTGTCGTATCTGGTGGTATTTGATAGTCATTGCAACATATTTTGTTGAAATTCAAGAGCATTAGAATTTGCATCAACTGTGTCAAAAATTTAATTTTATTTTGAATTTTAGTCTTTATTTTATTTATCATACTAAAACATATATCGAATAATGCATTAGATGCAGGAAAATAAAGTAATAAACAAGCGAGTTCGCACATTTCTTTGAAAATTTGTTATCCAGCAGCAGATTTTACTTCATTGGCTTATTTATGCCTAATTTTTTTCCATGCTCAGTGTATTGTCACAATTTGCTCATACTTAAGAGTTTTACAAGCACAGATTTTCATTTCAAAGTCAAATAATAGGCTAGAAATAAAGCTTAACACCGGAATTTAAAACATGAAGTGAAACTTAAAACATGAACTGAAGAGATTTCCGTTCAAGATGGAGAAAATCAATTGTGAATTCATCTTTATGCATATTTTTAGCAGTTGAAACTTGGGCTGGTGAGTGGAGCTCAAAAAGTCGCCAGTAGCCCAAAATTAAATTTCGTCGCCAAATGCAGCGGAAAGATAGCCCAATTGGCGATAAATCGCCCAATCTGGCAACAGTGCTAGCTCTCTAGCTGTGAGAGCCACAAAGGTGTCACTCTCCTAAGCCGCGAGGTAACGCGTAAAACGCTGGCAGCGAAGTATTGTGGCGTGATCATTATTATTTCAGTCTTTTACATTTACAGACTGACATTTCACTCCAATATACAATCCACATACTGTAAACTATACAGATACTACTTTTTGTTATTACATCTTAGTAAGTACTAAGTAAAATTTGTATTTTAAGTCTGCATGTAAAAAAAATTTGGTTCATTTGGTCGTTACCGAGTCAAGATTTGAATTTAAACGGATAATAAAAAACAATTCGTTATAGAATTTTTTTTCTCATCTTAAAATTAGAATTGAGAAATGAATGCCAAAATAATATAATAAAGAGGTTTGACAATAATTTCAGAGAAAAAATGTTTGATATTTATAACTTAAAACCTTTGATATGATCAAAATGTAGGGTGTCCATTTTGGCAAGGTGATTTGGCTTCAACTTGAAGTAAATACAGTTTACTTTTGGCTTTCTTGCAGTAGGGTCTTCTAAGCACCATCCTTCGCTGGAGAACAAATCGAATAGCTTTCTCAACTAACGTGGATAAAATGTACACTTTCTTGTTTTGACCTCAATGCCAGATCAGGTTCTATGACGTAACCATGCGACGTAGCTGTTCTTGGCCATGCGAGACATAGAACGACCCGTGGAAGATGATGCGGCAAACTTGCCACTTACAGCCAAAACATGGTCACAGGAGCTGTACATGATAATACATTAAGGGAACATAGCGCTGTCAAATTTTTGAAAAACCGATTTTTTTTTGTTGTTGAATATGTTAGAATGAAGCTTTCAAAATATGATTTTAATAATATAAAATTGAAATTGAAAAAAAAAATGTTTGGGCATATAAAGCGAAGCGCACCAAGGTCATTTATTCTATGATTTTCGTTCACTTCGCCATACCGCTACATCGAATTAGGCCAAAGTGTAGAGAAAGATAAGTGAGTCAACTACTTCAAAATAAGCAAAAAAAAGTTAGCCTTGGCAAAAAAAAAAAAAAAAATTTTCTGAAAAAGATGACACTAAAATGACTTCAACTGACACTAAAATTAATGAAAAATTTATCAAAATATTATGGCCTAGCTATACGAAGAAATTTCAATTCGGTTGAAAACATGCGCAAGGAAATTTGGGCAGCATATTGCCAAAAAATTTCAGCTGATGAGAACCTTCAACACTCTTATTGTCTTGTTGGAGAAAACACTTGGTGTAACTGGCGCAAGGCGGAGGCAGCTGGTGGTAATGCTTTAAAAAATTTCAAACATCTTCCACCTTTAGATGATGAGGTACAAGAAATTTTAAAGCCTATTTATGAAGACTTATCATCGGAAGATTTATTAAAGCGCTGCTTGGGCGATTTCACGCAGAATAATAACGAAAGCTATAATTCTTGTGTTTGGAATTTGGCCCCCAAACATACTTTTTGTGGAAAAAATATGATAAATATGGCTGCAAATATTTCTACATGTACATTCAAAAAAGGACTTATAGCTGTCTTGAAAATAATGCAAGTCATGGGAATTGCAGTTGGCCAACGTGCGCTGGAACATGCAGAAAATAGACATGCCGCAAGAATCAACCAGGCGGAAAAACACTCGACTGAGGCACCTAAAGATGCCAGAACTGCTGGAAGGGAGCAAAAATCTTTGGAAAAAGAGGAATATGAGCAAGAAAAAGGTATGTTGTATGGTCCAGGCAATGCAGATTAAATTTCGGTAAGATTTATTACAAAAAATATTGTATTTTAACTTTGAACGCGATTTTCTCGAAACAATCTTTTTCAAGTTGGCGTGCATGATTAAGAAAATGTATTTATCCAATCGTTCTTAAATTTTAACACGTTAATCTGCACATGTTAGTGCTCAGATTGAACTACGGATGAAAAAATCGGCATTGAATTTTTACTAATGTTCGAAGAACATTAGTATTAAAATCGATTCGGCCAAAAATTCATATTTCTTTATATATATATATATATATATATATATATATATATATATATATATATATATATATATATATATATATATATATATCATCAAAAAATTTCAGTGAGATAATCTCGGGAACGCGCCATGCGATTGAGCTGAAACTTTCAGGATACATTGGTGTATATGCAGAATAGGTCCAGGTCTCTTTAAATGTCAGTTATTGTTAACCTTTTGGCGCCGGCGGCCATTTAAGTGATATTTTTAATATACCTATTATTTCGTGCACAAATAATTTTCGCAAAAATAAAGTTAACGAAATAAATTTCAAACGTGTTTTACATATGAATCGGATAATGTTTTGGAATTTTTTAACCCTATGTGTGCGCTGGGTGCCTAAAAAGAGGACGGGAAAATTTGAAAATTTTTAAATTGCGATAACTTTTGACAGAGCTATTCAATCATTAGGAAATTTTCAGGACATATTGGTATTACTTAGTTGTAGATTTGCGTAGCTTTTTATGAGCGCGCTGGCAACCCTGTAGCTAGGGCAGGCACTGAAAGTGAAAACCTCCAAATCATCGTCTCTCTTGAAAAAATGCCGTTTCTTCAAAAAAAAGCCACTCATATGTAAATCTTGTGCTTTGTTTACATAACCAAAAAAAAAAAAAGATATGGTATAACGGGCACGCCTGGTAACCCTTGCCCAATTTACCTATATTTTAAGCATCAAAAACTTCTGTTCACGGAAACTCACGATCCGATGAGCAGAATTAATTGAAATTCACAGAATGTATTGGTCTTAAATAGGACCAGGTCTGATAGAAGTGATTTTGAAATGCGGGCGATTCTGTGCCAGTGGTGCCATCTTGAAAAACCACTAAAAAAGATAACTGTTTTTAGCCCTATAAATTCTGATTGAATCGTTCGATTTTAACGAAACTCACACAATTGCTGGACCTTACTTGAAGCCACGTTTGGTAGAAATTTGGTCGAAAAATTCGGTTGGAGTTCCCAGCTATGATAATTTTGGTGTCTTCATTTTGAAAAAAAAAAATTTTGAAGTGAAAACATTCAAACCATCGAATATTCAAAAAAATGTCCGTTTCTTACAATAAAACCAATCTGTATATAAATCTTATGTTTTATCTACACGTTCAAAATAAAACTTTGGAAATTTCATGTCGGACAAGAACGGTAACCCTCTCCCAGTTAAGCTATATTTTTAGCATCAAAAACTTCTGTTCACGGAAACTCACGAACCAATAATCAGATACAGCTAAAATTTACAGAATGCATTGGACTTAAGTAAGACCAGATTTGATAGAAGCGATTTTGAATTGTGGGCAAGTCTGTGCCAGTGGTGCCATCTTGAAAAATTACAAAGAAAAAAAACTGCTTTTTGCCCAATGAAATGTGAATAAATTACCAAATTTTCATGAAATTGGCACAGTAGCTAAACCTAACTCTAATCTCTGTTTGGTGGAAATTTGGTTGAAAAATTTGATTGGTGCTACCAGCTATGGTAATTTTTGTGTCTTTGGTTTTGAAAATTCGCTCAGGAAAATAAAACTTTTTGCACTATAACTTCCAGTGCAGTCATGAAATCAATACGAATTTCATACAATTAATGAAACCTGTCATAAACATTATTCAGGCCAAATTTGGTTGAAAAGCCACGATAGGGTTGCCAGCTATTGTTGGTTTTGTGTTTAATTGCAATATCTTTATTAAGCGGTTTTATCGTTGAATTTTCAAATGGTAATGATATTGTAGTGACAATAAACAGCAAATATTAAGCTTTCGATTATTTGAAAAAACTCGCTTCAGGTAACTCTAAATTTCTTTATACTCCTTTAACTTCGAATGTAATATAACAACGTGAAGCAGATGTGATATATTCTTGGCTTTGATACTGGCAGAAGTTTGCCAGCACGAGTCGGTTGTGCTACTTTTGCATCAATAAACGCTTACAGTTAGTATTCATACCGGAAACATTTACAATTAAAATAAATAATCAATGTTGCAATTCGCAAAGTTCTGCAAATTTTTCGGATCGCAGCCCCAAACACCAACTTCAGTTACAGTGCTGCAGGCACTGAGCATTTTCTTCATTGATGTTATATGAGATGCTGCTTTCAAAATTATGAGAAATAAGCAGCTGATAACGAATATAATTAACCCGTGTTTTGCTCTCATAAACGTTGAAATTCATGCCAGTGGTAATATCTGAAACCTTCCACCATATGAGTTATAATGCATTCTTGAGACCAAAGTAAAACGTGGCATTTGAAACAGTTTGGTCGTAATAAGCAGCACATGTGGTGGAATATGCACTCAAAACCTGCCCGATTCTTCTACTGTTCTTCGAACATTAGTGTTTCTAGCGGTTCAGGTGCGCTAGAGTTTTTTTTAGTTATAACTGATTTCTGGGAGAAAAAACCCTCAATTTTCAAAAAAACGCCGCCATTTTGTTATTTTTCAACCAAATTTTATTTATTTTAGTTAAATCCAAGACCGCTGTGATGCCGATAAAAACCTTTTTTCTGTTTTTTTTCGCAGACTTTGCTGAGGGCAGCTATCGTGCACGCCAGGTTTTTTTGGTGTTTCTTCCAAAAAATTCTAGCAGACGACAGGGGGCCACAAAAACTGTTAACCATTTTTTTTAAGTAGTATAAGGCAAATAAAGTATATGTAAAAAGTTTCGTTAAGATGTCTTTTTATTCAATTAAAAACTAGCCTTAAAAAAAAAACAATTTTATTCAATGTGAAGGTGCTTAAACAGTAGTAACGACTTGGGCGATGTCTTGCATGCTTTTAAGTAAAGAAACCGAAGAAATTAAACATCCTATCAAGTATCGCGAAATTATTTGGCCCACTAAGATTGTATGCTCCAGTCAAAGACCATATTACAAAAGTTATGCCTGTTAAGTTTAGAATGGGATCAACGTATCTCCGAGCAATAACAGACAGATTGGAATCAATTTGCAGGCACAACTATACAATAAATAAATCAAGTGAATAAAAATAAATACGTACACACATACAAAGATAGATATCCCGTAGAAATTACTAATATGTATTAATCTACTTCATAACATTTAAATTGGTTTTTTCTCTAAAAGCAAAACCACTGCACCGTCAAATACACTGCATCCGTCGGCAACATAAAATAATTTCAAACACGTTTTGTCTGTAGTGCCAGTATTGCTGACAGAAGATAAATCTTAATCTATAAAATTATGAAGAATCATTACTCACCTGTATATCGGTGCTGTGCCTTTATCTTCTCTGTACCAGAGTATTAAGACAATATCATCACCGTGCTCGTGAGTACTCACATTACACGGAAGATAAATTGTTTCTCCGGTTAAAGCCTCCATTTTGAAAATTGGAACTGCAAAACAGAAGAGAAGGAGACTTGTGTAATGTGTTTAAATGAGAAATGATGAAAAACGTGTTATTAACGAATGGATATAAAATGAGGACTGTAGCCAAGAAAACGTTGTTTGTGCTGTTAGCTTGCTTCACAATGTCTTACTATGCGTTCAAAGTTTTTGCTTATAAGTTCTGCTTTTGTATAGTTCAGGTAATATCTAATGATATAACATTCCAGTTGCGCGGAAGCCAAGCTAACTCTAATGAAAGGATTATGTTCGTTTAAATCGTGTTGGGAAGGAAATATTTCGTCGCAATTACGAAACGTAAGGCTAATTAACTTATTATGTAATTTATTTTCATCATATTAGCAACAATGTGCTTATAAACTGTTTTTCTGTAAGGCAACTATTAAGTGTATATGTCTATTAAGTGTATTTATTTCAAACTTTCGTCTATTTTGCATTTATTCAAAGAGAAAATTGAAATAATTCAATAAACCGCCTAAAATTAAGTTAATAAATTCAACAAAGCTCTTACAAATTAGATCGACGATACACAGTTTACGATTCTGATTTCAATCTTTTCATACTTTACCTCACAAATCCTTAGATACGAACAATAAAGACACATTAATTAGTCCAGGAAAATTTTTCATTTCATAGATTTGAAGTTACATTTGCACATCAAGCTTGAATTTTGAAACATATTTCGCTTTCAAGTCCTTGCATAAAGCACTGCCAAGAGCTCAAATCACACAACATATTGCTTGATTGCACTTTCTTTCTCTCATATTCCAGCTTGATGTAAAAGAAATCAAAAGATTCATTTCAAAAGCTCGACGATCCGGGATGAAATAAAACCCGTCATTTGTCGATATCCTCTATGTTGCACTGGAACCCTTACCAATTTATTTTCAAGTATGGTTTGAACATCATCAAGCGCTGTTGCTTATGCTCCGACTACACCCGAAATCTGATTTCTCAACCAGTTCAGCAAATCTAGCATGTAATCGAAAAACACTCTTTCAGATGAATGCATTTCGATTCGGTTTCTATCCACTTGAAATTGAAACTGCGCTCCTTCTAACGTGCGTTTGAATGTACATACATGGCTCGGATTTGTCCTTTCGCAAAAACTTGCAAAAGCTATCTCACTTTAAAGGTTACATCTTAAAGCTAAACGGGAAAGTACCGCTATTTGCACGTACGTATAGACGTACATACGAATCTATCGGAGAGCGAACAATACAGTTTCAACCATCCTAAAATTTTGGTACGTCTAGCATGGAGGCGATTTGTGGGTTTTACTTTGTGTCATACGCATTAACAACCACACAATCTGTGGTACATTCTTCTGTACGATACTGACAATGTGCCTTTGCAGCTTTTGATGTTTTACCCAGTACGAAACACAAGCAGGATTAATGTACGTTTTCGGAGATTTTCCGAATCAACAGCCAAAAAACCCTGTTATTATTTACCTGAGCATATCAAAGGGAGGAAAAAAAACGATTTTAACGTAAATGACAAGAACAATGCCACAAATTTTTGAAAAATCTACAACACTCCCGGCGCAATACAGTCATGTAACTTTTTATGGAAGGTCGATATATACATGTTTATTTTGTATAGTATGTACATATGCTTCAAGGAGAGCTTAGATGTTGACGTTATGTGGCTGTACTGTACATCTAAAAATTCTATATGTATAATATTAAAGAAATGCTTGAGAGAATTCTCCATTTTAGAATGGCGAGTCGAAATGGCAGCCGTCAACATTTATTGTGACTTTTATGTATCCTAAACTTAATGAGGCGTTTTGAAGCAGGAAGCTAGAAAAAACGGTGTATTTAAAAAAAATACTTTCTTCACTAGGTGCTGTGAAATTAGATAAGCTATGTGAAAATGACAGGCAGAAAACAACAAAAATGCATGATTTCAAGTTTCCCTTTTTTGTTTAATTTGCAACGGATATTAGTAAGCCTTGAAAGTCTCATAATTTAACGTTCATGAGCTCTCGCTGATTTAGAAACTTTGTCACTTCAAATACTGAAGAGTCCACATACAGAAATCGCAAAATTTAAGGATGATAGTATTTGAATGCTTACTTTGATACAAACCACAAATCACTGTCTCCGGCTATTTCAAGGAGATTATTTTTCTCAATAAGATATGAAAAACACATTTGCTGATTGAAAAAATGCTAGATCAAATCAAAATAGTCTTTGTAGTGAGATTTCGAAAATAAATTCGATACTGTAACTGAGAGATAAAAAATTAATAGCTGAACTGAACTTGATAAACAAAAGCGATATTGGAACCTAGCTGTCAAATTAAAAGACAAGCATTCAAATGATATCATTCATCCAAGGTAATCATTTGAAGAATTAAACATTGATTCTGGCCTGTATTTTAGCCATCAATTGGTAATCATATCATTATTCTGTAATATAGCGCAGCATTTTTTGTTACACACTATACACATTGTAGCCTAGCTATAAAATAATGTTCCGCAAGCCATAATAAAAAACTTCAGAAAATCTAAAATCTTCATACCTTTAAAAAAATGTGGCAATTATAAGCTAAACTATATAAAAGGTGCGTTTTTTATGCATACGGAATAGTGTAGGATAGCAGTTCGCACGCGAAACAACAACAACAACATCCAGAGTACGATCAGTTGTCAATTCAGTGGAGTTCGTACTCATGCTCTATGTGGAACGTATTTCAATAATTAATGTCAGCTGAAACAGTTGGCTGCAGTGATAAACTCCCCAAAATTTCCCTGTCAATCCAGCAACCAAGAAACATTGAAACGGATTAATATAATTAAAAAATGAATGCTTTCAACAGAATTCTCATCCTATGAGTCGGAATAAGGTTGAATTAATAAACAATCTCGAACCTATCCAAAACCTGAGGTCGAAATGGTTCAAGAAATGCTCGCTCCCCAGACGGCCTTACATAGTCCTTCCTAAAATAAAAGACTGTTATCCCACACTTAAAATTTCTATTTTCACTTGAAATGTGCATTCTTTGCTAAATAAAAAAGGTGAATTCATCCAGGTTTCGAACAATTTCAAAGTTGACATCAAACTATTAAAAGAAAATTTCCAGGAACACAGTAATCACCTTCAAATTTCAAATTATATCCTGTGCAGGAATGATGGAATGCTACGCTTGTTAAAAAGAACAATACACATCAGCCTCTTGAAATTCTCATATTCAAGAGTACAGAAACCACCCTGATTAAAATATAAAAACAGTCTCTTGAGTTTGTCGTGATTTCCTCCTAATACACAGGACTTTATTTAACACATTCGTGCACTTTTCGATCAGAAAAGCTTAATCTTTCTCATGGGAAACTTAAACGCCTATAGTCGCTATTGAGAAATTATGAGAAGTAGCCAAGCTGGGTTCGAGCTACTGGGTGGCCAGTCTTGGAAATATTTTCAAATGTAATTTTTTCCGGTTTGTTGACTTCTTTTTTTAAAATAAAAAACCTAAAAGGTGGAATTTCAACCAAAAAAATCATTTTACTTGGTGGAAAAATGCTTGACATTTTTTATTTAAAAAAAATTTCGGGCATATGACTACCACGGCTTCGTTTCAGAAATGCCATTCAATCGGTCCAATATTTGGCTACTTTCTCGAAAATTTCAGTCAAAATCTCACAAATAGTGTGTCTTATATTGGCTTTCAACGGTTCGATCGTTGCCGGTTAAATAATATAGTCCAATGGTGTGGTAGTGCATAAGCAAGATAGCCAATCGACGTTTCGAATTTTCAATGAAATTGCGGCCCTAGACTATTTTCTTAAATAAGTCGATTGATTGACGCGTTGTATGTAGGGATTCCAATCCCGGAACAGTTTTTCAATCCCGGGACTACGGGATTAAATAAGGCAAAATAACAAAATAAGGCAAGTTTTCAATAAACAAATTTATTTATTTATTTATTTATTTATTTATTAATCCCTTGCGCTACAGATATAATTCCAATTACAGCAACAAGAAAGCAAAAATAACCAAAAAAGAAATATGAAAAAGGTAAAGAAATAACTAAAATAATTAAAAATAGAAAAATAAAATTAGAAAACTAAAAACTAAAATTAGAAAACTAAAAACTAAAATTAGGACTAAGGTAAGTAGCAATTCAAGGTAACATTTTTAATACATGCTTGAATTGTAAAAAAGATTGAGGGAGAGGACCAAGCTTAAGGGCGTTGTGCGTTCTGGGTAGGCGCAGCAAAGGCGAATGGAAGTAGACTTCCGTACGTGCAAAAGGAACAGAGAAAACTTCAGAAGAACGACTTGGACGGCTGGATACACGTATGGTTATCTGTGAACCGAGATCTGTCAAGAAAATGCCTTGGCAAAGTTTGAAGAGGAAACACTCATCAAGGAACAACCTCCGTGATTGCAACGAGGACATACGAAGGAGGGAAAGACGAGAGGAGTAGGGACAGTAGGGGATATTAAATTTAAAAAGAAGTGAACGAGTGAACCTGCGCTGAATAGATTCAATAGCATCAGATAAGTACTGAAAGCGCGGAGACCAGATTTGGCACGCATATTCTAGAATACAGCAAACTAAGGAGACATATAAATGAATACAGTAGGAAATGTTGGTAAACATATAGGAAGAACGCAAAACAAATCCAGCAATCCAAGAGGCCCTGGACGTCATATTCATAACGTGAATATCAAATCTTAATTTCGAATCAAACACCACACCCAGGTCTCTAAAATGCTAGACAACTGACAGGGGAATACCACACAAAGAATAAGAGAACACATGTGGAGTATTTTTATATGCGAAAGACATCTGGTGGCACTTCGAAATGTTCAGAGGCAAAAAGTTGTCTTGACACCAGAGATTAAGAGCAAACAAATCAGCTTGCAACTGGTGAAAATCGTTCGCGCACCTGATTGCTCTGTATAATTTTAAGTCATCTACATATAAAAGACAAGGAGAATTGATTACAGAAGGAAGGTCATTGACAAACAAGATAAAAAGTAAGGGGCCAAGAATAGAACCATGAGGAACTCCGGATGTGGGAAAAATAGGAGAAGAAATGGAACCATTAAAAGTAACTCTGCAGGGACGACTATGAAGATAAGAGGAAAACCAGGAGAGGAGGGGACCAAAAACACCAAAACCATTAAGTTTAAGGAGCAGCAGGTTATGGTTCACAGAATCAAAAGCCTTCGAAAAGTCTGTGTAGATTACATCAACTTGATGTTGACAATCGAAGGCAGAGGCTACAAAATTAGTGAACTCCATAAGATTGGTCGATGTAGAGCGACCCTTGAAGAAACCATGCTGCTCAGGAGCAAGTAAGGGCTGTAGGGAAGGATAAATTCTATTGTAGACAAGACGTTCAAGGATTTTACTGAAACAGCAGAGGAGGGATATAGGACGATAGTTGGAAACAACGGAAGGATCACCACATTTGAAGATTGGGAAAATATTGGCGGATTTCCATAAAGAAGGGAATACACCAGATGTAAGGCTAATGTTGAAAAGGATAGCTAAAGGAACACAGAGCGAGGATGAGAGGGATTTGACAAGAATATTAGGAATACCATCAGGACCGGAACTGGCATTCAAATTTAAGGTATGCAAAAGGATTTCAACTTCCAAAGGATTGGTACTAAACATAGGTAATAGGTAATTCTAAATTGTATTATTTGCGATCATTTCAAAGCTACAACAATAAGTAAGCTCAAAACTGTATAAGAATTATGTTACTGCATAATAACTAATTTATATAATTGATGCAAATAAAAACAATAATTTCAATTATCCAAGACGTTGACAGTATGAAGACAAATATTTAAAATTACAACTATTACAAACTACAACAGCAAATCACAACTACAAGTCACAGCTCTTAAAATTGAGGTACATAATAAAGAAAGATATAAAAAATTATGCCAAAATTCATTGGTTTTTCCGGAAGTAACATTAAAGCTATAGCAAAGCATCCAAAGTATCGTCTCCAAGCCTGCTTCTAAATTTATTCCCGATATTGAACGCCGCGGAAAATACTTGTTGGTGGGACGGTCGATAAATATTGGTACACCTGCTCGAAATTATGCGAGTGCCACCACTTTCGAAAAGATTCATTTCTTTTGCAATGATTCTAATTAGATCAGTTTTTTTGCGGCATATCATGATTGATGTTTTTCATACTTTTGCAGCTTTTCTTGTAACGTCAATTGACGACCACCCTACCCTGGCTTGATTCAATATGGGTATCTACTGGGTTCTTCTCATTTCTTTGGCTACCAAGCAAAGGGCTCAGCATCTAGATCATTGAAGTATTTTTTTTTTAAATATTTACGTTGCTTGGTTTCAAAAATAGAGATTCTATTTCACTTGGTAAATTTGCGCTGTCACAATGTGGATTCTGGAGATAGCTTAGCATACCAGATAGCTCGGTACACTGACGCTCTTTTGTTCGGTCCAATATTGCAATTTTCATAGCATTCGCAAGAATGGACAATTTTTCTCTTAAAAGCTTAGATACAAATCTTGATGAAGTATTAGCAGTGCATAAATTTGCATCTCTGCGACTTAAGGCCTCCACAGTCAATTTTACAGGGAGTAAAACTTCATTAATTTTCTGAATCGAATCAAACTCAGTTGCTTCTAATCGCTCTGGATATTGCAGGTCTATTAATGTGTTCTGTATACTATTTTTCAAAATGGAAAACCGTTCGAGCATTGTTAATTGGCTATTTCATCTTGTTTTGACATAGTTTTGAAGATCGTTATTATTTTTCGTTGGAGATTTTTTTAAATATAAAACTACCTTACGAACTTTTTTATGCATGCGCTAATGTCATAATCATTTGTGAGATCTAGCGTGTCTTGCAGGTGACCGGGTTCAACGTAGAAAGCTGATTCAGGACCGTCCAAATCTTCGTGGTCGTCATCCAGACTATCAGCTGTTTCATCAACTCTTTGATCTGGAATGGACCTCCTATTATAGAGAACATTGCAAACTGCCAAGTGAATGCTATGCGCCAAACAGCTATGTTGCTCTGTACACTCAGAAAAAAGTCGCATAGTAAAATCAACAATTATCAATGTAAAAGCCAGGGTCATAATAAACGTACAGCCCCATTGTAATTTCGTTGCTGTTTCTTTCATAATAACAACGAATTTTATGGAATTAAAACGACTAATGTAAATTCAATACGTATGTTGTAAATACAACATGCATTATCGGTTATTTTAGCCATAAACATAAATCAACTACTTGATCTGTTGATTTGAATAGATGCACTTCAATTTCTTTTGTTTTGTTTGATCATTACTAAATCTCAGCAGCATTCATTTCGAGACACAAATCGCGCATATATGTAAGTTGTAGTGCATGCAGTGTGTGTCGTTCGGTGTGCTGAATAGTTTATTTTTTGTTACTTACCTTTAGTCATAGCTGCAACAAGTGAAAAAGCAATGGGAGAATTCTTTTCTTCTAAGGCAGATAGAAATAAATCTTAAAGCATGGCCAAGGGTATAATGATACCGAAGGACATCAAATAGGTAGATAGTTTTCATAAAATCAGACTCAAATTGTGTTATAATTTAAATTCCAGATACATATCAACTTCTGGCTGTTACACCCAGCCCCAGGAAATGAAAATTTGCTCCTTGCGAAATTGGCATCATTTAAGACCAAAATCTCGCCATACTTATTAAACAATATACGCGATAAAGCTTGTAAAGAGCTGTTGCTTGCCAGCAATAAGACACAAAACAGCACAATTTTAATGTCAAGATGTTTCAAAAAGCTCAACTTAAAATACCAATGCAAAAGAGACACTATTTAATGCTTTACATAGTTGAAGGACTCAAGAATTTCAAGAATTATAAATTGTTGAAATTCTTGGGTCTTTCAACTATTCAAAGCATTAAATAGTGTCTTTTTTGCATTGGTATTTTAAGTCAATTTACGACATTTTTGTTCATATTTTAAGTATGCAGCCACACTTTCCTTTCCATGTTATTACGATTCAATTTAGTTGTTGGATTTCCTATTCGCGGCTTCAAAATTACAAGCAACCCTTGTTGATTCAATAGAGAAAATTGTTGCCAATACAACTCACGCACGTATTACTATGTAGTAGTTAATTCATAGAGAAACCTCTATGGCGCCATTTCATAGTGAAAAATATATGAATTAACAATGTTTTTCCCCAATTGTACAAAGTTTTTTTCTGAGTGTATCAACTAGTCTGCCTACTTTTCACATCACGCTTGGCCCATCAGTTACGATGGCAGCAATGTCGTTTCCTAGAGAAACATTAAACTCAGTAAGACGCGCTTTCAATATCTCTAGACAGTTTGCAACTGTCATTGACATCCTTACTCGCACCAAGCTCAAGTAAACATTTACTAAGTGGATGTTAATATTTATATAGCGCCTATTTGCAGTCGAGGTCCACTTATCAAACGTCAAACTGAACCGTTCACCTGAGATTCTAACCTGACTTACCTCATATTTTATTATTTCCTTTATCCTGCTTGCATAGCCCACAACCTTATTTTTGATTGTTGTTGAGGATTTTGGTAAATCTGTGTATGCATTCGCTAGTATTAATTTCCTCATATCATTTGAAGTAACGAATACACTAAATGCGAAACAGTCCATACTTATTTATTTACAAACCCCTTTGTATTCTCTTGTTAACTGTTGCATTGGTTTGTTTTGTTCTATTCTTTACGCATTTTGATATGAGTCTACATGCTAATTGCTTTCTCATAAATAAGGATTCTATTTGCACTTTTCGAATCTTGCCGTAATTTGATTGCCGATTATGCTTGACTCCCGGCCGCGGAATCCCAGCCAATTTCTGGTCCCGAAAATCCTGCGATTAGAAACCATCAATCCCGGGATTCTAGCACCATTTATTGAAGATCACATTTAAATCATGAGTAGCTACATTTAAAAAATAAACAGTTATGCAACTTCACACGAGAGCGGTCGCGATTGACCGTTATGTTGGCTCCGGCCTCCACCTCATAGTTACAGAAATAAAAACCTACGATGCTTTTGGCATGTAAACCGCCCCTAACTTGGACTCTTTGTGGATGCGAGACTACCTCCGGTGTCTGCTCTGGTTGTATCGAGCTCTAAGCATACCCATTCAACCAAAAAAGTGCCTAGTTGCTGAAGTTTATTTCGCGATGAAAATGAGGGCCATTTTTCAGTTTACTTAACGCCCAATCAGCAAACGCACGTCGTTCTGATTTTTCCTTCGAAATTTTATTCAAGAAAATGTAATTCTAGATACAAAGGTTCCGCAATATTGTACAGTTCTCCTAAAAGGAAAATTTTTCAAAAGATGGATTCCACATCAAATTTGTCACTAAATCTAAGACAACCCAAAATGGAAATTCAATTGGTTTTTTCTACAAGCCTTACTAGATTACGCTATTTTCAAATTTATCCTTGATCGTTAAATATTCAAATATCATTTAAACGACCATATATCTGTGTCAATTTTCTTAAAGCCAAAAGTATTACCACAAAATCTGGTAACCATTTTCGGATCTACGGTTCAGCTGCTTTGTTTTCATTTGACGATATCCTTTATCCATCTTCCGAGCAGTATGATTGCGAAAATGCAAATGAATCTACTCATGCATATATTGTAAACAGGTATTGCGTCTGTTGTCTCCTCTACCAGTTTCGTGAAATCAGGTCTCCGATATGTAAATTACACTTTTTTCCCTGAAAAGTATGTGAAGTGTCCTTCTACTTACCGACTGAATATTCTACTAGCGTAGATGGCGCATTTTCGATTGGTTTTCCTGGGGAACTCTGACCGATCCAACATGAAGGTCGTGACGGGTGGATTTACTCCAGGCCGAGATGAGAATGAGAAGATCTGAAAGTCCATCTTATCTCGACATTCTCTAGCGTTCCACTTAGTATTCTATTCCACTTGAAAACATGTATTTATTACGTCCCATCCTATCGCTATCTGTTCATTCTCATTCTCAACATAATTTGAGTGTAGCGTGTTTTTCTCTCGTGCCACATTCTTTGTCTACTATTTCATGCAGCACACACGGAAAATTTACTGAGAGAGATTTATTTGGAAACATTTCGTGTTGGATTATGCTGTTGTCATATAGAAAATAGGAAATTTTGTACGTGATTCAATTTTATTTTGTGCACTCGGGAATGTAAAAACAAACATGAAGCGAACAAAAGGACTGACTCTCTGTTGTCAGGAAAATAAGCTGGACTGGTGCACAGGATAACATAGAGTCTAGCAGATGAATGGCGAATACGGTACCGTGGAAAAAAGTTGGCTTAGTGCCGTAAAAACACTCTAAACATGTCATAGTCGTGAGTGGTGTTATTATAAGGTTTATTACAGCGCCAGAAGCGACTTTTTTTTGTCTATTTTGTGTCTGATTTATATTGTCTTGTTGGTTTTTTTTTGTACGAAAACGGTTCAAAATTAAAGCAACATTCTCAGAATAAGTTTACGTATTCTGTTTCTGATTTTTCGGTAGCACGACATACATGTTTATAACTAATGCCAACAAATGATGACATCGTCAAGCATAAGTGAAACTATGGTTTCTTGTTCTCTTCAAAAGGGAAGCTCAAATTAAATAAACCAAAAAATACAGCAAAGTGAAAGTCACGAAAATATGAGAGCTATTTTAATCGCCAAAAAAAGATTCTCAGAATTGTTTATTGACGTTTCTTTAAGCAGCTACTAAGATTTCTTTTGTTGAAAATTTATAACAACACCATCGACTAGGCTACATCTTATTAAACCATTGACAGAAACTTGGCTTGCATATGATGTAGAATCATTCCAAATACAAGGATATAGTAAAATAACGAAGCCAAATAGATTCAATAAATGCGACGGAGTCATTACATACATACGTGACAGTTTAAACTATAGGATAATTAATTTAGATATAGATCATGTTAATTATATAAATTTATCAATCACAGTAGGAAGTAAGGAAATATTACTAACTAGTTTATATCGTTCACCAAACGATACCAGTGCCTTTGACTTCATAGATAGCCTAGAGATTTTTTTGCAAAGTAGCAAGAACTTTCAGTATCATGTGATAGCTGGTGACATTAATATTGACATACTAGAAAATAATATAGAGCCAGTAGGACATAAATACTTGAACATCTTGCATGAATACGGCTTTGTCCACTACCTTTACGGATGCACTCGCGAAAGTGTATCAAGAGTATCATGTGTTGACCATATCGTCGCTGTGAAATCAAACCGGCATATCTGCAAAATACACATTCTTCACTAGAGCGCTTTAAAGTTTTCGCATGTGGGCTATTTCCACGTGAATGCAAAGCGGCAAAACACCATTAGACGGGTTTTTATTCAACTTTACGGTATGCCGGTGCGACATAAAAATAGAGGGGAAAATAAGGAATTTTTTGATACCAAAAACTCAAAAACTCAATTTTTGCAGATATGCCGGTTTGATTTCACAGCGACGATATCTTTCTGAAAAGTCAAAAGCAATGTGTTTTTCGCTCAGCGATCTACCATACATCAATAACAGATCACTTTATTACTCTTGGTTGTATAAATTTCTCTGATGACAAAGTCAAAGCTAAAAGTAATCCAGAACTATTCACATGCAATACACTTAATTTGGATAATTTTAGGTTTGCTATAGAAAGGGAAACGTGGAATGATGTACTAAATGAAGTAGATGCCAACAAATCTTTTACAATTTTCTATGATAAAATTTCAAATTACTACAACACTTGCCTTAGATCAGAGCCTCGAATTCGTAATAAGTTTCGGAAGCTGAAACCTTGGATAACGAATGGTCTAATCATTTCAATTAGAAGTCGCGACAAAATCGCCCGTTGCCTCAGAAAGCAGCCTTTCAATTTAGATCTTAAGGAGTACTACAAAAAGTATAGAAATGTTTTAGTGACATTAATCAGGTGTGCGAAAGATACTTATTACAAGAAATTATTAGAAAAATATGGGCAAAATATGAAAAAATTATGGGAGATTGTAAATGATGCAACCAATTCAAAAACTAGTAGGAAAAAGTTAGCGAATAGTATTCAATCTATGGAGGGTCGTTTAATTTCAAGCAACGATAAGCAAGAAATTGCAGAGGAATTCAGTAGATACTTTGTGAAAATCGGCAAAGACCTAGCGAATAAAATTCTAAGTGATAGCAGTTCGATTCAAAGAAGCGTTTTAGGGACAATTGACACGGTTTGTGATTCCCTTTTCATGCAACCTGTGTCTGAGTCAGAAGTAGTACAGCTTATTCTTAACACTAAAGCAGAAGTAGCTTCAGGTTCAGATGGAATCAGTTCAGACTGTTTAAGAAAAAACGCCTTCTTTATAGCACGTCCATTGTCTCATATTATAAATCTTTGTTTTATTCAGGGTTATTTTCCGAGTCAATTAAAAAAAGCGTTAGTGATACCTTTGCATAAGGGCGGAGACAAGTCTGTATTGAGCAACTACCGGCCTATATCTCTTCTTTCGAGTATTTCCAAAATCTTTGAAAAGGCTATTAAGAAAAGACTTGTGGCGTACTTAGAAAAAAATAAAATTATTTCAGAATACCAATATGGTTTTAGAAAATCTCTTAGTGCAGAAGATGCAATTTTTAATGTAACGAAAGAGATTGTAGGAAAACTAGATCAAAGGTTAAAATGTTTGGGCGTGTTTTTAGATTTTAGAAAAGCTTTCGATACGGTGGATCATGATCTGCTTTTCAATAAAATGCATAAAATTGGAATAAGGGGTATAGTTCTGCAACTTTTTAAAAGTTATTTAAAAGATAGAGTTCAATCTGTTATTTTAGAAGACCACATGAGCTCTGCATCTAACGTTAATATAGGTGTGCCCCAGGGAACAGTGTTAGGTCCAATTCTGTTTCTTATATATATTAATGACCTATTAAACTTGCAAGTACCTAACTCTTCGTTACAAGCTTACGCAGATGATACAGTTGCACTTTTTTGGGGAACAAGCTGGGAGACGGTTTTTGATGAGGCAAATAAAAACTTGAGAAACATTTCAAAGTGGATAAACGCAAACCTTATAAGTGTGAACATTGATAAATGTGTTGCATTACCTTTTTCACACAATTTATCTGGTGCTCCTCAGGAGTCATTAAAAGTAATAATCCATGAAAGTTCGTGTGCTCACATAGCAAACTGCCCATGTCCTCCTTTAGCAGTAAAAGGCAGTGTGAAATATCTGGGGGTGATAATAGATCGCCATTTGCGTTACAACGAGCACATCTCTTATCTCTCTAGTCGTTTGAGGAGAATTTTGTTCATATTTAGGCAATTGAAAAATATTTTCACAAAAGACAGACTTAGGACAATTTTTCTGGCCCTAGTGCAGTCCATTATAGAGTATGGTCTCGTTAGTTGGGGCGGAACTGCCCCTAGCAACTTAATTCCTCTTGTGCTTTTACACAAAAAAATTATAAAAATTTGTCTGAAGAAACCAATTCGTTATCCTACAGCAAACCTTTTTGATGACTTCAATGTATTATCTATTTCAAATCTATACAAATTTAAGGTACTAAAGTATCTCTTTATGCACCCTGCTCATTTTCCACGCGAGACAGAAGCAAAACATGGTACACGAAGAATGGTTCGCGGAGTAACTCGGGAACCAAAATTTAGGACAACTTTAGCCGCTAATCATGCATTCTATTATGCTCCACGATTGTTTAATAGCTTGCCAATAGAAATATGTTCACAATTTAATTTTAGAATTTTTAAAAATGCAGTAAAGGAATATCTTTTGTTGAACGATGTAGCATAAATAGATAAATAGTGAAGCAATTTTTTTCTAATTGAATACTTGTAGTTAATTTCACATTATAACGTCCACACAAACTAAATTATTACACCATTCCACCTCACAACTCGAGCTTTGCTCTTTGTGAAGTGGCCAACCAAATATTAAACACATATAAAATAAGAACTACATATGTACATATTGTAAAACTAAGTAAAATGGAATTAAAATTATAATGTTTATCTACGATAAGCTAGAAATTTAAGTGACTGTTTATATGAATTTAAGTTGGCAATAAATAATAATAATAATAATAATAATAATAATAATAATAATAATAATAATAATTTGAGAAAGAGAAACTTATTGTCTCTTTTTCATTTTGCAGTTCAAGTTACTTTAACCCAAAACTGATATTTTGTCGTTTGAAATATTATATTAGCTGTGTTTAATGAGCTGCTCTAGGTTGAGCTAGGTTGAGATATCTCAACAAAATGTGTTTAATGAGCAATTCGGCTGCTCTAACTTGCCCGAAGTTGCTCTGATTTGTGTTTCATGAGTCTGCTCTAAGTTGAACTAGAGCACTTTAGAGCACGATTTTTACTCTACTTTTTTTGGTAGAGTAAGTTCGGGCAAGCAACCAGCTGTTTTCCAACTA
Organism: Nemotelus pantherinus; assembly: GCA_963978885.1. Classification (NCBI taxonomy): domain Eukaryota; kingdom Metazoa; phylum Arthropoda; class Insecta; order Diptera; family Stratiomyidae; genus Nemotelus; species Nemotelus pantherinus. The sequence goes on from OZ022265.1 coordinate 106,785,860, forward strand.
TCATGAAACTGACTTTCAACAAAAAATTGTTACTAAAGTGCAGGTTGACCTTCTGACAAGTAATGAATTTTGAGAATTACATCTCAGCTGCTCTCACTTTCTTGACTTTTTTCTGCCTCTCAATTGCTCTGGTTTACTCGACTTTTTTTGACAGCCGCGTTCTATAACTGGCCTTGAGATGCTCTGCTTTTTTTTCATGCTCATTAAACACAGCTATAATGTACAGGGTGCGTCATCAAAATCCGGACAAATCAATGAACATCCTTCAAATAGTGTTATTTATTGAAAAATGAAGTTTACGTGGAAAAACGTCTTACATGGCATTTTGTGCATCTATTGGCATTGTAATTATTCAATGTAGCATCCATCAGCTTCAATCACAGCCTCCATTCGCGGTCTAAAGCGCTCGCACGCTCTCTGCAATTCTGTTTTGTCAGTATTGGCAAACGCTGTCTCAATGGCGGTCATTAATGATGTCACATTTGGATGTCGAGACTTGTTGGTAACCTTTTCAATCACGCTCCATACGTAATAGTCCAAAGGATTTAAATCTGGACTATTCGGAGCTGGAGCTGCAAATAGTCCAGATTTTGGAGCTGAGCTGGAGCCCCGTCCTGCTGGAACACGTATGGCCTTCCAGACGCAACATCTTCTATCCATGGCTTCACTATATTTTTCAAAACTCTCAAATATACTTCTTCTCCTTTTTGGAAGAAGTATGCATCCCCCTGACTAGACACGACACTCAAGACATGGGCACTGGCCGGAAATTTCGTTCTAATGACAACTTGGACATCTTTCGGGTCGTGAGTAAGCCATTGATGGTTTCTCCGATTCATTTTCGCATCGACGGTGAACATTTTTTCGTCATAAAAGAATCTGATACGTCCCGCTGCTTCGTTTTTCAAGAAAGAAATGATCAAATTGCAGCGAGCCACTCGGTTTGTTCTTGCAGCTTCAGAAAGCATTTGTCGAACCTTGATCGTGTAAGAATAATATCGAAGGTCCTCCTCAACAATTCTCCGCATGGTTGCTCGCTCACACTCATTATAGACGCCAGTTTTCGTAACGATAGCCCCGGGTCTTCCAGAATCAGCTCTTCAGTCCTTCTGGTGACTTCAGGGGCTCTCACGGTGTATTCTTTTGAATGCCGCTTTCTTGTCAGTATACTTGAACCTTCACTTAACTGCTCTTGAGCTTTGTACTTAGTAACAGCCTCATATACAGTTGATTTAGGATATCGGAAAAATTGAATAATCTCTCTATTCTATTAAAAATCTATTAAAAATTATCTTTAATCACTTATGACATTTTTCAACACAATAAAGCATAGCAGCTTTAATAAAGTACTAAGCAAAGCATATCCATTTCTGCTAGTTTTTCTAATTTGATCCGATTCCCAGAAATATAAAGAAAAACTTTTTCCATTATCCTATAAACGAACCCTTCAGCAAAATTACTTTTAATCAAACGCATTTCAATTCATTAAGGAATGATATTTGCAAACTCTGATCATCTACTTCAGCCATTCTCACATAGATACCACCATGTGGGTAACTTGAAACATCATGGATACACTTAGAACAATTTTCATATTGCTTCGGAACTTGAAAAAAATTTATCAAAGTTTCCTCATCCTATACGTGTGTAAGCCAGCATATGAATCCGTTCTTATACGCTTAACACATTGGCACACGTTCTAATTGATATAATAAATAGTCAATGCCTCAGCTGCTACCTGTGCCGTGTTATTTGTAGCACATGCATTATTTCTCATGCTGCTTTCTCCTTACCTGTTCGACGTAGAGTATATTCTTAAGCGTATCGTTAAATCCTAAGCAGCATCAACGTATGACTGCTCCCCTTGGCAGGATACGTGAACGAACAAATAAGAGTGCTTTGGTGTAGTTATTACAGTACTTGACATTTACCCGAATTTTTCTTCCACGTCGGAGTCAACGAGAAAATGTTCAAGTGTAAGAAACGTACTTGGATGCTCGTGTTGAAAATTTAATTAAACGTGTTCTTACTCTTTTAGATACGTGTAATCCGCATGGCTAAGCGCTTGCACAGATGTCAGGTATGGGACTCTCGATTGTTTGAATATTCAGGAAAAAATAGGGGCTGGTAAAACTATACGTACTGGTGTCACAGCTATTCAATTCTCGAAAGCTCTCTTGCAATTAATTAACGCCTCGTGTAGTCGTGCAGGCGTCAAAATTAGGTTATGTTTCGAGCAGATGAAGCTTTATTAGAAGTAGAATATTTTTTTACGCATTTGGTTATATATATATATATATATATATATATATATATATATATATATATATATATATATATATACATATATATATATATATATATATATATATATATATATATATATATATATATATATATATATATATATATATATATATATATATATATATAAGTACAATAAATGCATAAAAGTGCAGCCAAAAACACGAAGACAACAGAAGACAACACGATTCAAACTCCGAGCATACTCCCCCTCTTAACATAAACGTTCTATTTAAATTTTTTTCATTTTTGAGTTATTATTTCATCATTCCGCAAAATATGAAAAACCTATCTTTTGTGGAAGTATGTTAACATCAATATTGAAAAATTTACTCTCCAAATATCTCCAGTACAAATAATTGAAAATCTCGAAAGTACTAAAAAAAATTATAGATTTTGGAACTGTAGATTCTGGAACTGGGCCAAGGCTAATAAAACAGGGCAAATACTTTTTGATTGGGTGATTCAGGAGAACCTCATAATACATATTCTGCCGGAACCAACTTTCTATTCTAATGTCGGTAGGCCTTTAACCTTAGACCTAATTATTAGTGACAATACTTCTGAGAAGCTAAATTTGCAGGTTCTACATGCTTTCTCATCGACTCATTTACCTGTTTTCTGCGAAATTCTCCTGTCACATGCAGTACAATATCACAAGCTTCAAAAATACGAATTGGAAACGTTTTCCTGAGCTACTAAGCCAAAAAATTCACCTAAATACATTAGATTTATCTAGCAACATCAACCCCGAGCAAATAGATAATCTAATAGCTAATTCTAATAGAGATATGTGGGCTACAATAAATGAGGCAACTTCTCAAACAAAAGTGCAAAATAATTACAAAGCTTCTGCCATAAACGATCACACCTGAGCGCTGATCCGAAAACGGAACTATATCCGACGTCAATGGCAGCAAAGCAGAGATACCACCTTTAAGACACAGCTGAACAGATTAAATCGAGAAACAAAGCAATTGATCCATGTCAACAGAAACGTGGCATGGAACAGCTTGCTCTCAAGGATGGATCAAGGCTCCTCGAATCTCTGGAAAATTAAAAAAATGTTTAAAAAATAAACATTTTCCAAGCACAATGTTTCTAGAAAGAGACGGAAAAGCAATTGGCAGTGATTCGGAAGAAGCGGAAACGCTAGCAAATCATTTTCACAACGCACATAATGAGCAACACCATATCATATGAGCAACACCATCACTAACAGTATTGTTTCAGAAGCAGTCCAAAATTTCACTAGAGAAGAGGTAGATTTGAAAAACGTGATTTGCAAACCCAGAGAACTGATGAAGATAGTTAAAACTTTAAAAAATCGCAAAGCACCTGGTGGCGATCGTATTCCCAATATCGTCCTAAAAAATCTGCCGAGAAAAGCGATAGTGCTATACACATTTATTTTCAATGCCTGCATTCAACTTGGGTACTATCCCTTAGAATGGAAAAAAAGCTGTCATTCTACCCATAAAGAAGCCAGGAAAAAACAGTGGAAGTGCAAAGGATTTTCGTCCTCTTAGCTTGCTTCCCACGCTCAGTAAGGCTTTTGAAAAAATCTTGCTGGTACGAATGCAAACATTCCTACAAACATCAAACATAATCCCGAATTGTCAATTTGGCTTTAGGCAAAAACTTTCAACTACCCATCAGCTTCACAGAGTTTCTCAATATATTTCGAAATCTCTGAAAGATAAAAAATCAGTAGGTCTCATAAGTCTGGACATCGAAAAGGCATTTGACTCGGTGTGGCATCACGGTTTAACTTATAAATTAATAAAATTTGGGTTTACCAATTACCTAACAAGCCTAATAATATCATTTCTATCTGATGGGAAGTTTTCGGTGAAAGTAAATAATAATTTCTCGTCTCCAAAAAATATTCCTGCTGGTGTACCTCAAGGAGCTGTTTTGAGTCCGACATTATACAATATATACACTGCAGACATCCCTATTGACACTCTTTGTGAAGTAGCTATGTATGCAGATGATACTTGCTTATATACAAGCGATTACTGTCCCCGCAAGATTACGAGCATCTTGGAAAATAAATTAGAACAAGTGTACCAATATTGCTTTAGATGGAAAATCAAAATAAATGCGGAAAAAACCTCAGCTATTTTCTTCTCCAAGAAAAGAAAACACACCAATCTTCCTAGCAATCCTATTAACTTTTTAGGACAAAACATCAAATGGGACACCCAAATTAAATACCTTGGGATGATGTTTGATAGAACCCTATTTTACCGGGAACACGTAAACAGTATTTGCAACAAGATATCCATGTCAGTTAAAACCCTTTATCCCCTCATAAATCGGAAATCACATCTGCCCAAACTCAACAAACTGCTTATCTATCAGCTTGTGATCCAGCCCATTATATCATATGGAGCTCCGGTATGGAGTATGTGTGCCAAGACACACGTCAAAAAAGTCCAAATTGCTCAAAATAAATGTTTGAAAATGTTATTGAACAAGCCTTGGCACTTTTCAACTTACAATTTGCACTGCATAGCACGAATACCCACGGCACGGATGCTTCTAAACAAACACACGACTGCATACTCTGCAAAGCTTCGCAACATCAATAACCCTCTTCTTGCATTTGCTACATCGTCACATACTGCACAATGGCATAATTAATTTATTTTTATTTGCTTAGATTTACGCTTAGGCTAGATTAATATTAGCATATACTTTTAGTCTTCATAAGCAAAGTTTTTTTTTCTTGTTTTTGAAAATTTTCTTTGCAAAATCATACTAAGACCAAAAAAAACAGCTATGCTCAAACTCGATATCCAAGTATGTAAAGACTCTAACAGTCTGGGCCACTTAAAGTCTCATGCTTGTAACACAAAAGAAATATCTCAAATAAAGTTATCTATCTATCTATCTATCTAAAATTTAGATAGAACGTTTATGTAAAGGAGGGCAGCATAGTTCTTACAAATACCCAACAGAAATAAAAAAATCGAATATATGCTAGTTTGAAGTCTTCCTTGATTCAAAAATAATATGAAAAATATTATCTTATTTCTGATTGGACAATTTCATTTTGCAACAGTACCAAACTCTTTATAGAGCGTAAAGAAATCAGCAGTGGATAAAAAACAACTTTTATGAGCAAATTAAATTTTGTTAGTTTGAAAAGGTAGAATGTTGATATTTTTAATGTTGACGTTTATGCTTTTTCGTAAAATTTCATTATAAAAATTTTAAAAATTTAAGCTTATTATGAACATATCCTGTCAATACGAAGGTGGGTCAAAGTAAACAGAATTTATTTTATGTTTTAACATTATTTATTAAAAAATAAATAAATACAATCTTATGACTTATTTTTTTTTATGGCTTTTCGTATGAAAATACATGTTTCCGGCGAGGAGGAATGTTTCTTATTCCTGTATCTTAGAATGAATTTTGTTGCGTTAGCAGGCAATTGAGCACGAACTACTCCACTCCTTCATTATCTTCACATCGTTACGTAGTGTCTTTAACTAGCCCAAACAACGGGAAGTCGCAGGCTTTTAGGTCCGGGCTATAGGGAGGATAATGAGGTGCAGTCCAGTCAATTTTGTTAAGTTTTGAGACTTTTACAGCTGCAATACGGGGTCTGGCGTTGTCATGGAAAATAATGAGATTTTGAATTGACTAGCTACATCTTTTACGCCAATATGCAATCTTCGCTTTATCTAACAGCTCGCAGTAGTAAGGAGTATTGATCATGCGTCGCTTATGCAAACAATCAATGAGCGAAATGCTTCGACGATCAAAGAAAACTATTGCAAAAAACTTGCTAGCTGAGAGTCGAGTCGTAAATTTCACTAGGCCTAGATATCTTCCCTTTTTACCACCAGTCCATACTGGCTCTTTTCGATTCATCACAATTGACGATTCGACTCAAATATGAATCACCTTCTTCAGCAGACCTTTCAGTAAGTGTTCAACAAACCTCCAAAGGACTCAACTTCTCATCTTCGGCGAAAAGACGAGATACCTATCTGACACATACTTTACGGAGCTCTAGGTCATTTGCAATCAGTGGCGGCTCGTGGCCTAATTTTATGGAGGTTCACAAATCGAAAACATCTGTATTGGGCACATGAATATTTACCTTGCTATACTTTTAAGAGTTGCATTTATTTTAGTTAATTTGCCGAAACATCGCAATACTGCTGTAGAACGAGTTAAAAGAAAACTATTCTAAAAAACAGAACAACTTATAAAATCCTTCAAAAGGCGATTTAAAAATCTTGAACAGTGTACCTGGTATTTTTATCAGAAGCCCTCATGGTGTCGTGATCGTGGCGGGCTTAGCATAGTTTATTACAAAAAATGTATGCACTGATATCAATAAATTTTTTTTTACAACTGCCATAATTCCGTGATAAAGTAATACTTGCTAAATGCAAATTGTAATATTTTCCAAATATATGTTTATTAAAAATTACAATTTGTGATAAGCAATGAAGACGATCATTTATAGTTGCTATGTAGTGATGACTCCAAAGTAATTGCTATAAGTCGAGATAACCTCAGTTCGTAAATTGGGATCATTAGAAAAACAAATACTTATCACGGTGATCGGAAGAATGTCTGAAGACGGCTAATAACAGGGTAATTTTATTGAGTTGGAAGTTAATACAATTGAGCATGTAATATGCTCAGTGTATTCACAAACAGTCCTAGGTACACATAATCCCAAAATTTATAAAAAATGGGAAAACCCTTCTTGCATAAAACTTTTCATATATTTACACCCGAAAACCTACGCTCAGAAAAATTTGACCACTTAAAATTTTTTAGAATCAAATTTAAATCGAAAGTTGAAACATTTTTAACCAAAAAACGAATCTTATTTGAATTAAATAATTCCCCACATTCAATAAAAATGATTCCACTCTATTTTAAAAATATTATTTTCATATCAAAATTTTCATCATTGAATGAAAAAACAAAACATTAAAACATTAAAACAAGACACACTTAGATACAGCGTTATTGAAATGAGGTCAGATTATTTGAATTAAAAAGAAACGTATATGACGCCAAATCAAAAATTTTCAAATATGATTTGGCGCCATTTACGTTTCTTTTTAATTCAAATTTCAATAACGCTGTATCAAAGTGTGTCTTGTTTGTTTTAATGTTTTATTTTTCATTCAATGATGAAAATTTTGATATGAAAATAACATTATTGCAACAAAGTGGAATTCAAAGAAGATTCGTTTTTTATTTAAAAGTGTTTCAACTTTTGATTTAAATTTGATTCTATTAAATGACATTTTTCTGAGTGTATGATATAATTAAGTGCCCAGACTATCTCTGCATAATTCAACCTATCAATACATTCAAATGTATTTACTTTTATAGTTCTAACCATCATAAAAGGCCAGGAATAGGCGACAAAAGATATTAAACGCTCAAATCATTTCCAAGTATTTAATTTCTTCCAAGGATAATCTTCTAAAATGCTGCCGTTTTACAAGTATTTAACAGCGAAAATTTCAGAAGATTTATATATACTGCCCTACTAGTCATAAAGGTTCTATCTACATGCTAGTACTTTCTAGATATTCAATGATTTGTGTTTTGATTTGTACTGAAGGTATATGGAGAGTGCATTTTTCGATATTAATTTTAACATACTTCCACAATGTATAGGTTTTTCAAATTGTGTAAAATGATGCAATGGAGTATATATATTATATGCTCAAAATTATACTCAAAATTGAGAAAAATGCAGATAGAATGTTTATGCTTAATAGAGCAGTATACATGGATTAAATTCCAAATGTGTCTTGAAATCATACAGACACAAATAGAGGCAATTGCTAAAATTATCCCTAATGGGCCATATACATTGGCGTCCATGCGTCCACGCGTCCATGCGATCTAGCGTGTTTTGCTTACACGAGTCAATTTGATTTTGTTTATATAGGGGGGTCTAAAGCGAATGAGGTGGAGTATGCTGATTCATGTACAATACATTTTAAAATGATTTCTTTCGCTCAGTGGCATGTGTCGATGATTCGTTGGTGATCATTTAAATATATGTTTTGTGGATGATTATTTTCTTATATAATGCTGTGGATAATATATATTTTGCATCCTTACGTGCATGACTATTACGAAAACAAATTGAATGCATCTGAATATCTAGACACAAACATATATATGTAGGTATATATACTCATATGGATAAATACATACAACTTTCTGTTACCAATATATTTGTACGGAGCAAAACAACATCATCATAAGCGTGTAAAATCCACCCACTTATCGCCTTAGCCCCGCCTTCAAAAAACTGGATTTGAGTTGACTTGACTCGTGTTATCTAAAAACGCTTGGACGCGCGGACGCATGGACGCTTGTCTAAATGGCCCATAATAGTTACAATAATCCATATAAAACGCTCGAACGGCAGCACAAATCAGCGCATGGAACTGACCACCGACAACAATGTTTGAATACATCAAATTGGTTGTCGATCGCACATTCTGAGTGTGAACCCCCAGCTAGTACTGAGCCGAGCTAAATGGATGCACCCCTCGCTTCCTCGCACGCTTTTCTAGCCCCCTAATTCCAGCCACAAAATCGCACGTGCGATCGCTAGTACAAGAGGCAGTAAAGATAAGCGAAATTGTATGTGGTTTTTCGTGGCATTATAGTCGCTGGGTATGAATGAAATAATAATGATGAGAATGATCGGCAGGTAACATTATGTGCTGCCATAACAAGTATTGTTCAATGTGTATTGTTCAATTGAATCATTGATTTTTTGTGGGGGTTCACGTGCGATTCTGCACATTAGGACGAGCCGCCACTGTTTGCAATTATCGCTTGACAGCTTCCATAACTTATTCCTTATTCCAATTCGTTCCACCTCTTCAATAATGTCTCGCACCGCTCGAATGTTTACGCCAGCGATGCTGATCCGAGATTGGCCATCGTGTTTCTGATTTGCCCCTCGTTTGCGTCTTTTCTTGAATCTTTTATGACAGACAAACACAGGAGCCCTTAACAATGTTTGGTCCGAAACTGTGCAGTCAATCTGCAAATGTTTATTGTCACTTTGATCTCTTTACGAGCAAGAAAGTGCAGAATTATGCGTTGCGCGCAAGAGACGTGGTACTACCACATTGTGAACGCCACTGACAAATTGGTTGGAAATAGGAAATGGCCGGCGCCGTTGAGACTGGGTACGCAGGTTCTGCTGTGGCAGCCTTAGTTGCTCAGGAACAAAAATATCGTTCATATTTGTTTCACTCCCGTACCAATGATTGAAAAGAATTTCATGGCATCAAATTATTGCATAAACCTAATTTTGTTGAACAAATATTAATTTTCCCAAAAAATTTAAAAAAATTTCGTGGAAGTTTTTTTTAACCTTCCGCAATGCTAAAAATTGAAAAACTTGAAGATGAATTATTTAAAAAAATTGATAAATCCCACTGAGAATCCTGGAGTTTTTGAAACCAGCATTTATATTCTTTTCTTGGAATTTGTTAAAAACTTTTCTACTTTCATTACTAAGCCAGCATATAAGGATACTTCTAAGCACGTAAGATACGTAAAAAGCATTTTACGCTAAATTAAAGATAAATGTTCGCTTTATTTCCGCAAGCCTTTGAAATATCGGTTATTGAATAAGCAATCAATAAGCTTCTAGGTAGAGTTTTGACAGCTGTCATGCAGGCTGTAAATTTCACCAAATAAAACGTCGGGTTTCGAAGAAATAGCACACATAGTTGCAGCAAGCTTCAGTAGCTTATAGTGCAAATACATAGCAAGGGCCATAATTTAACATTTTGTATATATCTGTAGTTAGTCCAGTCTTTAATTAAGCGCAACCCAAGTAATTATATTCGTAATTTTCAATCATCAAACACATGCTGATTACATAAGTTTTATGAGCCCTCCAAGCTGATGTAGGCAAGCTGAACTGAATTCGGGACAACTCAATTTCACTAGATGGTACCTGCAGTCTTTTACAGTCAGTTTACATGCGTCATATGACCTGATGCTGGTCTTTAGTCAGATCATAAATTCCGCCCGTAAAAAAACGGCTGTAAAGCGTAATAGTCGTCGGTACTCAGCCGAAATAAATATAAAATAAAAACAGGTCGCAGGCCTTTGTACTTACACTTCTTTTAATGACAATGAAGGACCAACGTAATCTTATTCGTGTTGCCGGGCAATAGTGAAAGCTCGTTAAATCAGTCGACTTGAATAGGAAAAGAAGCACTGGGTGGAGGCAGTAGCATTGCTCCTAGAAAATAAGGTCAGAACAATGTTGATTTCATTAGATCCGAAATAAATGAGTCGGACGGATGGTGCACAGTCAAGATGAACGCGTTCGTTTGGTGCTAATTGGAAATGAGCAAATACGTTGTTAAATATGTAAACAAGGCCTTCTAATTACAGCAAAGATCAAAAGAAAGTGCTTAAGTACGGGATGCTCGTGAAATGAATACCATCGTTGAATGAGAAAATGTCTTTATTCAGTTTACTTTTCTAGTTTTGCGGGTGGCACTAAACAGAGGTGTGATATTGGTTGGTAAAAAATTTGTAGCCCGAAACTTATTGAAACTTCATGGGACAGATTCTCGTATTTTGTTTGTCACTTATTCTTGCAGAAACAATATATTTTCAGCTAAGTACATTTTATTCCGTCTTCATTTTAAAGACTCTAGGATCATACGTCATTTCCATTCTGAGCTTACTCGTCTGAGAATATTAAAGTCGCGAACATTCTTTTTGCTTTGTAGGAGTCAAAAGAAAAATCGAATAGCATTTTTACTTAGCTCAGACTATTCTGTATCGAATCAACTTTGATGGATTCGATGAAATAACACGTACTCTCATGCACCGACAGAACTCAGCTCATGTACACACACGACGAGATAGAGCATGTTTTTCCAGGTGCTCATTAAATGACTTGTTCAGCAAACTTTCAAGTACTATTCAAATACCACATATCCTGCACAAGATAAATATTTCGAATCATCACTATCACACATAGCGAGCATAGAATGGAGGCTAAAAAAACAAAAGTAGTCACCGAGCATCGGGTGGATGCACTTTCCCAAAAGCATTCGAGAGAAAGATATATATTTTCATATGACTTCTCTACATATTTGTTCTCGGCGAAAATATACGATCCTGCTGTTGTTGTTCCTGCCATAGTCCGATTCCATTAATAAGAGTGCGCTTCAAAACGAACATACAGATGACTCGAACGTACTCGTAAAACATAAGACGGCAATGTTTAAAGTTTATCTGGGAGCAGTACTTAAAAAGTAGGTGTACTCAGACAAATATGAAGAGGCCTGAAACGAGTGACATCAAAATATTTTCTTTTTTATCTGATTCCGTTTCGGAACGAGCGCACGTCTGATGTAGGCTCGTGATATGACAGAAGTTCCATTAACGTGGTCAATAAAGAAATGTGGAGCAGCTGATGCTCAGCAATCATATTTGCTTAGATGAAAGTTTTGAAGAGCTCGGAGATGAATTAGGTTATCTGCTACCGAAGCCAGCCGTCGACAGGCTCAACTAGAATGTATGTATATCAATTTTAAAGACTTTAAAAATGATGTTTTCAAGTTGATATGCACTGGAGGCTCCGTGAAAATAATTTGAAATGATTTGATACTGTTAATGCACAACAAGTTTGAAAGATATACCGGAATTTGTTGAAGTTTGAAACTGTCTGTGGAGAACGTTTTGAAATGCTTTGCGCTTAAATTTATCATCGAACTAGATTTATTTAAACTATTAATAGGCTAGTTCGTGGGATTCATTATTAACTTCTATAAACAACTCGCAGAGTGCAAACTTAGGTATAGTTTTTCATTCCTCTCTTTTTGGTTAGCTAGTGATAAGTATTCGAAATCTTTTGTGCTGGGCTGCTAAATAGCAGACTGCTATTTTTCAACTGCCTTTTACAAATAGCAACACCAGACAGCTATTTATAACTGTGATATTATTCTGCTAATTTTCAAATGATAATTTTCTCAAGTGGATAACATAATAGCAGGCATCGGTGATTAGTAACAAATAGCAATAGCAGCAAAGAGCGATAGCATCATGCGTTAAGATCTTTGTGTGCCGTTTATAGTACGCAGACCTTTTGCACAAACATTGTCCAGCTCACTGGGCAATATGGCTTCAAGCCACACTTATCGTACATATTAAGTGGGTGCATGCAGATCTTCGGACACTACGTAAGCAACGAAACCAAAAAACTGATAGCTAAAAACTACAGGAACTATAGCGAGTGAAAGCCTGACCTATCTCCGGCACATGAAAATCAAACACGTCGCTATGGCACGCCTATGTTGTCTATCAAATAACAGGGTGGTATGGGAAGCTGCTATTTAGTTTGGGTCATCAGTGGCAAACATTTTGAAATAAATGAAATTCGGTAAATAGCAGTTATAATAAAAAGCTTCCGAGAAACAGACTGTTGCATGCGTACTTGCACTTTTGATCACATAATGTATATTTCAAGCAGAAATCGATTGAAATATCACAACGATTTAGAAACCAGACGAGTGTGTTGGGGCTATTCGACATCGAAGACCTGATTCAGCCAGTCTACAAAAATGATTATAAGGGTGGATAGCGAAGCAACACTAATCATTTTCAATATTGCGTCTATGAAAGGTTTCAAACTTTCATGGAACTAATAACTTATTTACTATCGGAGGAAAACTGAAAAATTATTCTGATAAAAGATTTAATGTCCTCTTAACTACTTCATGATTTTTTTAACGCAATAGCAATTTATATATCGTACTCTGATAAAATGTTATCCCATCCTTCGCCCTTGGACACTCAAATGCCAAGAAGTAGCTGAACCATATACATTTGCAGGTCACACATGGCATGGATCAAATCTCCAATATAGAAATTCTAGTTCGCAGTGACTTTGTTTGTCAACAACAATCTAGCACATTTTAATCGCATAAATCGCTGCTTGAGGCTTAGCCATTCGTGCTAACGTCAACTAAGGTAAATTTAAAAACGAACCTATTTTCAAACAAAATTTACAGAAATAAACATTTGTAAGCGTTGATATCTATGAAGCATATGGGTGATTAGCTGAATCTCAGCAATTAAGTTGTTAAATAGCTATTGAAATCAAAGGAAAACTTGTAGAAAGATGGGATTATGCTATTGCGTCGTGTTGTGGCGTATCGATTTAAGATCTTTTATGTTGTGGTTGTATATACGTGTTGGTTTATGGGGCATTTTTTGGTATAGTACAAGTGTCATTCGACTGCATTCTATTTGTTTTTCATTCTTAATGTTTTCGAATTTTCATATTTTAATGGCAAATGTTAGCCGTAACTGACATTTACGTTTATTTTTAATTTTTTAAATGATGACAAAAAAACGTGATGATGCCTCAAAAAAAGTTTCAAGATAGGAAACTTCAGAAATTGCTGGTTATTGACCAATTTACCATTGAAAAACGCCTACATACGATGGAAGTGGTTAAAAAAGTAGGAAATTGCGTACCATACGAGTTAATAGGGAATCAGGACACTCCGAGTCAGGATCCTTTGGCCACAACAGTATTGAACGGGGTTACGCAGAAAGCACTGACTACCTGGTTTCCACTCTGTGCTTTGAGCGGGGATATCGTGCGGCTGTGGGAGATGGGCAGGAATGGAATCGGCAAATGTGCCCTGCAGCTCTTAGCAGCTACACTGACGGCTCGAAAACAGCTGCAGGAGTAGGTGCTGCAGCATATTCTGCAGATGCAGCTATGCAAGCAGCTTTCAGGCTTCCGAATCACAGTAGCATTTTCCAGGCGGAAGTGTTTGCGATACGTAAAGCCGCAGACCTGATATACGCCAAAGATACTACTAGTAAAGTATTATATATCGTTACGGACAGTCAGGCGGCGGTAAAAGCATTGATGTCTCACACATATAAATCGAAGTGTGTATTCAATTGCATTCATGCCCTGAACAGACTGTGTAACAGCAGAAGAGTCAGAATCTTCTGGGTTCCCGGTCATAAGGGCATTGATGGAAATGAGAAGGCGGACGCGTTAGCCAAGTATGGGGCTAGTCTTCCCCTTTTGGGAGCGGTTGACATCCTTACTCCTATCCAAACGATTAAATACTCAATCGACTCCCAAATGATACAGGGTGCGACGCGCAGAACCAAAATCATGTGGGGGTCATACAATCTCGCATCGACCAAGTACCTCCTCGAGTTAACGCGGATTGACTGCAAACGACTCGTTCGTATCATTACTGGTCATTGTCTTGTAGCAGCACATGCTATGAAAATGGGACTCTTAACGAGCGACACCTGTAGAAGGTGTCAAGAGCCGGGGGTCTCAGAAACTATCCAGCATCTCCTGTGTCACTGCCTGGCACTGGGGAGAACCAGACTGCGATACTTCGGTGAGCCCTGGCTGGTGGATCTCTCGCACGTGGCAGAGCAAAAGCTGAACGACATCCTTCAGTTCGTGAAAAAGTCCGGGGCTTTTGATGGCCACTTGGACTGAATTCCTTTCTTCAAGTCCATTTATCTGGTATCACTACGGACCAGGAGGTCTATGTGTGGCCATGTGCCAGCTAGTACAACCTAACCTAACCTACATTCTATAGCACTGGCAACACAAATGAATACATTCCGATAGGCTTAAATGAAAAATAGCACATGCATGGGAAAAATAGCATAACCGAAACCAGGTCCACATACCCCAATGGGCATTATTCACGGGTCAAAAGTCATTCTCTGTATTTGGTGGAGTATGCAGTGCTGCGTTAATTCCGTCCACTGCGTCTTCAGTTAATCCGTCTAGAACCAGCTATTCAAGAAACACGGCCAGAATTGCGGGATAAGTACAAGAAGCTTATTTAGCAGCACGGTAACGCTAGGCCACATTCTGATCAACCCGTCCAAATTTACCTAGAAAGAGTGAAATACGAGATCACACCCACCATATTCACCGGACATTGTCCTTTCAGACTATAACAAGTTTCGATCAATGCAGTCGGTACTTACTAGGAAGCGTCTCATCTCGTATGACTTGTGATGGGTCAATCATGAGCAAGCCAATCAAAAAGAGCAAATCTTTTGAAAGAGCTATGTGAGCCAGCTCTTGAGAAAAAAAACAACTTTTTTGCAAGAGCTATGTGAGCCATCATTCAAAACTGCTCTGCACACTTCATACCTTCAATTAAGTGGCAACAGCGATATTGCGGAGCCACTCGAGCATCCATTCGAGCAAATAGTGACTATACATACGGAGCCAGCACCGTGTGCAGTGCGAATAAACTGTGAATGATGAGTACTGTGTGAATGATGGTACTTCGGGAATGATAAGAACGATAAGATATGAATCGCACACAAAGTGCGTTTTGTGTGTATGTGCTTGGCTCTAGTTCACGAGAATTTGCGCTTTGTTTGCCTTATGGTGACCATTAGGCGGTAGATTTAATAAGTGGATTGGATTTTTTGAAGGCTATGCTGAATGTTTTTGCAATTCGAAAATTAGGCAAAAGGTCTCATAATGAAAAGAAATCTTTTAACTGTTAAAGCTTGAGTTTATTTAAGATTTTCTACCGATTGTGGTAGTTTTCATTCGTTCTTTTTACTAATGTTTGAAGATGAGTAGAACGCGAATATGACTATTTCTCGGAAACACGAGATCTGATTTAGCTGAAATTTTCAGGATACGTTTTGTGTACATATTAATTAGGTATAAATTTCACCAAATGCTAACTATCTTATACCTTTTGGCGCTACCACCCATTTAAGTATTCTTCAACAAATATCCTTCTAAAAATAATAGTTTTGCAAAATGTATTTCAAATTTGTTTTAAATATGGACATGATATCGTTTTGGAAATTTTCAACCATATGTGTGCCTAAAATAAGATCGAGAAAATTTGAACAACTTTGAATTGCGATACCTTTTGACAATATTATCTTATCATTATAAAACTTAGAGGACATATGGATACTGTAAAGTTGTAGATGCACGTCGGTTTTCATGAGCGTGCTGCCAACCCTGCAACTTCGGCAAGCACTGAAAGTTACAACCTTCAAATTATCGACCCTTTTGAAAAATTCTTGCTTTTTAGAAGGAAAAAAGAGCTCATACATTAATTTTATGGTTTTCTTAAACAGCCAAAGTTAAACTTTGGAAATTGCATATCGGACAAGAAAGGTAACCCTTCCTCAATTCCCTTATGTTTTAAGCATCAAAAACCTGTCTACAGGAACTCAACGATTGTGTATTGTAACCACTTCAGTCCCCAGCAAATGAGAGTTTTCAAAAAGTGGATACGAGCTTACTGAAAAGAGATCTCGTTTATCGCCAAATCTACAAGATACAATGATTTTCATATATTATTATCAAGGTTAATTTTTAAATTTGTGCTATATGTTATATTATATTTTTAAAGTTATGTTATGTTATATTGGTTTTGGGCTTATTATTATTAAAAAAAAAAAACAAAAAACAGCAGTTGAATTTACACTTTTGCAAGTATGAAAAAATATGCTTCAAATGGCTCTTTTGAATGAAAACAGCAGCTCTTTAAAATGAGTGAGTTTTACGGAGCCGGCTCACTTTAAAGAGCCATTTCTCCCATCACTACATATGACAGCATCAAAAAATGGGTCAATTACTAGTTCGCTTTGAAAGAAATAGAATTGTTTACCCAAGGAATCCGTTTTTTGCCCGAAAGTTGTCGCTACAGATTGAAAGTATTTTAAATAAATCATTAACAAAATGTTCATGTATAAGCTTTCATTTTCTATAATGATAATAATTAAAACTTATTCCAATGCTCACTATTTTTTTTATAGTTTCTTATATGATTTCTAAAAGATTATTTCTTACTTTATTTAAAATTGATTGCTTCTTGATAAATAACTTCCATTCCAGCTGTGATCAGAGCCCGATTACAGAAAAAAATTTGAATCAAATCAGTGGTAAAGTGAATTGTGGATGTATTGACTGTAAATAAAGTCCTTGCAAAGTTCAACCCCCAGATTCGAAACAGGTTTATGTGGAATGAAACCAACAGAACATTCAACCGAAAATAGTAGACCTATTAGACTTGACATGCAATTACTCATTACTAATGCTACTGATTTTCAATACTAACATGTCCAATACATGTATTACCAGCATAATAGCTACTCGAAAGCATTTTTCCCGAAAAACGTTTTTCCTTGTTAATCATCAGTGTGGAAAAAAACATAATTCATCATTGATTAAATGTCATTAACTTTTACGAAATTGTTATTTATTCCAGCCAATAGGAAAAAATCGATCGATAAGTGAATATATTTGAATAAATTATGTGACTTAATTAGAACAGCGTTTTGTAAGATATTTGCAGATTAGCAATATCTACTTCGTAGACTCCGTAACACACATATAAAGGTCGAAACACGTTTTCAAGCTTCGGAATTTTTTATTAGTGCCTTTTGTTAAATAGCAATAACGAACAGCAATTTCGACTGATGGATGCACAAGAGAAAGGAAAACGGTAATTAATCATTGTCGAGGTTAACAGCATTAGCATATTTTGACTATCTTCTTTCAAAAGTTTTCAAGAATGGAAATCATGGAAAACTGAAATTTAATCGATATTTTCTTTTTCAGATGAAAATTACAGTCGACGATTGGAATAACTGACAGGGTAGACAAATCATTTTTCGCCCCAAACCTGTTTTTCTTTTTTTTTTCATCAAAAGTTGAATTTACAAAGAAAGTTATGCGAATGGATTTTATCATCACTATCAATACACGTAAAAGATTTTTAAGCAAAGTAAGTCTATTCACCCATAAATCGGATGAATGCGGCAGCAATTTCTAAAAATATAAATTTCACACTGATCTAAAAACGCATGAAAACCAGCTGTACCCACATTCCAATCTTCTGACGAGATAGCTGTGAGTATTTGCATAGATAATATTTGCCTGACATGTTAAGCCTCTGACCCGGTGGATCTAGGAATCTGAATAATTTTGACAATTATCTATTTCTTTATTTTAATAAATTTCAATTTTACATTGTAATCGAACAAATTCTGGGCACACTTCAAATGTGTTCAATTTTTGGCTGAGCAAATGTTTAACAAGATATCTTATTTGTTGTTACTAATTGAAATGCAATAATATGTAGCTCTTTTAGCCAAAAAAGTTTAAAATCAACTACCAAAAAAACCACTGAAGTCGGTAATCTTATTAGTAGAAATAAAGAAAAAGTTTTGGTTAATGAAAGTGAGACGCGTATGATTATGCAAGAATTTGGAGTTCTAATTTCATATAAATAGAGACAGCATGTATCAATTTATTCCAAAAAATTACAGAATAGGCATTGAAAAAGCCACTGAAAAATTCAAATTATAGAAAAAAACCTTATAACAATTTTATCCATATTTCAAACCAATCTTAATCAGAGTTTCCTATTATATATGAACCAAAACAATGACCGTAAGATTTCATTTTAGATTATTTCAACAAACTTTTAACATTTGTGTCAAATATTTATGATTTTTTTATGAGTACAAAATGAGAACAGAAAACAAAACTCAAAGAAAAATTGGAGCAATCAGATATTTGCGACTCCTGATGCAAACAATGCAGAAATTTCCCTTAAGATGAAATAATGTGAAGATAGATCATCATATCTAGTCTATGGATCTCTGTCTCGGATGTTTTGCTTTAAATGGACTGCATAACGCTGGAAGTTTTACATTTCGAATCACTGAGTTAAGCCCATCTTTAAAAACGTTGCGATTAGGTCATCGAATGTCAATGAAACATGAGGGGCATCTTCTTCAATTAAGTGCAGAGAAGAAACTTACATATATGGGGAAAGGACAAATTTTTTTTATGAGAACTGGCATAAATTCATGCGGGAGTATATAAAGGTAAAAGCAATTAACCAGAGAGTGTTTCGGAATTTCCGCAACTTTAAGAATGGTTGATGGAATATTTTTGACATAGTTGTTGTGTGTTTTCTAAATGTTTTGGTGCATAGTTTTTTTATTATTTTAATAATACATTGATTTTCTCTTACTTTCTATTACTTCCAGCATTCTATTTATTTTATGAAAAAATGTTTAATATATTTTCGCGGAGGAGAGTGTTATGCCGCCTTTAGTTTGTTCAGCGTTTGGTAAACAGTTAGTAAAAGTTGGTTCCAGACTTTTTTCACTTATATTAAGATCTGGAGATCTTGATAGTCATTGTAACACATCTATGTTATGCTCAGCGAAATATTCCCTTACAATGTTCGCGGTACAGCCACTTTACCCTGCTGATAAAGAAAATCTTCACTAAGAATACGAATTTTACTCTATTTCCTCATTTGAAATTTTAAAACAATCCTTGGTTTTCGTTTTACCGAAAAAATCTTATTTCTTTTTATTTATACCCGATTTCAGCCCAAGTTTAGCATTGTCAGTTTGAAATGCGTTTAGTCAGAAGGTATTTCTAGACAACAACGTTTTTCGTCGGTGAAAATTACCTTTTGCCATCGCCTTTTAAATTTATTTCGTTTAGTGTGCTCACGGGCAAACTAGATTATTAGTTTTTTACGTTTTGTAGTAAACAGAGATAGCTATTTTATTTTTCCAATTTGTAGGTGCTCAGTCCTTTTTATATTTCTCTGTACGTTTCAAATGGTAACATTAAAATATAAATAATAATACATGGCATATGGCCCACAATGGGCGCTAGAAATTCAAAGCGGTTTGAAGATGAATTTGATCTTATTGTGCTTCATTTTTCGAATAATTTTAGTAAAACTAGTATTTCAAACCATTATCTACTTTGTAAATCCAGTTTTCAGTCAGAAATTTACCCCAGACCGAGACAGAAACCACATTCACGTTCAAATGCGCTTAGTTAGCAACCGAATTGGGCTAAAACTTCATTATAAATAAAAATGTTATGACGAATTTTTATAATTTTCATTATAAATAAAATTTACTAAATTATCAATAATTACGGTGTTAGTGAGACGAGAATGTTCCATAAACATAGATCGTAAATCAATAATGCAAATTCTTATAAATTCACGAAAATATTCATTTTTTAATTTTAATTATCTGTCCGCATAAACACATGCAGACAGATAATTAGAATTAGTTTATTTTTCCAAATACAAGGTCTTTGTGAATAGGTACATATAAAGTCGAGGTTGATAAGTTAATTATATCACTTTGATTCAAATCTAAAGAATTGAACACAATGAATATTGCTTAAGAATTTTCGTGTTATTTTATTTAGAGTGCATCCTTGTAAAGACAAGTTGATTTATCAAACTGGTTGGCTGAGCGAAAAAAAATTGGAGCATTTACTTTAAACATTTGATAAAAAAATTTATATTTGCTAAGGACATTTAAGAAAATACACGAATTTTAAAGGGACAATCGATTTTTTGGCGATCATTGATCTCGTGATTTTTCTTTATTTTGATATGACCATGTGATCAGACCATTATCCAGTTGTGGTTTCAATAGTATTTTAAAATACTAATTCACCTAAATTTATCAATCCCACCGACATTTTCAACACAAAATAACATTTAGTCATTCGAATCATTTCGGTGGTGCTTAAGTTTTACATTGTTGCTGCAAACACGTGTTTCATGTGGTACATCTTCCCAATATACTCAAATTGGCATAAAATTTGTGACTTCGCCGCAAATAGACAAATAACTGATTCATTAATTTAACAAGCCCTACTCACAAAAGCTAAAAATCGAATAAACATCTATTGTTTTCTGGATTGCGTTAAGCAAAATACCAAAATTTAAGCAAACGATCATTTGCATGAATACGCTATAAATTGAAATTGAGTCGAAGTTTAATGGCATAACTGGGCAAAAACAAACAAAGACAATCCATTGAAAGTTTGAATAAAGACATTTTTAGATTCCGCAGCGATTTTTCTTACAGAATTTGTTTAGCTGATACCCACTCTTCATGTTAACTTCGAGGATGTGGTCGGCGTAGTGTTTTTTTTTTATAATTTTCAGAATCTTTAAAAATATAGATCACTACGTGTCGACTCCTTTTGATAGTTCTAGCAATTTCGCCATACTTTTATTGCATTTTTTCAAATTTCATTTTATTTTCACCTCTCCCATAAGCATTTTTCTCAAACCCATTTTTTCCAAAAGCTTGTCAAAACTGTCTTCACTCGTTTTATTTTAAAAAGCCATGCTATTTGCTATATTTCACAATACAATCTAATAAATGGGTATTCTGAAACTGCGAGATTTAAAAACCTATCTTATTTTTTTTGGGCACCCATCAACTGTCAAAGAGTTTTTGTTAAAAAATATTTTAAGAGTAGTAGTTGAATTCCTTTTTCCACAGAAATTTCAATAACCTTTTAATAGTTCAATAATGCAATTAATGAGTTTTTCCGTCTTTTACTGTTTCTGAAAACTTGAGAGATGTCTTATCATTTTACAGCGGAGTGTATTTTTATGGGAAGACAACTTCCGTCAAAACCAATTATGGGAAAATGAAAAAAAAATTAATTCTTGGATATGATAAGGGTTTGACGATTTTCACCTCTATGTGGTGGTTGAATGCCTAAAAAGAAACAGGGATTTTTCTTCAAATTTTCTTTGAATTCTGTCAGAAACTTTGGACTATCACGAAATTTGCCGGGGTAAAGTCAATTTGATTTACTTTCGATTGTAGTGATAACAAAGGGTTGCTCGTGGATCACAACCATAACATATTTTCCATTCTTGTGATTTCCAATGCAGTCATCGGAAAAAAAAAGAAATTGACAAGGTTGGTTGATTTAAGTTTTCAGCAATTCTGTTAGTTTTTAGTTGCAGTACTGGTAAAGTGCTACTCAGTTCTAAGCATTTTCATCATATATTCTACATGAGATCCTGCCATCAAAGTTTGATATAAATCTGATAATGAAAATAAGTAACAAGTGTTTTACTTTCTTAAATTTTGAGATTCATGTAAATAGTTTCACTGGGAACTTTTCAAACCAACAGTTTCCGATACACTCATAGAATCGAAGTGATACATGACCTTTGATAGAGGTTGGTTTTAATAGAGGCCAGTGGCCAAAAAAAAGCAATTTACACGATTCTTGTACTTTTTTTCGGAAGTCAGTGTGTCTGGTGATTACTATGCGCAAGGCAATTTTTCCTGATGTTCTTATTTCTCCTATAAACTTGTTTTACTCATTTCTAGCAGGTGGGAGATGGTTTTTTTTTAAACCGTCAGAGCACACAGCTCTTGCCACAACGAAAGTTAATGAACACTCTGAGCTGAAATGAACACTCTCTGAAGCTCGTTGAACAAGTTTTTCATAGACAAACAGGTTATTCCACATATTTTCAGCAAACTTACTCATTTCAGAATTGAAAGAAGCACGCCGTTGACATATGTACGTAGGTGTTTTATGAAATGTCCATTACAGTGCATGGATCACCATACTGAATGCGCCCACTGATTTTGGAATTTCGATTCTATTGTTTTATTTATTTATACAGCTAAAACCAACGGGAATTAACTTATTCAATTATTCAATATTAACATAAATAATAAAAAAAATGTTGCGCACCTGAACCGCTAGAAACACTAATGTTCGAAGAACAGTAGAAGAATCGTGCAGGTTTTGAGTGCATATTCCACCCCATGATCTGATTATTACGGTTAAACTGTTTCAAACGCCACGTTTTACTTTGGTTTCAAGAATGCATTATAACTCATATGGTGGAAGGTTTCAGATATTACCACTGGCATGAATTTCAACATTTATGAGAGCAAAACACGGGTTAATTATATTCGTTATCAGTTACTTTTTTCACAAAATTTTGAAAGCAGCATCTCATATAACATCAATGAAGAACATGCTCAGTGCCTGCAGCACTGTAACTGAAGTTGGTGTTTGGGGCTGCGATCCGAAAAATTTGCAGAACTTTGGGAATTGAAACATTGGTTATTTATTTTCATTGTAAATGTTTTCGGTATGAATACTAACTGTAAGCATTTATTGATACAAAAGTAGCACAACCGACTCGTGCTGGCAACCTTTTGCCAGTATCAAAACCAAGAATATATCACATCTGCTTCACGTTGTTATATAACATTCGAAGTTATAGGAGTATAAAGAAATTTAGGGTTACCTGCAGCGAGTTTTTTCAAATAATCGGAACATTAATATTTACTGTTTATTGTCACTACAATATCATTACCATTTGAAAATTCTACGATAAAATCGCTTAATAAAGATATTGCAATTAAACCTAAAACCAACAATAGCTGGCAACCCTATCGTAGTTTTTCAACAAAATTTGGCCTGAATAATGTTTATAATAGGTTCCATCAATTGTATGAAATTCGTATTGATTTCATGACTGCACTGGAAGTTATAGAGCAAAAAATTTTATTTTCCTGAGTGAATTTTCAAAACCAAAGACACAAAAATTGCCACAGCTGGCAGCACCAATCGAATTTTTCAACCAAATTTCCACCAAACAAGATTTATAGTAAGGTTCAGCTACTGTGTCAATTTCATGAAAATTTGGTAATTCATTCACATTTCATAGGGCAAAAAGCAGTTTTTTTTCTTTGTAATTTTGCAAGATGGCACCACTGGCACAGAGTTGCCCACAATTCAATATTGCTTCTATAAGATCTGGCCCTATTTAAGTCCAATGCATTCTGTAAATTTCAGCTGTATTTGATTATTGGTTCGTGAGTTCCCGTGAACAGAAGTTTTTGATGCTAAAAATATAGGTTAACTGCAAAAAGGGTTTCCGTTCTTGTCCGACATGAAATTTCCAAAGTTTTACAGCATAAGATTTGTATACAGATTGGTTTCATTGTAAGAAACGGACATTATTTAGGATATTCGATGGTTGAATGTTTTCACTTCCAAATTTTTATTTTTTTAAATTTAAGACACCAAAATTATCATAGCTGGCAGTTCCAACCGAATTTTTCAACCAAATTTCTATCAAACGTGGTTTAAAGTAAGGTTCAGCTACTGTGTGAATTTTGTTAAACTCGAACGATTGGATCAGAATTTATAGGGCTAAAAGCAGTTATCTGTTCTAGTGATTTTTCAAGATGGCACCACTGGCACAGATTCGCCCGCGTTTCAAAATGACTTCTATCAGACTTGGTCCTACCTAGGACCAATATATTTTTTAAATTTCAATTAATCTTGCTCATTGGATCGTGAGTTTCCGTGAACATAAGTTTTTGATGCTAAAGATATAGGTAAATTGGGCAAGGTTTACCAGGCGTGCCCGTTATACCATATCCAATTTTTTACTTTGGTTATGTAAACAAATCACAAGATTTACATATGAGTGGCTTTTTTTTGAAGAAGCGGCATTTTTCAAGAGAGGCGATGATTTGGAGGTGTTCACTTTCAGTGCCTGCCCTAGCTACATGATTTCTAGCACGCTCATTAAAAGCTACACAAATCTACAATTAAATAATACCAATATGTCCTGAAAATTTCGTAATAATTGAATAGCTCTGTCAAAAGTAATCCCAATTTAAAAATTTTCAAATTTAAAAAATTTCAAAACATTATCCGATTCGCATTTCAAACACGTTTGAAATTTATGTCGTCAACTTTATTTATGCAAAAATTATTTGTGTACGGAATAATAGGTATATTAAAAATATCACTAAAATGGCCGCCGGCGCCAAAAAGTTAACAATAATTGACATTTAGTGAGACCTGGACTTATTCTGCATATACACCAATGTATCCTGAAAGTTTCAGCTCAATCACTGAAATTTGTTGATGATATAGATATATATATATATATATATATATATATATATATATATATATATATATATATATATATATATATATATATATATATATATATATATATATATATATATATATATATATATATATATAAATATATACATGGAAATATGAATTTTCGGCCGAATCGATTTTAATACTAATGTTCTTCGAACATTAGTAAAAACATATGAATAAATAAAGAAATAGATAAATACATTTGTAAAAGTTACACGGTATGTAGTAACAAAAATAGATAAATACTTATAGGAAATAAATAAATACAATACAAGCATTTAACATTAGCATTTTTCAATTTGTTGATACATTTTCTACAAAAGGGTTTTGATATTAAAGGATTTGTAAGATTATTTGGAAGCTTTCGGAGAGCATAATTGGAAAATCCTTTTTAATAATTTAAATCATCTGTTCAAATGCTCGGTCGATGTATATGTATTTGAATGGAGATAATCTTAGAGCGAATGGCTGGACTTAGTATTTCTGATTGAGTTAGTCATAAATATCTTATTGCTCAGATAATTGCCTTTAGTAACGCGCCTGAGAAATTAGAAAATAAACCAGACACAATATTTTCAAAGCGTCTATTTTTTTTAATTTCCCCAATATCGTAGCACATTTCTAAATATTTCTTATCGAAAAGGGTTGAAAATTTTTAAAATTGAAATTCTTAAATGACGTTGAAGGACTCAATACGATTTTTCAACCATACTTTATAGTTTTCCCATCATCTCCGTCAATCATACTTATGTGATTTCATTATCCAACCATTACTGTCCATTCGTTTTCAGTACTGATTGTACACAGTAACCGTATTATTGTTTGTGTTTCTTTCATCAGACACAAGCAAAAATAGAGACCACCCCGCGAAGAGTTATTACAGTTCTTAAATGATTAAAAGCATTTCTGATAACTGTACAGCAAGAGCAGCAGCATCACTGATGGTGGCTGTGGTAGCGATGGCGGCAGCTTCGGTGGATCTCTTAGTTGATTTATGCATTGTTTGTGTTTTCGTCATTAATTACGTAAGTAGGACGGTTTCTTTGAATAGAAAAAAGATTGTTTTTTTTTTTTCATTTTCCTTCTTCTTTCTGTTTCGCCGTAACTAACCACCATCCAATGCTACTGGTTTGAAAAAGACAAATCTGTAAGTTTTCCGAGACGTGAAAACATAAAATCATATTATACGTTTAATGAAAATGTCCCTGAACATCAATTTATATTTATGTTGATGCATGTATCAGCCCTGTATCTATTATAAAGTACAAAGTTTTTGTATTGCGTTAGAAGTAACTGCTGCGAGTAGAGTGCGGGGATGTAACTGTGATAAATTTTGAATTGAGAGACAGACGATGACAAGAAGCGTTTCCCTTTTAATTAATATTCCTGAAAACCATTCGAAATAAATGGTTTTTATTATCGATCACTTTTACATGGTTTTGGAAAGCATTTGACATAGTGACAAAGAGAAATCGATGAAAAGTTTTTTATTATAACAGTCGAATCGATAATTTTTTGTTATAAAAGCTTAAGGTTTTTCTTATACTGCTGCTGAAAAGTGTCTTAGATTTAAATAGGATATTCGCTATGCTAATATTGTTGAAGTTGCTTTGATTTAAAGTGTTTTAGTAAATAAAACGTGCAGTGCAAATGTAACAAGTTCTGCGTAATATAAATAAGTAAGCTGTTTAACTGCCAGTAGAAAGTGAAGGAACTTGGAATACAAGATATTGAAATATTATACTTTGAAGACTTAGTAAAAAAATAATTCGTTCTGAAGCCGCATAAAGTTCAAATTATAAAGAAACTTGAGTCATTTGAAACGTCGTTTGTTTGAGAGTTGCGAATAAAAGCCGGGAAGGAAATTGTTGAGTAACTACTTCATATTGAATGTGATTGAAATGTTTACTAAATACGTTTGTTGCACTCACGAACGGAGCATGACATCGAATATATATGTACATAAAAAAACAAATATTTTATAATAGCATTTATCAGGTCACAAGCGGCCGAATTTCGGTGGCAATGGTTGCATCGGAAACTATGGAAACAGAAAAACTTTGGAAATTCCTACCCGTAAAAATTTCATTATTTTAAAACCTCGAACGGTTGATACGTGTTTCCATTATAAGGTGTTTTAATTTTTTATTTATTTAGTATTCCTATTTGTTTATTTATTTATTAACATATATTCAATAGATAAAAAACCAATTACTGAATATAAATAAAGATCTTATTAAATAAATGAAACAAAATCAAGGTTACAAAGCCCCTAGCGCATCAGAGCCGCTAGAAGCACTAATGTTCGAAGAACAGCAGAAGATTTGTGCAGATTTTGAGAGTGTATTCTACCACTACCCAGCGTGCCAAATTCGGAATTAAGGATTGGTTACGACTAATCCGAAATTGAGCGAAAGAGATAGAAATATAAAAAGCTCTTGAAATAAATAAAACTTTTGACTGAGGTGTTACTGTTCATTATTTTATGAGAAACATTTGAATATTTTTTTAGGAATCTCTTCTGAAGTCTGGAAGAAACAAATTTAAAATCAATCGGAAATCGTTGCGAATATTTCAGCAAGTTTGAGCAAATTCCAAACAAAGTGCTAACGAATCTGTGATAGGGGAATTGTTTAGAGTTTGTTGTGAAATACGTTGGAATTGACAGCAAATTCCGTACCTAATGCCGTTAATGTTTCCTTTATTAAATTATGTATTAAAACAGTACTTTATTCATATAGCTGTTTTTCATGCATAAGTGCACGTATCAACAAAGTTTTTTTTAAATTGTGTTATTTGAGGTGTTAACAGTGTCTAATTTAATGGTTCGAAATGTTCCTTACATTTTTTATTCTCTAGTAACTTCTCCCTTTGTATGCAGAAGTTCCCGTGTGTTTCGATTTTCTAATTCTATTTTCGATTCTATTTTTCACCAAATTCAATTCGAAGCACTTTATTTTCAAACAATTCCATAAATTCGTTTCGAAGTATTTTATTACAACTATATTCGAATTCCAAAAATTTAACAAAATCAAATTCAAAGTAAATTCTACGCAACGTCCGATCTCAATTCAAATTCGACAACTAATCTTCTAACCAAGAACTAGCAAAATTCAATGTGAAAATTTCGGTAAATCTACCGCTTTTACTGTAATAACATATCATTTCCAATACAATGATTTTCTTTTAAATCAACGATTCAATTTAACATACAGCATTAATATTCCAATGATCAGCCGATTGGAATACAATTGGAAGTTACTACAGCTGATGTGATTTGTCATTCGTAAGTGACAGTTTAAAGGTAAGTTTTGATATATATTATTTATCAAGTTTTAATATTTTTCTAATTTTTTAGACTTAATCCGAACATTCTCCCCCCGCTGAATCGATAGAGTCAGAATAAGGCATGACATCAGACGACCAGTTTCAACCCAGGAGTCTTGACATCTGGCTTCCTTCTGCAAATCCGAAGTTCGCTTCACTGGAGTTGATATCATTGAATCTGCATCTTTCGTAAGACTTTTAAAGTCTGCAAATAGGATATGATTATTCATTATTTAATATATAATACATTTAGTTCAATTCATCTGCAGAGTGTCCTATCTCATCTGCTCGTCGCTTTCTCGTTCTCCTTTGATGTAATTCGGATCGGTAGTGCAAATAAGGCGGAGGCCAGCCAACTATGTTGGCGATCCCCTTAATTGCGTCAGTAGCTGTGTTGTGCAGGGTGGTAATGTGTCAGCTGGGAGGGATGGGACTAAGGACTTCAACGAACACAAAGTCTCACGTATTGGATATTATGTGTAACATGGCTTGAGCCTTAATTCATTATCGTTAATTTGTTTGTTTGTCTATTATCATTAATTTATATTATTCACTATCTGTTATGATTATTTGTACTTTGTTAATTTGTCATTAACTTGAAAATAAATTTGTTTATGCCGATTATAAGATCTGAGAATATGAAATTCGATTTGAGGTTTTCACTTTTTTAGTTTGTGTCCGAGTTATAGTTGGGTATAGGTAATAAAGCGATTTTTGAAATTGGACGTTTGTAAGTTCTACCATTCGAAAACACTGACACGACCCGCACTAAATTGTCTTTACCGGCATGCAGTTCAACTATTCTTGCCAAAGGCCATTTATACGCTGCCACTTTTTCGTCCTTTAAAATGCAAATATCTCCGACGCGAGCACATTTTTCTTTGCTGAGCCATTTAGGGCGGGATTGTAATCGGTTTAAATACTCGACCTTCCATTTATTCCAAAAATTTTGTGTTATTCGTTGCACTAGTTGCCATCTGTTCAGATAGTTAATATTGACGTCCAGAAGATTGTGTTCCGGTGGCGAAAGTATTGCTCCTCCGATGAGAAAGTGTGCAGGGGTTAGCACTTCTGTATCCGTTGGATCATCTGACATCGGGCATAGTGGTCGCGAATTAAGGCATGCTTCGATTCTCACTAATACGGTCGACATTTCTTCGAATGTAAGTGCTGCTCCTCTGACCACACGACGTAAATGTTGTTTTGTTGATTTCACTCCTGCTTCCCAGAGACCACCAAAATGTGGTGAAGCAGGAGGGTTGAAGTGCCAAACAATGTTCTCATTGGCCAAAAGTTCCGCAGCAACTTCATTATTTGGTTTTATCAATCGGCGTAGTTCCATGCTAGCTCCAACGAAGTTTGTTCCACAGTCACTGTAAATGTGACTGCAGAGCCCTCGACGACCCATGAAACGACGTAATGCTGCCAAAAAAACTGCTGTTGACATATCACTCACAAATTCAAGATGAATAGCCTTGATTGCCAAGCATATAAAAATTGCTACATAGCCCTTGTGCACTCTGCTACCTCGCCCACGTCGATCACGGTATTCAAATGGTCCGCAGTAATCTATCCCTGTATGAGTGAAAGGTCTTGAAGTGTTGACTCTTGGCCTAGGTAAACTCCCCATTAGTTGCTGCAATATTTGTGGCTTCGCCCTGACACATTTGATACACTTGCGGACTTCTTGTTTGATTGTATTTCGAATATCGATTATCCAATAACGTTTCCGTATAATGTTGGTCATTAGCTGAGTCTGCCCGTGTAACGCGTTGTGATGTATTTGATGTATCAGCAGTTTCGTCAATTTGCCTTGTTTTGGTAAGATGATTTGATATCTGGCATCATAAGGCAGTTCGGCGTTTGTCAGCCGTCCACCTACTCTTAATACTCCGTTGCCATCTACGAAGGGATTTAAATTTTTAAGGCTACTGCCACTGATGTCTCTTCCATTTTGTAAGTCTAATATTTCCTTTGCGAATTTCATTTGTTGCGTGTATCTAATCCAAAAATCTAAAGCCCTTTGTAGTTCTATTGTCTTCAAATATCCTTTAGAGACGGATTGTTTTGAGAGAAGCGCAAAAAATCGAAAACAGTATGCTGTTACCCGGATCAAGCGCGACAAAGTTGAGTATTTATGTAACATATATTCTAGCTCCTCATTGTTTTCCTGTATGATATTGAGGAGAACTAACTTTCTACTTTCCAACGTAGTCGTAATAGAATTTTTCGTGTTAGGCCATTTGCAGGGCTCATTTAATAACCAGATAGGTCCACACCACCACAGCGAATTTTCGAAAATTTCTTCTACATCTATTCCTCGAGAAGCTAAATCGGCGGGGTTTTGATTCGATGGGACATGTCGCCATGGAGTGTTACCGACATGATTTAAGATTTCCGTAGTTCGATTGGCGATAAATGCTGTCCAACGGGTCGGATGACTTTTCAACCAGGCCAACACGATCTCGGAATCGGTCCATAGAAAAGTATTAATATCTGCGATATTTAATGACTCTTTGATTTTTGCTACTAATTTTGCCAATAATACTGCTCCGCATAACTCCAGACGTGGTATTGACACAGTCCGTATTGGTGCGACTTTTGTTTTTGCTAGAATAAGATGTGAGTGGGTTTCGTCTTCACGTCGATCAACTAAGTAAATTGCCGCTGCATAAGCTTTTAATGACGCATCACTGAATCCATGAAGTTCTAATTTCGAATTTTTAGTATAATGTATCCACCTAGGTATTCGTAAGCTTTCGATTTTCAATAATTTAGTTCTGAATTCAATCCATTTTTTGTGTATATCAGCTGACAACGGTTCATCCCAACAAAGCCCTTGTAACCACAAAGATTGTAAAAGTATTTTTGCATTAATCATAATTGGAGAAATCCAGCCCAAAGGATCATAAAGACGCGCGATGTCTGACAACATTTGACGTTTCGAGTATAGCTTGCTCTCTTCATTTAATTTGATACGATAACTAAATTGGTCTGTTACTGGATGCCAAATAATTCCTAAGGATTTGTATCCCTGGTCTAAGTTCAAGTCTAATGGTTCTTGCATTTCAATATCTTCCACAGGTACGTCTTTTAAAATTCTAAAGTCGTTGCTAATCCACTTCCGAAGAGGAAATCCTCCAGCTCGGAGCACTTCAAATATTTCCTTTCGCCTATTCGTTGCTTCTAAGAGATCGTCTCCTCCAGACAGCACATCATCTACGTAGAATTCAGTTAATATAGAGTTGAATGCATTGGGAAACTTCTCCTTTTCATCTTCCGCCAATTTGTGTAACGTCCTAATTGCCAAGAATGGTGCACAGCTTGTTCCAAATGTTACTGTATTAAGTACGTAATCCTTGATTTCTTCTGACGGGTGAGATCTCCACAAAATTCTTTGATATTGGGCATCTTCTGGATGGACTTTTATCTGGCGGTACATTTTTGTGATGTCGCCTACGAAAGCAAACCGATATTTCCTCCAACTCATTAATATTGTCGTCAAATCATTCTGGATTGCGGGGCCGGTAAATAAAATGTCGTTCAGCGATACGCCAGAGCTAGTCTTCCTAGAAGCGTCGAAAACTACTCTGCAACTGGTTGTGCTGCTTTCTTTTCGAACTGCGTGATGAGGTAGATAATGTGCTACACAGTACCGTTGGTCTCCTCTTAATACGTGCTCCTCTTGGTTCTTGGCTATTTCCATGTGTCCTAAGTTCAATATTCTTGAATACAGTTTACATATTCTTTCCTTAAATTGTCATCCTTTTGGAAGCGCCTTTCTAAAGACATGAAACTTGCAAGTGCTATGTTTCTTGAACATCCCAATGTATTTTTATCTTCGACACTTTTAAAAGGTAATTTCACCGAATATCGGCCTGTATTGTCACGACTTGTCGTTTCCAAAAAGAAGGATTCGCAGAATTTATCATCTGGTGATGGTATTTTCTGTGGCTGGATATCCTCTAACTCCCAAAATCTTTTCAATTGATCATTAATTTCAACATCATTATTCACCTCAATTTTCAAACATTTCAGATTTTCCACGCACTGGGTGTCTACTTGACCCGAAATTATCCAACCCAGCTTTGTATCTTGAGCAATTGGTCCCGCTTCCAAATATTTAATATCACCCAACAACAGTTTCCCGACTACATCAGCTCCCAATAATATGTCAATTCGAGCGGGACGATCGAAGAATGGATCTGCGAGTTGAAGGTCCTCCAGTTGTTTCCATTCAGAAGTTGTGATGGTTCGAGCGGGTATCAAAGTGGGTAATTTATCCATAATTAACGCTTCAAAATTTAGTGTAGCTCCCTTTCGAAGGCACATGCTAAGGCCGACCATTCCGTTTACGTCAGTTTTATTCGATTTCCCAATTCCAACAACACTTATTCTTGTTGATGTCCTTTTTACCCCAATTTGTTGAACTGCCGACTCTGTGATCAGAGATGTTTGCGAACCTTGATCCAAAAGCGCTCGTAAGTTAACTAGTCCAGATGGTGTATTTAAGATAATGCGAGCCGTTGCTAACAGTACTTCCCGTCTTGTTGTTGTTTTGACGGAATTCACGCTCGCGGGTTCAATTTCTGAAGTCGATGAAAGTGGGTTCGAAATGTTTGAAGCATTTTTATGCAATAATGTGTGGTGAGCCTTCTGACATTTCATGCATCTAAATTTGCTGGGGCAATTAGCTATCAAATGACCCTTTTCCAAACAGTTTAAACATAAGCCATTTCTTTTTACGATTTCAAATTTATTCGCGTGTAGCAGCTGCTTAAATTGAGGGCAATGCACCAAGCGATGAGATTCACGACAATGAATACAAATGGAAGAAGATTGGGTCTGAACTGCATGAGTGTAGCGATTACTAGGCGTGCGAATATGAGCATGTTGACGAGCTTGCTTGGAACGATCGGTTCCTGTAGCCTCTAAGGCTCGAAATCGTTGATGCAAAAATAATCTAAGCTCTTCGAATGACGAAAATTTTGTGTTCCCTGTCTGAGTTTGTTCCCACAACTGTCTAGTTTCGTGAGGAAGCCGTTGCGTAGTCATGTATACTAAAATAGATTGCCACAAATCACCCACTTGCAAATTCTCGATTGATTGGACACACTCAACTGTTCTATCTAATAGATATTTCAAGGAGGAAGCTGACTCAGACGCATTATTCATGTCAAATAACCTTTTAAATAGGGCATTCAGTAATACACGCAAATTGTTGTATCACTCGTTCAAAAGTTTCCACGCTGAGTCGTAATTCGCACTAGTTAATGCAAAATGACGAATTAAGTTTTCAGCCTCCCCTGTCAAACTGCATTTCAAATAATGTAATTTCTCTACATTCGATAAGGCGGATCGTTCATGAATGAGTGACACGAATAGATCTCTGAATGACACCCATTCTTCATAGTTTCCCGAGAATTTAGGTAAATTTATACGCGGGAGTTTCAATTCTAACTCATTCGATTTTTTATCACTTTGAGAAGCTGCAATTTGTTTATCTTCTACGCCCTCTAACCCTTGCAATAAATCTTCCAACTCTGATTTAAAATTCAAATGCAGTATTTCAAACTTCTCATGATCATCAGAAAAATACTGAGAATCTATAATGGGCCATTTACATTGGCGTCCATGCGTCCACGCGTCCATGCGATCTAGCGTGTTTTGCTTACACGAGTCAATTTGATTTTGTTTATATAGGCGGGTCTAAAGCGAAGGAGGTGGAGTATGCTGATTCATGTACAATACATTTTAAAATGATTTCTTTCGCTCAGTGGCATGTGTGGATGATTCGTT
Source organism: Nemotelus pantherinus (assembly GCA_963978885.1). Lineage (NCBI taxonomy): Eukaryota > Metazoa > Arthropoda > Insecta > Diptera > Stratiomyidae > Nemotelus > Nemotelus pantherinus. The sequence goes on from OZ022265.1 coordinate 106,820,136, forward strand.
GGTGATCATATGTTTTGTGGATGATTATTTTCTTATATAATGATGTGGATAATATATATTTTGCATCCTTACGTGCATGACTATTACGAAAACAAATTGAATGCATCTGAATATCTAGACAAAAACATATATATGTAGGTATATATACTCATATGGATAAATACAAACAACTTTCTGTTACCAATATATTTGTACGGAGCAAAAAAACATCATCATAAGCGTGTAAAATCCATCCACTTATCGCCTTAGCCCCGCCTTCAAAAAACTGGATTTGAGTTGACTTGACTCGTGTAATCTAAAAACGCTTGGACGCGCGGACGCATGGACGCTTGTCTAAATGGCCCATAACTGTTTCATTAACGCATTCCAGAATTTTCCAGAATTTTTTTTTCATTCCAAGAAATCGATCATAATGAGAAGATACTTTATCGATTAAGGTTCGATAATAAGTCGCAGTTTTCCTGGACTTAGAATCTTTGCGATAATTCGCTTGCATTTTTACGAGCTGGTCGCACGCTATTTTTTGCCGCAACATTAAGTTTTGTACATCAGCCATATTGACGTTCAAACAATCAAGGCACAACGTTTCTCAAAGTAATTTTATAACGAGTTCAATCGGCACAGTTATAACGGAATGTCACGGTACAGTATTGAACTGCGAATTTTCCGAAGAACCGAATTCGATCAGTTTATGCACTTTCACGATTTAATTTAAGATATTCACTACGTATGTACGTATCGCGTTTCAAATTGCGTTACCACTTCTCTCGAATGCCCGTTAATTTTAATTTGTTAGAGTATATATATATATATATATCACTTGTAGGTAATAAAAGATAAATTATAAATCAATGAAGTAGATAGTTTTATAGTTAGATGATGTAGATAAATATATGTAAATTAGATGTATTATATATGTAGATGTGTAAGATAGATTGTAAATTAAAGATCGGTAGATTTAAAGATTTATTTTAAATTTCGAATAAATTGAACAGATATTAAAGTAAATGCTAGAAGGAAAGGAAACAAGGATGATCATGCAAAGGATTAAGTGTTTGGGACTTACCCAGCTGACAATTTCTCTATAGCGATTATCTCCGCTAAATTGCAATTCACTGCACTATTTTTCACACACACGATCTAAGTTCAAAAGTCTAAATTCTATTTTCTATTTTCAAGATATGAAAGCTCGGAGCCGCGAATTCACTGATCCGGTTCGAAGGACCAAATGTTTCGATTTTCTAATTCTATTTTCGATTCTATTTTTCACCAAATTCAATTCGAAGCACTTTATTTTCAAACAATTCCATAAATTCGTTTCGAAGTATTTTATTACAACTATATTCGAATTCCAAAAATTTAACAAAATCAAATTCAAAGTAAATTCTACGCAACGTCCGATCTCAATTCAAATTCGACAACTAATCTTCTAACCAAGAACTAGCAAAATTCAATGTGAAAATTTCGGTAAATCTACCGCTTTTACTGTAATAACATATCATTTCCAATACAATGATTTTCTTTTAAATCAACGATTCAATTTAACATACAGCATTAATATTCCAATGATCAGCCGATTGGAATACAATTGGAAGTTACTACAGCTGATGTGATTTGTCATTCGTAAGTGACAGTTTAAAGGTAAGTTTTGATATATATTATTTATCAAGTTTTAATATTTTTCTAATTTTTTAGACTTAATCCGAACACCGTGCGAAGATATCCTTCAAGAAGACGGGACGAGCTCGCAGGTTTTTTTTAAAAAAGGTTTTTTATAGCAGCAAAGACAAGCTTAACAACCTGACGAAAAAAATTGTTATTTAAAATTAATAATATCAAATGACACAACAAATAAAAAAATAGTATTGGAATTAAAAATTATAAGTATTTTATAAAATATATGTTATTAGAATTTATTCAAAAAGTATTGGAAGCATTCTCAAAGAACTATTTGTAAACTGCAAAACAATCTGAAAAAAATTCACAAATAATTCGTAAAGAATTCGCAAAGAATTCACAAAAAATTCACAAGGAATTTCCAAAGAATTTGCAATGAATCTTGAAAAAAATGAGCCATTGTACGAAAGCTTTTCAAGAGCTAAAGAGGGGAAGTTTGAGCACCTTCGGCGTTTTTGTAACGTTTTCCATATACCGGCCTTAAAGAATTCGTAACGAATAAGTTTGAGAATCCGAAAGTTTTTTCACAGGATCGCCCACATTTCAAAATCACTTCTATCAGATCTGGTCCTACTGAAGACCAATACATTCTGTAATTTTCAACTGTATCTGATTATTGGATCGTGAGTTCCCGTGAACAGAAGTTTTTGATGCTAAAAATAAAGGAAAATTGGAGAAGGATATCCGTTCTTGTCCGACATGGAATTTCCAAAGTCTTACTTTGACTATGTAGACAAAGCATAAGATTTGTATATGGGTTGCTTTTTTTCTTAAAAGCGAAAATATTTCAGGAGAATCGATGCTTTGAATGTTTTCATTTTCAGCACCTGCCATAGTTACAAGGTTACCAGCACGTTCATACAAAATTACACAGATATACAACTTAGTAACATGAATATGTTCTGTAAGTTTACTAACGACTCAATAACTCTGTCAAAAGTTATAACAATTCAAAAAATTTAAAATTTTCCCTATCTCATTTTAGGTACCTAGCGCACACAGGGTTAAAAAATTTCCAAAACCTTATCAAAACTTTTTTAAAAAACTATTTTTTGATAGAATAATAGGCATATCTGAATTTTCACTAAAATGGCCGCCGCCGCCAAAGGGTTAAAGACAATTAACATTTGGTGAGACCTGGACCTATTCTGCATGTACGCAAACGTATCCTGAAAGTTTTAGCCGAGAAATAGTCACTGAATTGATGATATATATATATATATATATATATATATATATATATATATATATATATATATATATACATATATATATATATATATATATATATATATATATATATATATATATATACATATAAATATATATATATATATATATATATATATATATATATATATATATATATATATAAATATGAATTTTGGCCGAATCGATTTCAATACTAATGCTCTTCGAACATAAGTAAAAGAAAAAAAACTACAACAAGTTGCTAGTATGCAGAACATGATTTTTCAGAAATGTTTCGAAAGTGTGTAATGTTGGCGGTAGATGACCAAACTGAAGGTCATCTTGTTTCCCCAGTAACAGTGGAGAATAAAAATAGGTACTTGTTCGCACAAGTGGCGCACTAAACACAAAAGAAGAATGCGTTGCAAGCACTGCTTCACGGACTGAAGGCTGGTAATGTCAGATTCAAAATAATTTAAAAAGAAGAAACTCATCTAGGAAAAGTCTCCGACATTCGAGAGAAGGAAGATGTTGGAACGAAAAAGGATCACTATAAGAGCAGTAGGGAAGCTGCAATTTAAAGAAGAAGCTACGAGTAAATCTGCGTTGAACAAACTCCAACGCAGTATTTATGTAAACATGATGAGGACACCACACTTGACTGCACACTGAAAAAAATTCACATGGCGCCCAGAGCCATGTAACATAGCGCATTATTTATGGCCCCATACGCCATGTACATAGTACTCTGAGCTATGCAATATGGCGCCCCGCGCCAGAATGTCACAATCTATATAGCGCGTGGTCCTATGTAACATGGTGCAGCATTTATGGTCCCACGCGCTATGTACATAGTACCCTGAGCCATGCAGTATGGCTCCTAGCGCCATAATTACATGGTGAAGAAATTATGGCCCCACACGCTATATTTCATAGTGCCATGAGCCATGTAATATGGCTCATGGCACTCCAATTATAACTCGCAGCCATAGTGTGTGAGGAGATGTATAAATGTCCGCAAGCTTCTTGAGTATAGGAGAAGATATGGTCTTTGATGCAGTTGATGATAGGTGAATTCCTAATATAATATATATTATAATCATATTATTTTTTAAGCTGAGAGGCTCGTGGACTTTTGTTGGCTGGATCATCTTCATGTAGCAAATACGTACTTTCCGAGGCCCAGCGAGCCGAAGTCAGACGAGACCGCCAATATGTGGACGGCATATTTGACAGCTCGTCCCGAAATCGAGTTGACTCGTGCTCAAAACCCACTCCGATTGGAAGTCGCACGAGCGCCGGCGGGACCTGTCAAAGTCGCCACACTTCAGGCTCGCCAGTTTTCACCTGAGCTCGGCAAATATGAATTTTTCACATCAGATGCACTGAAAAACACAGCGCCAGACGCCATAATTTATAGACTTCTGGCGCCATGTACATAGTCGATTTGTGATAAAATATAGCGCCACACGCCATAGTACATAGGAGCAGACGCTATGCTTATAGCTGTCCACGCCATATACTATAGTCCTCCACGCCATGTACTATAGTCCCCCACACCATGTACTATAGTCCTCCGCGCCATGTACTATAGCCCTCCACGCCATCTGCATGGCGTGGAGGACTATAGTACATGGCGTGGAGGGCTATAAGCATAGCGCCTGCTCCTATGTAATTTTTGCCATGTATTATGGCGTGTGGCGCTATATTTTATCACAATCCCCAAATCGACTATGTCCATGGCGCCAGAAGTCTATAAACTATGGCGTCTGGCGCTATGTGTTTTTTCAGTGCAATATTCTAAGACACTACAGACAAAGGAGAGATAAAGTAGATAAAACGGAGGATATAGAGGATTTAATATTAAAACCTAATAATTTAGAGGGCTTGGCAATAATGTATGAAATATGCTTATTAAATTTAACCTTTGGATCTTATATTACACCAGGATATTTAAAATTATCACCAACATTAAAGCCTAGTAATGTATTCGACGAACGAAATACAGCGAAAACGTCTGTGCGGAATCGAGCGAAGTAAAGTTCCGCACCCCGACACCGGGGGCAGTATAAATTACCACTGATGACATTTAACAAGTGCATTACATTTGAATTCGGTGCATATAAATTTAACTAACCGGCATCAAAAATGATATTATCGGCAAAACAAAAACTATTGTTGCAAGGATGCGCGGTTCATCCATCCATTTTCACCAATTTTTCAATAAAATATCCGCAAACTCGAATGAAATTATGAGCTGTCACATTTTTCGCATCAATTTAAGGTCCTGGGTCATTAAATGGCCGCGAAATTTAACTTATACATTGTGCAGCGCCATCTCAGAGCGAGTCATTGCGTTGTCTTCGAAGACTCTTATACGCCTTCGAACACATTACTGACGAGCAAAACCAAACGAAACGAAATTCCGCGCCAGGCTGATTTTGTATGGGATTTGACACTTCGTTCCGTTTCGCGTCGAATACATTTCAGGGCTTAAGCAGAGATCCAAAAACCGAATAGGAGAAAATCAAAAGTGTCATTCTACAAGCAAAATATATTTTGTGACATTTAGCAATGTTCAAAACGCACCAAGTCTGTAAACTTTGAAGATCGTTTTGTGAAAGAGTAGAGTCAGCTTGTGACTCAGTCACTCGAAACATCTTGAAATCGTCGTCATGTTAAAGATAAGAAGATCGGCTTAAAGGCGGTGGATCGTTTATGAACAAAAGAAAGAGAAGAAGACCAAGAACAGACCCTTGCAGAACACCTGATACATAATAAATGGGAATTGAAGAACAGGAATTAACAATTACAACACGGGTGCTACCAAAAATGTGAGAATTAAACCAGGAAAGAAGAGAACCAGCTATGCCATCGTTCCTTAGCTTTTGAAGATGGAGGTTATGGTTGACAGAGTCAAAGGCTTTGGGGAAGTCAGTATATCATACGTAGACCTGCTTTTGATAGTCAAGAGCGGATGCGACCATATGTGTGAAGAAAAGAAAAGTTGGTTAAACTGGATTTACGTTCGGCAAAACTATGCTGCTCATGAGTTAGGGTACGCTGGATAAAGGAATAAACTCGCTTGCAGACCACTCTCTTAAGGATCTTGCTAAAACAAGGAAGATGGGAAATGGGACGGTCGTTTAAGATCTATAGAGATTGCCAGTTTTATGTATAGGGAAGATGTTACCAATTTTCCAGAGAGAAGGGAAAGAGCCAGCAGATACACTTATATTGAACAAGATAGAAAGAGGCGAAGAAATAAATTTAGCCAGTATATTTGGGATGCCGTCAAAACCACTACCGGTATTGGCATCGATATCGTCAATCAGAAGTTCAATATCTACAGGGTTTGCTCGAAGTGAACGTAATTTAAGAGAAGATGTGGAGATAAGAATCTGGAAAGAAGAAGGGCATTGTTGTGTGAAGAAAGGAAAAGTAAGAACCAAATAATTCACTTACATCATGTGAAGTGAAATCCACATCATAGGGGAAACTAGGAGAGTTTTTTAAGGAACGGATGAATGATCAAAAGGATTTCACATGGTTGATTCTGATTTATGTTTCAATGCCAGCAATATTAGTGCGAATTGCCCGTCTGGCAGCTTCTTTCAATAACAAGAGTACAATATACATCAAAATAACCGAATATGCCAGGCCTTTGGAAGTACAATAGGCCACATCAGTCAAGTATGCACTATGAGCTCTGATGAGAAACGGTACAATACTCGAAAACGACACACTAAAAATTCAATTTTTATTGTTTAGCAAACCCAAAGGCTTCTTAAGAAAAGTTCATTGTTATAAAAATGTTATATATTTACTTTAAAGTACGTAGAGACTTTTTCCTGGGCTTAAGACTCAGAAATTGGCACAAATGAAAATACGGTTTATCATCATAATGATTCTAATACTAATCAGTGAAAAAAAAAATGATCGTGACAATGCCTCAAAATTATCAATCTGCAATCAATTCCATTTGAGGTAATGATTTAACTTTCCAATCTGTCAGTCAAATAAATTTCACTTTATTTTGAAACTTTAAGTCCAATCTGTCGACACATTTCATTCCCAGTTTCCTTCATAATTCACTAGATTTAGAAACCTGGCAAAATTCAAAACAAATTATGGTTTTTCCCGTTCTCATCGAAACGTCACAACAAACTTCCAGAAATTTATTCAAGCGTACATTTAATTTCCCAATAACTCTCTCGAATCACTTCGGGTTGCTCCCCTTATTGGCAACTTATTAAAACTGAATAATATAAACCACAGCTTTCAATGTTGACCTTTCTCGTCGTAGGTACGAAAAATGAAAATTCATTTATTTATGAACGGCTCGAAATTAACCGGCCACGGAGTTAATTTTAGCAACTCAGTCGACCTACAACATTACAATGGAGTAATATTTTCCTGGTGGAAAGAGAAATTGCTCGTGTTTGATACGAAAAACATAAATCGGATAATTGATGGACGGGTATATCCTGGTCGGTGCTAAATTATGGATGGAACTCTAGTAATAATTGATAGAGTTGTCGGTAAATAGGTTCGATTACAGAATACAATTTACTCCCAGTACAGATTGCCGACGAGGTGAAACGATGTCTAGTCCGTGCTGAGGAGAAAGTTTGATTGCATCATTTCGGGGAAAGTATTGGTTGTGATCTTGGTTGGTTTCATTATTCATAGCTATATTGAGACTGAAAAAATAATGGAGCCTCCTACATATCTATGTTTGTTTCGGTAATGCAATACGTCATGACGGGAAAATCAGAAGAGAGACGAATTATCATGGGAAATATTCAGATATACCTACATGTTTGCTGAAATAATTATCTAATATATTTATGCCTTCACATATTTTAGCTTTTGTGATACATTTGTAATTAGGTTAGTAGCACCTGCCATGATGAATTGCCTCAATTAAGCTGGTTATTTTTGCAATGAAAGGGAACTTTTTTCCGTTTATTACTTGCCAATTAGGCGCGTAAGCATTTTCACAAGTCTTCGTGTTTTTCGTAATTACCAAAGAACGTAGGTATAACGTGTTACACATAAAACGGACTTAGTCAAATGTTATTTTGTTTCCCATTTTGCCAAAACAATGTAGTTGAAAGGACCGTTCGATATAATTCGTGATATTTGGTCTTAAACAAATGAGTCAGGAGTAGTAGTTTGTCGGAAATATTTGGGTCAAAAACTAAAATGCATTAGTAAGCGGATAGTTCCATAATTGTAACTAGGTGAGAACTACTACTAAAATTAAACTTTGGTACTGGTTTCTGAAAATAAAACTTGAGCTAGAACTATTACCGAGTGCAAAAAATCTAATTCGCTAAGAATTGAGAGACTATTTTAAAACTTTGTTGTTAAGTCTCTGTTTTCATGTGATGTCACTTGAACATACATAAGTTACAAATGAAAACTATTTTAAATTTCAAAATCTTTTTTTTTTGCATTTCTTCCATTCTTCTTTATATCTTGCATAATTAAGAGCCATATGAATGGATAAGCATTTAATTTTGAGTGTTGTAAACTAATTATAGCCATTGCTGCGGAGAGGTAAACTGCTGACGATTACATCACTGTAGTAGCACAGATGAAGGTGAATTAAATAATTACCATTATTGCCAACATAACATTCAGTTCAGTTCAGTTGGGAAAGGAAAGCAGCCGACGTCGTAATGAAAAAGTGATTCTCAAATCAATAAATATCTTAGGACTCAATTTTCGTTTTGGTGTTTTCTTTTTTCCGTTCTTTATATGAAGAATCTGTACGAAATTGGTAATGTGCATTAAACTTTTCCATTTGGAGAAAAAAATGGAACTCAATATGATAATAAATCTTTGTTTTGACTCAATCTAAACACTTAATCCAATAATTTAATATCCTTTTGAGAAAGTTAACATTTAATTAATATGGATTATCTGCATGTTCAGAGCATCTATAAAACAAAAGAATGTATTTTCGCAACCAAGAAACTTTGAACCGAAGAAAATGAGAAGTTCAACAAAAAGTTCAAATATAGTAGCAAATATACCAATTAAGTGCAGTAAAATATGATATGTTTCAGTAACTCTTATTTTCTAGTCTTTTTAATCAATTAAATAAATAAATAAATTTTAAACTCTAAATATTTTACACAAGAGCCTAAACTGATTCGCTAACATACTCTGTAAAATTTTGTAACTGATTTTTCCGGTTTTTGGCCATTTGGCGACATTAAGGCAATTGATTTTATAATCAATATTCCCTTTCAATGAAAAAATTGCTCAAGTTCACTCAAAACAAAACAAGAAATGTCTTCCTAAGCCAATTTGGCAGAAATTCTTGAAGCTCTACTTGTAAATAGAACTGCAAGCTCATGCAAGTAGTTTAAGTTAGGCTAAACATCTACTTAAGCCGAACATTGCAAAGGATGCCTATCCATGCTCATCACCGAAGATAACGTTCAAAAAGTACAAGATGTTTTTTAGGCAGACAAAGGATTGACAATAGGACATCTGGTTCAGGACAAAAACGAATATGAAAAAGCTTTCTGCTCGCTGGGTACCGAGAATGATGCCGACAGATCATTACAAGAGACTAGTTGGCAGTTTTAGGCCTAGTCTTAAAAGGTACTAAGCTGATAACTGATGCTGTTGTTGGCTTTAATACAAATGCTCAGAACCAAATATGGGGAAGCACCAACATAAACGACAGAGGCAGGTGTTTGCTAGAATTTATTACTATGAACAGAGCTGACGTATTTGATATTACCCTGGCAACTTCCTATATAACGGAAAGTGTCCATAACTGGCAGCTTTCCAACCTGCCGTCACTCTCGGACCACCAGTGGCTATGCTGCAATACCAGTAGCTCTGGTATCCTACCGAAAAAAGCTTGGAGCCCGAGAGCAGCACCTTCCTGATTCTGACGTGTCCAGGACGACTTAACGAGCGGGTGAACCGATTAACAGGAATTTTATTGTCAGATTTCAAAGACGTGTGCCCGGGAATACCCGTAGAAAAAGCGGAAACGTTGAAGGCTGGGATCGATGCAAGCGAGAAATGCTCTTCAAAAAGAAGATAAGACGAGTCAAGCGTGACTCATGGAGGGAATCTTTTGAGAAGATAGAAGGAAGTACAGAGCCTGCTAGAATCAGGAAGATCCTAAGCGTTACTTTCGGCGTACCCACGTTTCTGCGAATGGAAAACGGTAATTGGATGGAGAGCTCAAAAGAATGTCTGGACATGCTACTGGAAACTCTTTTCTCGGAATCGGCTTATACGGCAACTCGTGGTGATGTTTTTCGAGCAACACACCTGCCGTCTGAGCACCTGATCAAGGAAGTAGTACATAAGGTCAAGATTCAATGGGCTGTATGCACATTCTGACCTTAAAAAGCCTGTCACACTTCGAAAAGCAGACAGAACCATCTTTTCCATCCTGCAGCGTATTTTTACCGCATACCTCCACCTCGGGGTAGTACCCGAGCAATGGACAAAAACTAAGGTGGTCTTCATTCCAAGATCTAGTAGGTTGAATCATCATTCATCATGAATCATCGTTTCTGCTCCAAAACACTAGAGAAGCTAATGGATTTTCACATCAAAACTCGATTGATGTCGCGAGACTCGTGTTGATCAACACGCATATCTTGCGGGCGGATTAGCTGAGACGGCACTTCACAAAGTTGGCGGTACGTTAGAAAAGTTCTTACAGCAAAATCATCTACTCCAATACCTGGGGTCTTAAACCTAGAACGGAATACTACTTATTTTCATGTCCGGTGAGGCTGGTTTTGATGTATGGAGCGATCGTACGGTGGAATGCAGCGGAGATTAAAACCAATATCAAGGAGCTAACAAGACTGCAAAGATTAGTTTACATATGTGTTACGGATGTTTTAAAAGCTGCACCAACGGCTGGGTTGGAAATTGTTCTGAGACTTATGCCTCTGAGTCAATTCATCTGTAGAAGCACAAGCTTAGTGGCAAAACGCGTTAAAACTTCCGGCATGATTCAAATCAGTGGGGCCACAGCGGTATTCTTACAGAATGCCGCAGAAAATTTGGGCTCGCTGCAAAAGACACGGACCACATGAGCAAAATAATACATCTTGGCAGGAGTTTCCAGGTCAAGATACACACAAGAGCAGACTGGAAGAAAAAGGGAGCGTCTGGATTTTCACGGACGGGTCAAAGACGGACACAGGAGTTGGCTCGGGCATATCTTCTATGGATTTGAGCCTTAACTTGTCATATAGAATGTCGGACCATGCTACTGGCTTTCAGTCTGAAATACATGCTTTACGCATGGCAATTAAATCCATTAGCGGAACATCAACCAAACCAACGACGACAACGTTACATTTGTTTTTCAAAAACTGTTAACACTTGCAGAGTGGCTCCCAATTAAAAACCAAGGCATATTCCTATCCAGATTAAGTAGGTTCTAGAGCATAGTGGTGTCATAGGCATCCAAAAAGCCAATGAATTGGCGAGAAAAGGCTCAAGAGCTAGTAATAGCACCCGTATCACTGTACCACGATCAATTGCTGACACCACAAATAAACTAGATGCTGCCATATGGGCCAAAGTAAGGTCCGCATGGGAAAAAAGGGCGGACTGCAGGGTAGCCAGGACATTGTAGCCATCACCTGATCTAAGCAAAAGCAAAAAATTGCTCACGCTCAGCAGGAACTTTTTGAGAGCGACAGTTGGCATGCAAACAAAATGGGACTAATATCCAGCAATTTACGCAAGAGGAGCGAGTTGAAAGCGGACAGCATCAAGCATTCTCTCTACTATTGTCCAGCCCTAAATAATAAACGCTTCAAGGTTTTTGGTTTTTACCACTTTCAAGAGTTAGCAGAGGTGGCTAGTACCATCACGCTGAGTCAACTGATTCAGTTTGTCAAAGCGGTCACTTAGCAACTGTAACAAGCCAGCAAAGGGTGCAAATGGCAACAGGTAGCCAGCAAGCTGACAAAGAATTTTTCTTAGACGATTTGTGACACTAGGCGTCACCTTGATCAATCGTTTCGATCCCAAGTTGGACCAAGCATGTAAAATATTCGATGGGTAGGAAAGGACCATCTTTACCGACGCTGAATTAATTCAAAATATCAAGCTCATCGGTAAATGCTATGGTATCCTTTTGTGAAGACGTTCAAGAAAT